>CANSZD010003720.1:0-468356 GCA_947648045.1 Beta corolliflora
TCACACTTATCATCCCAATGAAATTTTGTTGTTTTCTTCATCAAGTTAGTGAGAGGTTGGGCCGTTCTCGAAAAATCTTTCACAAATCCCCCCGTAATACCCAGCCTAAAACCTCAAGAAAGTCCTTACTTCGGTGAAGTTCTTAGGTTGAGGCTAATCTGGTCACTTGCTTGAATCTTCGATGGATCTACGGATACGCCTTCTTGATATCACATGACCCAAAAATGAAACTTTTTCCAACCAAAATTCACACTTCGAGAACTTCGCGTACAATTGCTTTTCGAAGAATCTCCGAACTTTCCTCAATCTGTTCCTCATGCTCTTCTTCCACCCTTCGAGTACACCAATATATCGTCGATAAACACAATCACGAACTTATCCGGTACTGGTCGAAAGTCCTATTCATGAGGTCCATGAAAGTCATGCGCATTAGTAAGTCCAAAAAGGCATGACGGTGAACTCATAATGGCCATATCTCGACTAAAGGTCAGCTTAGTTGGATGCTCTTCTTCAACAATTCGTAGTTGGTGATAACCCCGATCGCAAATCGATCCTGGAAAGCACTGTCGCACCCCCGGGGTTGATCGGAAACAAATCCTCGATCCTCGGGAGCGGATATTTATTCTTTATCGTGGCATTATTCAACTCCCTATAATCGATACACAACCTCAAAGATCCATCTTTCTTCGTAGCAAACAATACCGGGGTCCCAAGCGAAACACTAGGTCGAATGTACCCTTTTTCCAACAATTCCTCCATCGCACCTTCATTTTGAGATCCTCAGAGTGCCATTCGATACGGAGCCTTAGAGATAGGTCCAGCCTGGGTGGACTAAATCGATCTTAAAGCCTCTTCTCTCTCGGTGGCATTCCCTGGAAGCTCTTCGGGAAATACATCCGGAAACTCCTTTTCTACAGAATTTAAGTCAACTCCCTCGCTTTCACGCTTACGTCCCTTACTGGCACAGTAGACTGGGTAGCCTTTTCTAAGATAGGTTTGAAGGTTGTGTGGCCGAGATTATCTTGACATCAGCCGGAAGGTTATGCCCTTTATAAGATATCTTATTTCCTTTGGTCCTCAAGATATTTTCTAGTTACGACCACTTCATTTTGGCTTTATACTTAGCTAACCAATCCATTCCCATGATAACGTCAAAGTCTTTTAGGTCAAAAAGGATAAGATCGGCTGGGTAATTCAAGTCTACATTTATGACTCACAGGATACTTTGGAAAAGAGATTTACAAGAAACGGTTTCACTTACGTAGGCATGGCTATATTGGCTCGACAAGACTCGGGTAGACTTGAGCGGATACTTATTAACAAAAGTGTTAGAAATAAAAGAATGAGACGTTCCGAATCAAAGAGTACATAAACGTGGCTTGAGTTTACTGTAAATATACCCGTCACAACATCGGGCATCGATGTCGCCTTCCAATCCTGCTCATGACATTGATTCTTCCATTGGTGTAGCCTCCATTGCCATTCTTTCCATAGTTTCCATTTCCACCTCCAAAAGAGCTGTTGTTCTCAGTTCCCGTTCGTGCAGCATTTCCTCATTGGGGCGGTTGTTACCATTGAAGTTCCTGAATTCTCGTTTCCACCTCCATTGTTACCATTGTTCCCATTTGGTCCATTTTGAGCTTGCTTCTTGGGACAAGTTGAACGATTTGTGACCTACTTCTCCACACTCGAAACACTTGATCTTTTCTCACCCGCCAAGTGAACCTCCGGATGGCTCTTGGCACACTTCTTGCAAAACAAAGTTCTTTTGGTTCCTATTTCCTCTTGGGCATGTTATCTAGAATTCCATTGTTGCGGTTGTTGTAGCCTCCACCATTGTTATTGTTGTTTCCACCATTGTTGGGCCTTTTGTCGTACCCTTGGTTGTTGCCGTTTTGTCGGTAGGTTCCTTCCTTTGTGCCCGCCAGCACCTCTCTCTCGTTGCAAGATCTCTCCGTGTCCGAAGCTTTAGCATACACTTCCGCGAAAGTAGTAGAGGTGCTACCTCCCATTCGAGTCGAAGATCAAACTTAAGTCCGGTCTTCAAACTTCCGAGCCTTAGTTCCTTCATCCGGCACTACAATGGGAATAATCGGGCATACTCATTGAATTTCCGAGCATACTCTTGCACACTCATGTTATAACTTTCGGTTAAACCTACTAAACTCATTGTACTTTTGCATACGAATGTGCTCTGGGAAGAATCGAGCCTTAATCGCTACCTTAAACGCTTCCCAGCTTAAAGTTCTCTTGAGCTTTAACAAGAGGTCCTACACTTTCCTCACCAAGTAAGATCTTCATGCGGATAAAAGGTTGCTTGGCCTACTTTCTGCGGGGGCCTCGTGCGTACCCTTTGTCGTGAAAATCTTTTCAAATCTCTTATCCAGGTTCTCAAGAAGTAACGGGTCTTCTCCCAACAAAGGTTGGTGGTTTCAAAGCGTAAATCTTTTTCGCCATTGCGGCAAGGGATCGTCTCCATGGTGGTTGTTGTTGATCCGGTTTTGAAGGACCAAGCCAAAGCTCCGAGCTAGTTGCTCAAGAGTCCTAAGTCGTGTCGCAACTTGTTCCGGTGTTTCGCCATTGGGTTTCCTTGTCGCCTTGCTCCAGATCGCGTATAAACGTATTGCATAAGCTACCCGCGTTATTCACATTGTATTTCTACGATTCACATTGATTCTTATATAAAAGCTAATTCACATAATCATGGTTCATACCATTCATTCATTCATTCATTCATTTCATACTCACTTCACATGTCAAAAGTTCATCATTCATTTCACACTCAATTCACATGTCAAAAGTTCATCATTCATTACTTCAAAAGTGCCATAACAATTGTTCATAGTAGCATAAGAGTTTTTCAAATAGTCAAATAAGCATTAGTTGCACCATTCTTGACTAAGTTAACAAGTTAATTGGTCTTTTACGACCTTAATTAGAAATCTAAGGGTCGGTGGCTAGAGATTTGGGTTTCTAGTCGCGGTGTACTGACTGATCCTCGTCTTCACCTTCTTCTCCGTCTCCATCCCCATCGAGATTTACAACGGGTGAGGGCGTGGTTGCTTCCTACTTCTTCATTGTCACTATGGTTGGGTTCCTCGTCATCAGTGGGTAAATAGTCATTAAGCCACTTGGCCCTAGCATCAAACATTCTTTCTCCTGGTAACTCAACGTGAGATACCACTTCCTTTCAATGTGTATCGCTCATAGTTTGGCCTTCCATTTATCGAACATCGAGTATTCACTCTTGATTCTTGCATAAGGGCCATCATTGGGGAGAGTGTGAATCAAAACATCGGCCTGTCTAGGTGGCGCGAGGTAATCGAATGTCCGTGGCCGTCGCTGAGGTGGTAACACTTCATTGTTAACCGTAACTCCGTAAATATAAGCCGAAACAGACCTCTCCTACCATCATCCTTAGAAGGTAAGGTCCTTGACGAGGGGTTCTCGTGCATTTCCCGGCGGTCAAACGTGTCTTGGCCATCTAATACAATAAACAATTAATAAGTACCTTTAACGAGTACTTTCATACATGTACCACATAACCCATTCGTACCCATACTAAACCCTTAGTTCACATTTTAATCCTAATTCATTTTTCCTAAATAATTTATTATTTTGACCTCATAAACCAATTTTAAGTTAACCCTAATTTGATTCATTTTCCTAATTATTATATTTTAATAATTTTAATCTTTCCCTAGTTAATCTAACTCGGCTCTGATACCACTTTGTAACACCCCCGCCAACCCGAACCCTTTTTCATTTAATAAAACTTCGAGATGGGGAAAATCCACGAGGGTTCGACTCAACGGGCGTGCTACCGCCACACTTATCTCCTTGAAATAAATGCAAGGCTAGGTTAAAGCATACTAAATTCAAAATAAATTAATCCTTACAACCAAGTATATCGTTCATTAAACATTACTAATTACTTAAGTGTTTCGTAGTTCCAACGTAAGTGAAAACATAAGCTAAGTGGATGACAACTCTACAAGATCTCCCTTTTGTTCCCCCGTCGATCACCCACCCGCACAAATACATTGAAAAGAAACAAGAGAGACAAGCTCCCAAAAAATCAGAAAAACTGAGTAATTCCAACTCCATCCCGTAAAATACTTAAGTTGAAAATACCTTGTAAAATAGTAGGTTAATAGGTTTATAAGGCATAGCACACATACACGTTTATATACAATGAATAATCGCATAAGTTCAATTAATCCAGTTATTTAAGGAGAGGAAAGAGAACGCCAGTAAGCCGGGGTTAATCCCCTGTAACCACTTACTTCAACATTGTAGGCCGGGGTCAATCCCCTGTAACCACCTACGGATAGCATAATAACAGAGTCCCTAGTGTGCACACCCCTTCTACTTGGATCACAACAAGATAGAAGGAAGACAAGTAACAGAAAATCAGCATAGTAACCAGAGAACCTGTAGGTGGCCGCTGAACCTCCCATACAGGGCAACCTGTTCATCATTTCCCTCCGATATTCCACTTTAAGTGATTAATAGTTTTTAATTCAAGTCATCACATAACACAGGTATACATATGCGTCAATTCATTTAATCAAGAGTGAGTACATGCACTTATTCCAAATCCAGAATTCAATTCATACATAGCTTTATCCGAGAGCCCATTCGTATTTATTTTCATAAACGTCACATGGTTACATAGATTAACTCATAATCATCCAATTATCACATGTTCTTGATAATTTTCAACTTTCACTCATCACTTCAATATAATAATAACGATAACAATAATCTTAGTAATAATAATAATATAAATGGTAAGAATAGTGATGATAATAATAATAATAATAATAATAATAATAATAATAATAATAATAATAATAATAATAATAATAATAATAATAATAATAATAATAATAATAATAATAACAACATTACTAAATGACATTAAACGATGTTGATAACAAGAATAAAAGATTAGTGATTAAGTTGCTATTATTGACGGTATTAACAACGTTATATTAATAATCATCATTGTCATATCGTCCGTTATACAAGTTATTTCATTTGTCATACTCATTCATCGTGCATAATCCATAACTATAAACCATATTCATAATCCATATTCTAATTCACATAGTCACATAATTAATTCGTTTTATTCTAACGGGATCTACGTTTAGATGGACATCGGAGATTACCTCGTGACGCGTGCCCAAAAGTTAAGTTCACGAACGGATTAACACTCTTGATATTCCTCGTCAACGCAATCGAAGTCTACAATAAACGTTAAGGAGATCTAAGTTAGTTACCTAAATAACCCCTTTTCATATATAAAATAAATAATTTAAGTAATTCAATTAACTTAAAGAAATTCTTAATGATTTTAAGAGAGTTTATAAATCAAAGTTCATGGTTTTCAAATTATTTATGAAATCATTTTAAGTACTTAAAAATTACTTCAACTTAAGTTTTCTTAACCAAACAAGATGTTTTTAAAGTCATAAAGATTAAGTTATTATAATTATAAGATACCAATCCAAACTAATTAATCAAAATTAAACATTGTTTTGTTTAAAAAAAAAGTCACAGTCATTTAAAAAGGGGGGGGGGGAAAGGAAAGTATTACTGATTCCAAGAATCAGTTTAACAAAACTGGAAAAAAGAACGAAGAAGGAAGGAAGTCAGGGGAAGGGACAAATCAGGGAGAAAGAGGTGGGAGGTTGCGCTGGTGGTTTTGATGGTGGCGCGCCGTCGATGAAGTCAGGCAGGGGATGGGGGTCAGGTGGTTCGAGTGGGCGGCTGGCGCGGTTGCAGTCAGGGCGACAGTAGGGTGCTGCGAAGGGGTGGAATGGCTAGTGGTTGGCGTTTGTCGCGGTGGTTGGCCGTGATTCAGGTGGTTCGAGGTAATTTAAGTGGTGGTGCGGTGGTTTCCGGCGGTTCAAAGAATCAGGGGAGGTTGTTGATGGATTGAAATTTTCATTTTTATCTTTCAAAACAAAATTCAGAAATTTAAGAAAGACGATAAAGGATTGAAGCACACCTTTTTGAATTGTTTGCTTGAGCAAATTGGTGAATAAGGTTCAGTATTTATAGAGGAGATTGGTCAGAAATCTTTGAGCTTTGGTCAAGCTCCATTAATGGTGGAGGTGAGATGTGAGGGCTATGGTGGTAGCTCTTTGAAAATTTGTCCCTAAAATATGATATTTGTGGACCGAAATTCAATTTCCCTCTTGTCAAAAGGCTGCAATTTTTTGTTGAAAAATTTGCTCTTGTGTGCTGTAAATCAGGAATGAAGGAAGGGAGGGGAGGGAAGATGGTGAAACTGTTTTCACCCCTTTTTGTTTTTGTTTTATTTTCCTTTTTCTTTTTGGCTAAAAGACATATGGCTATGGACTTGTATTTGGGCTTGGATTGCTAAAAATGGATGGACCCATGTACAAAGATACCCACAACCAAAAATAAAGAGTTTAATTAATTAGAAATAATGAAATGAATAATAAAACAAGTAAATGATTTATTTTAAACTTGTTAAATAAATCAAAACTAAATGAAATCATTATTTTAATAAACATAGTTATCAAATAAAATCGTATTATCATAAAATAAATTTTAAGTGGAAATAATATTAAACCTTAATAAATAATAAAATAATCTTTGAAAATTCGGGGTATTACACATTTTGGAAAGATTCACGATCGTCTGAAGACAAGGACGATGCTCTTTCCTTAAACATGTGTGTAGATTGTCCAATATTCAGGACGAGGCTCATTTTATACTCGATAAAAATTGAAGTACAAGAAAAGAAAGGACAAGCAATTGGCAAAAAGTCTCTTCATATATATCTGGCAAAAATTTACAGCTTAAGACTAGAAGAGACAAAGCTACGACGGCAAACAAGCCAAGAGACTTAGGAAAATAAACCTAAAACTAGGCATTATCTTCAGTGCGAGTTTCTTGGTCGTTTTCAGGAGTTTCTTCCTCGACCACAGCCTCGTCGTCCGAGTCTAAGAATTCCGGAGGCTCCTCGGCACATACCATGGCGCGATGAACGCTATGTTGAAATTCCAGACGGCGAACGAAGCTAAGAACCTCACTAGGCTCGGCCAGCATCTCAAAAGCCTTGACGGCCTAGTCTTTAGACGTCTCGACGACTTGAGCCAAGCCTTCTTTGGCGTCGTTAAAGGCCTGGGCCGCTTCCTTTTGCATACGGGCATTCTTCGCCCTTAGGATGATATTCTCCCTCCTCAGTTGGGCGGCGGCCAGAAGAACAGTATCCCTTTCGCCCTTCAACTCAGCTGCGACGGCATTTAAGGCCATTTTCAGTCGGTCTTGTTCCGTGTACAGCTGGTTGATAGTAACAAGATAATTCTTGTTTTCGGATTCCAGGAGGGCTGATCTCTTCTCCAAGGCCTCCAGGGATTGACGATGGAGGGTATTAACCATCTCAATGACATGGATGGCCTTGTCGCCTGCCGTCGTAGCAAGATGGACGAGGTTCTTGTTCTCCTTTCTAAGCTCTCTCGCCCACTCCTCAGTCAGCATGCTGCGAGCAAATAGCTAAAACAATGAAAACAAAGCAAGTCATTAGACGAGTTATTAAACAAAGCAGTTTTGTGCAAGTATTAAACAAAAATGGCAGTAAGTTATACCTCAGCGGCAAGTTGTGACATGTAGCCCACATGCCCGGCTGATGCTCCCCTCAACCCCTAAATATAGGATTCAGAGTAACATTTGAAGAGCTCCTGCTTGAGCCGATCCCGTTCTACTTTTGACATCTTGGCAAAAGCAGCAGAAGACTCTTCGTCCGAGTCTAGGGAAGGAGTAGCTGTGGGTAAAGCAGGGCCTTTGCCCTTATCTGAAAGAGAGGGGGAGTCAGTTATCTTGATGGGTATGACAATGGCTTGTCTATTGGACGGACTCATGGACCGTCCGTCGGCCCGCACCGTCCTAACTATATTTGGATAATACGACTCACCAGACGAGATGGAGGCCGTCTTAACAGCTAGTGGCATTTGCGAAACCAGTTTCGCTACCGAGCCGCTGAAGCCCTGGTAGTTCTCAGTAGCCGTCTCCGGCTCCGGAAAAACCAAAGCCAAGGCCGACTCTGGTCTGATTTTAGCAGAATTCGCAGGAAAAGCGTCCAACTGACCAGCAGGGTCAGAACTCTTCTCCCCCTCGGCAGGGACAACAGCGGAAGGCTCCTCTTTAAGAACCTTGTCTTTCGGGGGAGGCGTGGCTTTCTCCCCAACTCCTCCACCAGCAGGAGTAGCCTTCTCCGTCTTCTTCTTGGTAAAGCCCTTAGGCTTTTTTGCTAGAGGCTGGTCCGCAGCCGCTGTAGGCCTTTTCTTGGACGAGGATGACTTCCCAGGCGGAAGTTTGTTTGTAGGAGCATTTTTCAGCAAAAATGAACAAGTCATAATGCTGGTCGTCCAAAGAGCAAAAGCTATAAAATATTTATAAGGCTTTAGACGAGAATCAACCCAAAGAAGGAAGGCGTCCTAGAATGGACACCCCCTTTTTTCTAAGGGAATCTCGTCCAAAGTGGTTCCCACACGAAGACGAAAGTGATGCGAAGAAGGAAGGCGTCCAAAATTTGACGGACTAGAAGGCTATTCGTCTAAAGACAGGAAATCACATCCTCGTCCGGTATTGGAACTCAGATCCTCAGACGAGAAGGGCCCAAAGAAGGTGGTCGTCCAATCATGGACACGCTCCTTCTTCGGGTAATGCTCGTCCAAGGATTAGGAATCAATCTGGACGAGCCTGAGTGACCCTCGTCCAATGCTGACCAGCATCTCAGACGAGAAGGACCCAAAGAAGGTGGCCGTCCGAGTATTAACGTCTTCCTTCTTCGGGTGATTCTCGTCCAAAGGATGGAAACAAACTTGGACGAATCCAAACGGTCCTCGTCCAAGGCTGTTCAATATCTTAGACGAGAATGGCCCAAAGAAGGTGACCATCCAAGCATGGACGCCTTCCTTCTTTGGGTGATTCTCGTCCAAGGACTGGAAGTCAATCCTTGACGAGTCAGAATGATCCTCGTCTAAAAAAAAACTATTTTAATTTACCAGTGTTTCCGCCCTCTTCTCAGCACTGCTCTTGGCGTACTCCTTCCATAAGTTGTCTGTAAACTTAGACATGCTTATATCCCCCGTCCAAGAATGCTTGAGAGGTGTTCTGGCCGAGTCTGCAAAAAAGAAATGAAAGAGGGTTAGTCCGATATGGGCTATGGACGAAGCATTTTACTTGGGGAATTTGAGTGTATACCTCTATCTTCGGCCAACCGTAAGCCGGCGGCGACCAAGAAGTCATCACTGTAAAACATTTCCTTAAAGGGTATCCAGTTAGCTGTAGGGATGGGCATGGGCCGGATCTGGGGCGGGTCCAACTAGACCCAGACCCAGACCCGCAGTTTTTTATTTGGACCCAGACCCGCCCCAGACCCACAGGGTCTAAAAATTTCGGACCCTTACCCAGACCCAATGGGTCTGGCGGGTCTTGGGTCCAAATGGGTCCAAAATGGGTCTCAAGCATATTTTGACTTTCTATTTATTTTTTTACCTTGCGATTTTTTACGCACATTTTCCTTAGTAATTAAAATGATATGTGACCAAAATAGTAGTTTAATTCTTCCACAAAATATCCTAAATTAAACAATCACAACAATGTAATACCAAAATGTTACAACTCACAATTGGTCTACAATAAGTTTAAGTCTTTACAAATTCCTCTCAAGCGAAGTTCAATGCCATTGAAGTGAGAAGTCGATCCAAATTACACACGACATGAAGAGATATTTTTTGTGATATCTAAGCACCCAAAAGATAAAATCGAATCCCAAAACCCAATAATTTATATTCTAAACTACATTCATAAACCCACCAACAAAGCACTCGAAGAAAACCAACGTCGTGTATTCGGTGCAAGTCGGCGATAAATGTAGGAGATTAACTTCTACTTTCTCATAATGCGAAAAAATCAAACTAAATACAAAAAAAAACTTACCGGTGGTAGATTTCGGCGGAGACAGGCGGAACACGATGGTGCAGTCGGCGACCGACGGCAGAACTGAAGCAGAGAGACAGAGAGAAACAGGAAGGTCGAAATTTGAAGTGGTCGGGGTGTGTGCTTGTGTCCTCCTGTGTGTATTACTGTATTAGGGTGTAGGGATTTAGGGTAAAGTTAGTTTATATATTTTTTATATATTTATATGTTAAAAATACATAGGGTCTCTGGGTCGGATCTCGGGTCTAGAATTATCGGACCCGGAACCAGACCCGTTTTTTAGACATTTAGACCCGGATTCGACCGGACCCTTAAAAATGGGTCGGGTCCTGAACCCATGCCCATCCCTAGTTAGCTAGCCCTTTAAAGGATTTCTGGTCGGGCCTGGAGTACTTATTTATTCTAAAGTACTCCACTACCTCCTCGTCATAATGGTCCTCCAAATCCAGCCAGGACTGCTTTCGTCCGGTATTCGTGACGGCTCGGTTATGGAAACGGTAGCCCTCCGTGGTGGAGTCGTTGGCCGCTCTTAGGAAGATGAAGTCGGCCTTCCAATCATGCATCTTCGACGGCTTGCCCTGGCAGTTAGAAAGCCGAGGCGGTTGCAGATGCCGAGCCACGTTCACGTCCACGGCACAAGGAACCTTAGCCGCATAATGGATATGGGTGAAGGCTTGGAGAGAGAGGCCGGGCCGCGCAACTCGCGAGACGGCTATGAACGCCAGGGACGTTGTGCCGGGCATTAGGAGCCGATTGGTTGTGGCCGATCTTGTAATAGCGAATCACTTGTTCTATAAAATCATGAAGGGGGAACCTTAATCCCGCGTCCAAGGCCAGCTTGTAGACGGCGAAGTGATTTGGAGGAGCGCTCAAAATGGTGGCCTCCTTATTAGGGATGATGAAAGAGAAGCCCGGCATGGGCATGAAATTGGACAAATAACTAGGGTCCGGACCTATTTTTTCTAACCATTTACGATTGGCCAAAATGAATGCGGGGTCAGAAAGGGGACCTAGGCGTCTTCTAATCTCGGACGAAGTAGTGGAGGCTTCGTCCGACTCTTCAGCCGCCTGAGTCACTGCTCGTCATTGTCCTCGCCGGTTTCCTCCATATCGATGTCCCGGCCGAAGGGCGGCTTCGGGATTTATTTGGGAATCCTCAAACTGCGGTTAGGGGAAAGTGGGCCGCCCAAAGGCCCAGCACTTTGGACCTCCCTCGCCTCATCTGGAACTCGTCTAGTAGATTCCTCCATGTCTGAACTATGTGATGGGATTATTACCTTTCGTCTTAGACGGGCCGTTTGCTTGACGCGCGCCAGATTACACTGCACAGGTAAAGACTGGGTCGTCTGACTTTCTCGGCCAAAACCACAAAAAAATATATACTCGGTCAGAAGAGGCCCAACTCTAGAATGTGCCGAAGAAGAAGTATCGGTTCTAGGGTCATGACAAGCTCTTGGTCGGCTAGGATTATTTGACGAAGAAGATTCCATTTTATTGATTTTCTATGAAAAAATAAAGAATAAAGAGAAGTAAAAAGAACAAAGAAAAGATACCTGATGAAACGTCTGGACGATTCGGTGAAGAGGCTGGGACTGGACGATCTCTCTCTCTAGAAAAGTTTGCAGAGCTTCTCTCTCTAGAAAAATTCTCTCAAGGTGTGAAATGAATGAATGTGGTCACACCAGGGATATATGTAGGGGGGTAAGAAACCCGTTGAGCCGGTTAAGGATGACCGAAAGGAGTTTAAAACGGTCGATTATGACCGGTAAAACCCAGAAAAAGGGCGCGTCATTGCCTCTATTTTGAATTTGAATAAACTACCTTGGTAAAAGGGTATTAACCGTCAGATAGGCCAACAATGAAAACCCTTTTAGGGGCAAATGTTGTAGCATAAAAATCTACGGTTCCTTCTTAGACACTTGGGCTCATCAGAGCCGTACATGTGTCCTCTCCTAATAAATCAAGGAAAAAGATTTATCCTTTAGGTTGTATTCAGTTGGGGGAAAAGGCTTACTTTTGTGGCCCAAAAGCTAGTCAGAGCCCAGCCCCTTGAAGGTGGCTGCAAGTGATTGGTTGGTAAATTCTCACAAATCATGGTCTGCCACGTGTCATGATCTGATTTCTTTGCCAATCACTTGCCACTATTCTAGGGCAGTTTTTAAGGTTAGCTGTCATCTTGCTATCACTATAAATACCCCTGAAATCTGGAGAAAGATCATTCAAGGCAAACAGAGTGTAAACTTACTCGAAGACATACTCTCTCACTTTCTCTCTCTATCTCTACTTTTCTCCTTACAACTCCTGATATCTGACTTAAGCTTCGGAGGGGGAACCACCACCCAAACCTCCAGGGTGGGTCCCTTTTTGCAGGCTCGGGGACGAAGCTGAGGCTCGAACTAAGAAGATTCAGCCATTGTTGCACAAGTCTCCAAGTGAAGAACATATAAGGGATACTAGTTTACTTGCTAGACAAGAAAGTTCAGCCTATAGCTTACTTGTTGGACAAGAAGACTAAACAGTACCCTTGAGGTTTGGCTTAATTCTCAAAATACCCTTATTGAATTTTGAAGTTCAAAGTTTGAGTTTCAAGGGTACCTTAGGAAATTAATGCACTTGAATTTCGGTGTATGATAAGGGTATTTTGAGCCCAAACACAAAGTTCAGGGGTATCTGAAGAATTCCCCAAATGTGAGGGGTAATTTGAGAATTACGTCAAATCTCAAGGGTACATGAGGAAATTTCCCTATAATATATAATATCTAACCTTGTCCTTTTCTATGGTTAGAAGACAAAATGGTTGTACGGGTATAGTAAACCCTTTGTGAATGACCGGCATAATGATGCTGACACTCGATAGATGTCGGCAGCTGACCAAGTCGAGACCCCCATGACCAAATGATCCCATCTGGTAAGGCCAACATCTCATGACTTGTCGGCCACCCAATGTGGTCCGCCAAGAGTTGACACTAAATAGGCATACGCCGCCAGTACACCAGCGCCTACCAGTGCCTACCAATTCAATGCTTACGTGTATGGGCAAATATTGTACTGTACACGTGTAAGGATAAGATTCCATGACTAAGGAACCAACCTACTCAGCACCTACTATATATAGCCCACCTGCACTGACTACGAGGTACGTAATTACTGTTCACCTACCTACTTTACCTGCACATGCTTGTCGTACCTTGTTTTACTTAGGCATCGGAGTGGGGTTCATTGTCCAGGTACACCGACAATCCAACCAAATCACCACCGACATACTTGACGTCGCCAAACCTTGTGCACCCCTTGGAGGCCGTCAATCCCTTGACGTCCACTATTTCATACCCGAAAAAATTGGCGCTAGAAGGAGGGGATGGACCCCAGTGCTACCGGCAACGTCGTTCTAGACGGCAACCCCGTCTCAACTAAGTATGGAGGTCCCATGAATGATCCTGATCCTGTTTATGTCGAAGACGAAGATCCCGAGTCACCTGAACCTGACCCCATAACCCCGACAGGTCCAAACCAAAGAACTCCATCCTCAGGCATTGCTCAGTTCATTCCAGAGCAAATCCAAGCCGCCAGGGCAGTCCTTGATGCCGTGACCTCTGGCAATCAGATCAATAGCTCGCCAAGTAAGCACCCTAGAAGGGTCATCGGTCGTGACCGAGATGACAACCCATTTTGAAGAACGAAGTCTTTTTCTCAGGATGGACGTCGTCTGGAGAGGGAGATGGCGGAAGCAGGTTATGATGAAGAAACTCTCCAGACAGAGGAGGATGGTGACACCGACAAGTATATTGAGCCCACTTATGATGATCGGGAGAGAACTGTAAGAGAGTCAAGGGGGAATACTGGCCAGCACGGTAGGACATTCAACACCTACTCAGGATGGCAACGTGCTCCCATCACGCCTAGGGGCTCACCTTTCATCCGGGAGATCTTGGAGGAACCCATGCAACACATTAAGATGCCATCATGTAAGTATGACGGCACAACAGACCCAGTGGACCACTTGTCGGCATATGAGAGGCATATGCACCTGTACACCCAATCAGACGCCATCTGGTGCAAATTTTTCCCAGCCACTTTGTCGGGCATAGCCCAGACTTGGTTTAGAAGTCTGCCGCCGGCATCTATCACTGACTTTTACCAGTTATCGCCTGAGTTCCAGACGCAGTTTGTCAGTTTCAGAAGGCGGGAGAGAACTGCTGGAGAGCTTATGGCCTTGAAGCAGGGTGAAAACGAAAGCTTAAGAGATTTCTTAGGAAGATTCAATGGAGAGGCAGTGACAATACCAAATTTACAGCAGCAGGTTGCCGTGCTAGCTCTACTGTCGGGCTTGAAAGATCGCGACTTCAGGAGCTATTTGGGAAGAAAGAGCTTGAAAACCTTGGCGGCAGTACTGGGAAAAGCCAACGAATTCATAAAAAGTGAAGAGTTTGACCGAGCCTTTAATATAAGGAGAGGCGATCCTGAGATTGCCGAGGAAAAGTGAGGAGGTCAAGGCAAGAGAGAGGCTAAGAAAGAAGTTGCCCACACCAGTATCGCCAAGGGCAAAGAGAAAAAAGAGAAGTTTGAGAGCTATACACCTTTAACCAAACCCAGAGCACAAATCTTCGCCATGCATAAAGATGATGACAAATGGCAGCGTCCTCGTAAAATGTTCCATAAAGGTCGGGATAGGAACAAATGGTGTGACTTCCACAAAGATCACGGCCACATCACTGAAGATTGCAAAGATCTGAAGTGCAATTTAGAGGATTTGATCCGAAGAGGGTACTTCACTCAGTACAAGTCAAGGCAAGAGGCTGACCGACATGATTCAGGCCGGCATGACCAGGATCAGAATCATGTCGAGGAACCCCAGCTGACACCCCAGTGCGAGATAGGTTGACGGTTATTCACGTCATAGCTGGCGGGCCTGTCTATGGCGGGACAGCCAGTGGGGCCAAGGCGTCCTTAAAAGAGTACCGTCATCAAGTCAATCTGCATGATCCTCATCGATGGCCAGAACCGCCAACCACGCCAATAATAACATTCACTAAGAACGATTCGGAAGGCATCATCTTCCCACATGACGACCCTCTTGTCATTACCTTAAATGTCGCAAATTGTGCTATTCATAGGGTCTTAGTGGATGGAGGCAGCTCCGCTAACATCTTGTTCATGACTGCTTTCAACAAGATGAACATCAGAGTTGAGCATTTGAGAGGAGTTAGCTACCCTGTAACATGCTTCACTGGAGCCTCCGTCACACCAAAAGGAGCCATAAAGCTGCCGGTGAAGATCGATCATGATGAGAAGGTAAGGGACTTGATAGTAGAGTTTTTGGTGGTTGACGTCCCAACAGCTTTCAACGCCATTATTGGACGTCCGCTAATTCATGATGCTCAGGCGGTGGTACCAACATACCACTAGACCATGGTGTACATGTCTAATCCCGGGCAGCCAGAGAGACTTAAAGGCAGTCAAGAATCAGCTCGATCTTGCTATCACACTATGATGAAAGGAACAGGTCAGAAAAGGAATGCAGAAGGAGACCTGGGCGGAGATGTCGCCAAGCGAGCGTGTAACCGACAAGTTCCTGAGAACAAAAAGATAGCCAGCGAGGAGTTACAACCTAGGCCAGCTGAAACATTTCGGCCAGGTGGCGAAACTGAGGAGGTCGAATTGATTGACGGCAACAGAGAAAGGACCGTCAAGATTGGTGCCGACATGGATGCAGAAGTGAAAGTGAATCTGATCACCTTGCTGAGGGAGAACGCGGATGTATTTGCATTCTCCGCTGATGAAATGTCGGGTATAAACCCAGATGTAATGGTGCACCACCTGAATGTTGACGAAGCAGTCAGACCAGTAAAACAGAAAAAGAGAACCTTCTCGGCAGAAAAGATTAAGGCCATCAAAGAAGAGATCGACAAACTATTGGCGGCCGATTTTATTGATCCATGCGATTATCCGACATGGTTGGCGAATGTCGTCATGGTTAAAAAGTCGAGTGGACAATGGAGAATGTGTGTGGATTTTACAGATCTCAACAAAGCTTGTCAGAAAGATTATTATCGTCTGCCAAGGATCAATCAGCTTGTCGACTCAATCAGTGGGCATGCCATGCTGAGCTTCATGGATGCCTACTCCGGATATCACAGATAAGTTTGTTTAAAGGGGATAGAAAGAATACAGTGTTCGTGACGGATGCCATTGTATTCTGATATAAAGCCATGCCTTTTGGGCTAAAAACGCAGGAGCAACATATCAGAAGTTGGCCGACAAAGTGTTTGAGGCCCAAAAAAGGAGAAATGTGGAAGTATATGTTGATGACTCCATTGTAAAAAGCAAAACTGAGAAAGAACATTTGAAGAATTTGCAGGAAACATTCCAAACGTTAAGGCGCTTTCAGATGAAATTGAATCCAAAAAAGTTTGTTTTTGCCGTCTAAGTCTGGCAAATTTCTGGGTGTTCTAGTTAGCGAGAGGGGAATTGATGCTAATCCTAACAAAGTCAAGGCTGTCATAGACCTGTCGGAGCCTAAGAGCGTGAGAGACATACAAATATTGACTGGGAGAATGGCGGCATTGACCAGATTTATCTCCAAGTCTGCCGACAAGGCCTTGCCTTTCTTCAAAGTCCTTAGAGGGAACAAGGAATTCGAATGGGGAGAAGAGCAATCAAGAGCTTTCGCCATGGTCAAGGAGCATTTAGGCAAGCTACCCACTATAGCCAGACCATTAACACAAGACAACCTACAACGTGTCGGCAACGCCGAGAACAGTAGCAGCAGTGCTCCTAGTGGAGAAAAGTAAAGCGCAGATGCCGGTATACTTTTGTCAGTCATGTCATAAACCCAGCAGAGCAGAGATATCAGCTAATTGAAAAATTAGCATATGCAGTCTTGATCACGGCAAGGAAATTGAGGCCATACTTTGATGCGCATTCTGTGCAAATCTTAACAAACCATCTTCTGGAGAAAGCATTGCACAAGTTAGAATCTTTTGGTAGACTATTGAAATAGGCCATTGAATTGTCGGAATTTGAGTTAGAATTCAAACCTAGAACGACAATCAAGGCCCAAGCTTTGGCAGATTTCATTGTTGAAGCAACTTACGAGGAAGAAGTCGAAGAAATTGGCACTTGGAAGATATCAGTTGACGGTTCCTCAGCTCAACATGGGGCTGGTGCCGACATAGTTATGACGTCGCCAGAAGGGCATGTGTTTGAGTACGCCATCAGGTTTTCATTAAAGGCATCCAACAATGAGGCAGAATATGAGGCAACTTTGGCAGGCGTGCGGTTATGTCTGGTGGCTGACGCCAAGAAAGTGCATTTGTTCACAGACTCCCAACTTGTTGGTAGTCAGATCAAAGGGGAGTATGAAGCCAGAGAGCCGACAATGATAAAGTATCTCGAGATGGTAAGAGAGATGACTTCACAATTACAAGGTTTTGAGATAAATGTCATCCCAAGGGCGGAAAATAGCCAAGCTGACGCCCTCTCCAAATTGGCGAGTTCTTCGTTAATTGACATCGAAAGAACCGTCATGGTTGAAGTACTGAAGGAAAAATGCATTGAGCAGAGGATGCTGATCACTACAATTAACAGTCATGACGAATGGTATTCCGACATCGTCAAGTACAAGCTAACTGGTGAGTTGCCGGACGAAAAGAAAGAGGCAACCAAGGTTAAGAAGGGGGCAAGCTGGTTCGTCATCTATCATAGAGAACTGTTCAAAAAGGGATTATCCCTACCATTACTCAAGTGTGTCACGACACATGAAGCAACGAAAGTTCTGGAGGAAATCCATGAAGGCATTTGTGGGAACCACATTGGCGGTAGAACACTTGCCCACAAGGCACTCGGAGTAGGATTCTATTGGCCAACCATGGTAGCTGATGCACAGAAATATGTGAGGAAGTGCGACAAGTGCCAGAGGTTTGCACCAATCATCAACCTGTCAGCAAATGATCTGCAACCTATTTTGTGCCCCATACCATTTGCATAATGGGGAATGGACATTCTGGGACCATTCACCACAGCCTCTGGCAGCAGAAAGTTCTTAATTGTCGGCATTGATTATTTCACAAAGTGGACAGAAGCTGAACCCACCGCCAAAATCAAAGCTCAACAAGTCATCAAGTTTATCTGGCACAATATCATCACCAGATTTGGCATTCCTACCGCCATAGTATTTGATCATGGCGTATAATTTGATTGTGGCCCAGTGCAAAAGTATTTAGCGGACTTCAAGGTCAAGTTTGCTTACACATCAGTTTGCCATCCTCAAAGCAATGGCCAAGCAGAGGCCGCCAATAAGCAAATTCTGAATGCGTTGAAGAAGAAACTTGACGATCTAAAAGGATTGTGGGTTGAGAAGATACCAGAAGTATTGTGGGCAAACAGAACAACTGAGAAGGAGTCTACAGGGGAAAGCCCATTCAGGCTAATATTCGGAGTGGATGCCGTCCTACCAGTAGAGGTTGGTCTACCTAACTTCAGAACCAAATATTTTGAAGGGGAAAATAATGAGCAGCTGCAAAAAGAGGCTTTCGATTTCCTGCCAGAAGTAAGGTTGACGGCAGAAGTCAAGTTGACGGCTTCAAAAGACATAATGAAAAGAGCTTACAACAAGCGAGTGAACCATCGACCTCTGAAAGTTGGGGACTTGGTCTTGAGAAGAACAGCGGCCACCGGCAAAGCTCATGCTTTGAAGGAAAACTTACCGCCAATTGGGAAGGCCCATACATCATCCAAGAGGAGATAGTGTCGAGGCTCATACAAACTAAGCAAGATGGACGACAAGATCATGACTAATAAATTTGGAATGCAAGTGTACTTAAGAAACACTTTGTGTAGAAATGAGAAACATTGTACTTAGCGGTTTGTTTTTGAATAGGCTGTAAAGTGTAAAGACCCACCACTTACAAGGGGGCTAACACATAGTAATTAAAGAAAAGCTGACCACCTACAAGGCAGCAGTTTGACGACAACTCTTGTTTGATAAGGCTTTTGACAAGTGTATATGGTTGCCAACCAACACTGAGGTAACAAATATGATTTATAATCAAACGTTTCCACTTACCTGGCCATTTGAAAAAGTGCCTATGGTTACAAACCAACACTTATGTATGTCCGTAGCTATGAAAGAAGTGTATAGGGTTACAAACCAACACTGGATAATCGTTTAAAAACAGAATGGTCAAGTATCTCCCAACAACACCTGGCCAACAAATTCACCACTAGATTAAAGCTCGGCAAAGAATAGACCAGGGACTCTTAACTTAGTAAGAAAAAGTTGGTGAAAAACATGGTTTGATAACACTTAACCGAGAATGGGCTTAAAAGTTGTCGAACATAAAGCGATAAATAAACATAAAGCATGATCAGAAAATATCTTAGAAAACTAACGACATTCACTTAAGAAAAGATTAAATCCCAACAAAAAGGGAAAGCAGTCTCAAAAGCACAGCTGGCTCATACAATTTGTCTTAAAGGCACATAAGCCATCAAAAACATTGTCTTAAAGGCACACAGGCCACCGAAAACATTGTCTTAAAAGGCAAAACAAGCCACAAAATATGATCACATATCGTTAGATGAAACTGAAGAAGCAAGTGAAAGCCGCCAAAACCCCTATTTGTCGATATCGACAACATCATCAGTAATCATCTGATCAACATTAGAGTTGGCGTCCTCGACATCATCAAGTTTCATAGGATAGCAGGGGTCGGAATTGCGCACATGAATCTCGTCAACAGGTTTGACTTCATCGGGCAAAGGATTCTTGTGCTTGCCAGCATCGAAAGCAGACTCAATCTGGTCCTAGTCAAACTCAGGGAACTCTCGCAGGACGCAGCGCATAGCAGCAGCCCATCCCCGGCATGTCTCTGAACTAGATAATTAACAAAGTCGTCAGAGCTGCAATAATATTAACTGCCGACTTGCGAGAGTCAGCAACTTGGGTCTTCAGATCAGAAAGTTTGGTGGTCAAGCTGGCGACCTTCGCCTGCTCCTCCTTCAACTTAGCAACAACTTCATTAATTCTTTTCTTGGCGGCAACATCCACCTTCACCTTGTAATCTTGCTTCAATTTGTTTCAGGCCTCCAGCTGGCGCGACAAGATAGAGTGTTTTTTGGCCAGAGCGATTTTCTCATCACAAACCACCTGATAAGCTCTGGTGAAATTCACTAAGGAGTTGGTGGCCTGCACAAAGAACGAAAAGTTACTAAACAGAGCAGGAATACAAACGACAAAAGAACTCTAAAAGGGTAATTACCTCCATGAACTTATGGGCTGTCGTGGCTGCTGGAGCAAGAATCATCTCGCCAGGCTTGTCCAAAGGAAGCTGAAGGTTCTGCAGCATCCGCCAAACCAAGTTTCCCCCAAGCTCAGGGTAGTCAAATTGCAGCGACTCCTTGGTCTTGACATCTAGGGTCGGCCACCAAGAGCTCACTGGATGAGCTGGGATGTCATCATACTTGGCACGAGGGTGGTTAAAGGGGACAGCCGCCAACTCCGGCTCGTTAAAGTTATCCCCCTTCCCTTAAAATGGATACCAGCAGGAATCCTGGAGATAATGTCTTGCTTCTCCTCGGCCGTCAAGGCTAGCCGCTTACCAACGCCAACTCCAGTAGAAATGTCGCCAGAAACATTGTCGGGAGACTTTCTCTTAACCGCCTGCTCACGAGGAGAAGCTAGGGATAGACTTGCCGCCATGCTCAACATCCATTGGAGAAATGACCTTCTCAGAATCCACACGGTTGCTGAGAGATTCCGCCCTTGTCAAACCCTTAGGTTGGCGACCACCTCTCACAACCGGCAAAATGTTGGAGGCCTTAGAAGCAGCAGGTTCATTCTTCGATTTTTGACGGCGAGAAGCCGACTTGGCATCACTCTTTGAGCCTGAGGGAGGAGCAGCATTTTGAGACTTGGCGAAAGATGCTATGGTTTCGGCTTCCTTGGTGCGAGGAGGTGCTTGAGGCATTCTGGTTGTCGGGAACCAACGATAATCAAAGCCCAGGCACTTCTTGTCTAGCAACTTCAACGCTGCAAAAGAAAAGTGTAGAAGATGTTAGTATATATATATATATATATATATATATATATATATATATATATATATATATATATATATATATATATATATATATATATATATATATATATATATATATATATATATATATATATATAAACATATGTATAAAAATAAAGATGAAAATATAGCCATGTCCATAAAAGAATAATGATAGCAGTTGGCGTGAGAAATGGCGGCAGTGCCCTTACCCTCCTTACTGTTACGATGTGTGTAACACATCCCAGCAGCCGACAAAGGAACGTTCCCTAAGATGTACTTAGGGTGAGGCAGCCAGACTTTAGGAGTACTCCGTCCCTTTGGAGTCTTTGTCGTCTCGAAATGCGCAAAAGCTTCCTCCTCTTTCTCAGAAAGTGGTGCCAAAAAAGGGAGCAACAACGCGGGTCAATGACAAAGCTCTGATGAGCTAACGAATACCGCCAACACAGAAGCTAGTGGCTGGACGCAAAAAGCGAAGCGAGGACGAAAGAGACAGAGAGCCAAAGGATGAGAGAGAGAATGAGTTGGGTTTCAATTGCTCTTCTTCCCTTTTTGGATGGCCTAGCTTCAAAGATTTATATAAGAACATTACAGAATAAGGATTTCTATAGAAATTTATAAAAGCCACGAGAGAAAGGAAGAAACAGGAATTGGGTTTCGCTTATTTGGATTTTTATAAATATAATTTAATTTGTACTCCACAAATGCAAAGACATTTTATTAAACTATTTGATTTTGAAATCATAATTTGATAATTAGTAATGAATTTTCCAAATATAATCATAACTAAAGCATGATTAATAACTAACCAAAAGCTGCTTGAAAACTGGGCTATTACAATTTATCTCCCCATCTCTTTCTATTTTGCATGGATATTTTGTCAAGAATGATTCAATTGGCCTCGGATATTAAGCTTCTTCAAGGCATAAAAGTTCAGAGAGACGAGCTTGCTATTTTGCATCTTTTCTTTGCAAATGATGCATTATTCTTCTTTAAAGCTTCTCCACAAACATGTCACTCAATAAACGAGCTACTACAGAGGTTTTGCTCCATTTCCGGTCAAGTCATCAGCCTACAGAAGTCGTTCGTCAAGTTTAGTCATAATATCCCGATTAATGATCAAAACAATTATAAATTGATTCTTCAACTCTCTCAACAAACATCCCTATGCACTTATTTGGGAGCTCCTGTGGACATACAACATACCAAAGTTCAACATTTCACCTTCTTGCTGGATAAATTTGCAAAGCGCCTATCTAGCTGGGATCAACGCCATATAACTCAACAAGGGAAGCTTATTCTAATTAATTCAGTATTGATTGCCTCTCTTGCACATATTCTGTCAGTGTTCTTGGTTTCTAAAACAATCACAGACAAAATTGATGCAATGACAACAAATTTCTTTTGGGCCTCCTCCTCCTCTAAAGGGATCGCATGGCGTTGGAAGGGAATTCTTCACTTACCAAAAGGAATGGGAGGGCTTGGGATTCGGAACTCGGGAGTGTATAACAAATCATTATTGATGAAGAAAGTATGGCGAATCCACAACCATCCTCACCTACTCCTCTCCTAAGTCTATGCTAATATTAGGATTAATAAAACAGTAAGTGACAGCACGAGACTCTGATCCTCTTGGGGGAGAAAGGGTCTACAAGTTGCCTCCTCTTTAATATCACGTAACTGTGCATGGAAAGTGGGTAATGCCGCCTCCTAATCGCTTCTAAGCATAAATGGGTCAACTGTAATATTCAAATCTTTAGAGATAATATTGCTCTTAATACTGTGGCCAGAACAAAGGTAGAGCACCTCATCCACCCTGGTCACCAAGGATGGAATGCGGGACTGGTTCGTCAACTGTTCACCCCCTCTACAACAAGACAGATACTGAGTATGAAATTACCTGTCTTGCATTCAAAGGAAGACTCTCAATATTGGACACTTCACAGGACAGGGATGTATACAACTAAAACAGGTTACTACTCTATACTCATGGAAAATGAAATTCATAGCATGACATCTCCACAGGATCACCGGATTTTCCGACTGATATGGAGCTTGAACATCATGCCTAAATGGAAACTATTTTTATGGAAGCTGTATCACAACAGCATTGTAGTTAATGCTAACCTCTCTCATCGTGGGCTTGACATTTTCGGATCAGTGCCCTGTTTGTCATCATGCTCTAGAAGATCTCCAACATCGCTTTCGTCTGTATCCTCTGGTGGCGGGAGCGTGGCTCACTAGCCCTTTAGGGATTCTTTCTAATATCAACATTCATGTTCCGTTTCGGGACTGGCTAATAGCATGGCTCCTTTATTTTCACTGGGAGGATGGGAGGCACTCTGAACGCATTCCGCAGTTCATTGGTGTACTATGGACTATATGGTGTACACGAAATGAACAACTTTTTCGGGGTATTAAAGCTGATTTAGAAGGGATACGAGCTCTTTTACTAGAAAGCACGGGACAACAGAGTTTTTTTGAGAAGAGCAACGAGAAAATGCAAAAGAACTAGACTAAGCATGACCCCCGTAGGCCGCCAGGGTTCCTTGTGGCCGTATTTGGGGATAGGTCACAACACCACTCTGAGATTAGTATCATAGTGGATGGGGCTTAGAACAAGGAGTCGCAATGGGGTTGGATTGCTTGGGTGGCTACAGACCCCTACACCATGCTTAAGACGAGGCACATTCGGGTTCTACAGTCTGCCACCTCCCTTCTCATGGAAACTTGGGCATGCTTCGCTCTCCAATGGGCCACGCAAGCGAGGTACAATCACATCTCCATTTCTACGGACTCTGAGCAACTGGTTAAGTACCTTTCCCCTACATCTCATCCTAACATCCGCATGAAATGGATTATTCAAGACTTGAGCACTCTTGCTACGCAAACTGCGTCCTGCGGAATTACCAAGGTTTCCAGAGCTATGGTTCAAGAAGCACATGATCTAGCTAAGCACTGTCGTCTAAACAAGATTCCTTGTTTTGCTAGTTAATTCCCGCATAATTTTCTGATGTAAAAAAAAAACTCCTTTCCCCTTATTATCCCTTATTTATTTTTATTCACCTTCCTTGTTTATGACGGTAATTCTAGAGCAATCGACCACCAGAATTCCCCTCATCAATTAGAAAGTGAACAAAAGAAGCAATGAGCATGAGCTCAGTAATATCGTAATGCATACATAAAGAGTAGAAGCCTATTACATACAACAACTGTGTAATCCCCAGAATTTTATGAATTTTATAAATATATTTTAAGTATATTTATAAGTGTTTTAGTATTTAAATAATTAATTTCTTAAAGTGTTGACTATTTTTAAAGTCAAAGGATTATTTAATATTTTTAAATAATCAAATATTTTATTGGGTCATATTTTAGAAGTTATTTAATAATTTAATTAGTTTGAGTTGTAGTTTAAAAGATTTTAAAAGATGGGTTAGAGGAGTCCAATTCAACTCAATCACCCAATCAACCAAGGTTAGTTTTAGTTAGTTTAAAAGATTTTAAAAGTCCAAATACACTTTCCTAAGCGCACAAAGGTTAGTTTTGCAAACCTATATAAACCCATGAGAGCCCAAAAATCCCCACACAAAAATTACACCCTAATTTTCTATTCTCTCTCTCCCCCACTCGGTTCTCTTTCTTTCTTCCTCTCCCTCCACCCGTTTTCTTTTTCTCTCGGTTTCCAGCCAGCCACCGTCGCCAGTCGCCGCCACCTGCAGCCAGCAGCAGCAGCCGCCGGTGCTCCTCCCTCCTCTCGGCCGTGTCTTCCTCCTCCCTCCTCTTGGTTTATTTTCTCTTCCTCCTCGATCTATATTATTTTAATGATTAGTTTAATGTTTTAAGTATTGTTTTGGTGGTTTGATAATTAAAGTTTGTATCTTTAGCTATTTTAATATTAATTTTAGATTATATAATTAGTTTAATAAGGTAATTAAATTTCAGATTTAATATATATGTTTAAATTTTTGAGCATGAAAGTATGGATTTTTAATGTTTTTAAGAGTTAGAACTATAGTACTATGATATAGTTTATGAAAATTGGGTACTTTAATCTTTATGACTATGTTAAAGTAAGTGTAAAAGAGTTTTAAAGATGTTATATGTTGCTGGAATTTTTATTATTATACTTATGGTGGATTTTAAATGCTAAAGTATTGATTTTTAAGGGTTTTTAATGACTAGTATGGTAGTATTATATTAAAGGGTACTAAAGGTTGAAATTTTAATGTTTAAGAAAGTATTAACACACTTTTTAAGAGAGTTGAAGTATTTTAAAGTTGCTGTAATTTTATTAGATTATTAATACTTGGATGTTTTGGTATTTGGTAGGAGGAGACTTTACTTGGAGTGATTTCTAAGGTTGAGAAAGTGACCTCTCATATTGTCTACACAAGGTACGTACATACCTATGTGTTATTAGACTAGTATCATGTCCTAAGATTATGATTGATGTAGTATCATGTATAAGGAACTTTTTATAGTTCATATGTGGTTTATATTGAAGTGAAATTGCATGTTTTATGCCGTTGTGTGAAGCATGTTGTCTGTGATGAATATTATATGTTTGTATGGATGATTGACACAAGCATGTGGGATTGGAAACATTTATTTAATTAATTCACATGAGAGATTAATAAATATATTGTTTATTGGATCATGAATTGTATCATGTTGTTCCCTTGGATTTATTATATTATTTACTTTACACTAGTGGAAAAAATGTTATATGTCACTTAGTAACAGATCCGGTTTTTACCAGATTCGTAAATCCGCGAATTTTTGAGAGAGAAAACTGGGCTGATTAACTGATCCGGTCCGTGAGTGAACCGGATAAGTTAATCCGTGTCCATAGGATAATTTGGGCCTCAGAAATCACGTGGCCCGGCTCACTCGTCTACCTTCTCCTCTCACGCGCCCCGGCGTCCCTCATCTCACCACTTAAATGTTATTGGGCCAAACTCTCTCTCACCTCACCAACTAAAAAGCCGCCCGACTCCCTCATCTCTCTCATTAACCCTAACACCCTCCATTTCACGCCTCTCTTTCTCAACTCCCCATCTCTCTCTCAACTCCCCATATCTTTTCTCTCTCCTCCTCACCTAATTAAACCCTAATCAGCCGACTACCACCATCGTTCTTCAGCCCAGATTCTCTCCTCCCTTTCTCGTCGTCTTCATCTCAGCCAACCGATAAAACAAAAACCCTAATTGCATCATTATTCATTCATTTCAAGCAACGAAGACCTAACTTCTGCATCATCTATCCCACGGCTTCGGTTTCGTTGCTGCTGCTGCTGCTGCTTTATACAATTACTATTACCATTAATATTACTAATTACTAGTACATTTCTTCCAAAGGATGATTATTATTGTCGTTGTTGTACTTATTAATTATTAATATTGGTAATTATTATTAATGTCGTTGCTATTATTATAAATGTCATTGATATCACTATTTGAAGCTATTTGTTTTCAAGAAGAAGAATGTTCTTTTAACATTTGTACGTGTTCTTTTTTATATTTGTTCTAATTAATAAATTTGATATGCGATTTTTTTTTGATGTTGTACATGTAACGAACATGACAATAGTATATGATGTTTATTTTTTTAACAATTTTGGTAGAATAATATAAAGTATATGTTACTATATTATATAAAACATGAGTAGTACGGGATAACCTAATGGTGTTGGCATCACGTTCAAAATTTTCCCTACAAGGGATTTCAACTTATCTTTAAAAACAAAGTTTATATAAAACAAGACAACGATATAAGAAGAATATTTAACAATTTTGTTCAATATCATATGATTATATATATTTATAGTTTTATTTATAATAAAAAAGAACAATTTATTGATATAACAAAGAAAACGTTGTTAGTTAAATCCAAACATGTCATCAATATAAAAATAACATCTACCTTTTATTTTTAGAATGTGTTCTTTAAATAGATTTTGTATGACCTTTCAGCATATGTTGTTTTATTTAATATCATTATATGTTCTTTTCATTACTACCTAAATTGTTATTATAAACGGACCTTGGACATGAACAATATGTTCTCTTTACCATGAACAATATATTTTTTTACCTAAAATATGTGTTCTTTTATTCTAAATTGTATGTTCATATACTAATGTGTTTTTAAAAAAACTAATAATGCTAGTATTATTATTATTATTAATAATATAATAATTATTATTGTTTATTATTATTATTATTATTATTATTATATTATCTATATTATTATTATATTATTATTATTATTAAAAGTTGTGCATAGTAATAAAATGATAGTAATAGTAATACTAGTAATGAAATACAATAATAATAATAATACTAGTAATAATTTATTTTATAAAAGATAAGTTCAGATCAGATCAGATCAAATAAGTTCAGATCAGATCAGATCAAATAAGTTCAGATCAGATCAGATAAGTTCAGATCAGATCAGAAAAAATAAGTTCAGATTAGATCAGATCAAATAAGTTCAGATCAGTAAATTTCAGGTGAAGTAAACATAGACTAAGTCGCTGCTGGTGAAAATTTGTGTTCATTAATTTCGAAACACAAACTTTTTTCTTTCATTCCTGATTTAGGGTTATTTTTTACATTTTCTAATTTTTATTTTCGTCCCATTTTCATTTATAATTATGTTTGTAATTTTATTTATGTATAGTTTCATTTGTAATTTTCGTCCCATTTTTTGTATTTATGTACAACTTTGGGGTTTATTTCTAATTTTTGTTTTATGTATTTTAGGGTTTAATTTTGTAATTTTCTTTACTCTGTAACTGTTGATAATTGTTGTTAATGAAATTTTAGTTTGTTACTTTGTGAAAATGATTTATTTACTGATGATATTAAGGTTGACTTTTACAGTTGTACTAACATGAGAATCCAGGCATCCAAACTAGCAGTTTTTTATTTTAATTTAGAACATTACTAACTGATCTGGTTCATCCAGAAAATCGGATCAGTTAGTTTAACATTTCATACAAACAAGATGGCGCTAAGGAAGAAACTGATCCAGTTTTGAAGGAAAATCGGATCAATAAATGATTAACTAATTCGATTTATGACCGGATCAGTTATTTTTTACAAACTGTTGCGAGCCCATCCGACCCGGACCAAAACCTGATCGGTAAGCCCGGTTTTAACCGGATCAGATGGGCTTTTTCCCACTAGTGTTATAAGGACCGTGGACCTTGTTTGGTAAAGTTGGATATTCACCTATTGACAGGTTGATTGGTTGTTGATTTAAGTCAACAAATAAAGATTGGTTGGTTGTTGATTTAAGTCAACAAATAAAGATTGGTTGGTTATTAATTAATTAATGGGATCATTCTTAGATTAATTGAGTTGTTGATCACCATATTTAATCCTAAGATAAAAATGAGAATTTTGCGTGTTATTTCACTAGGAAAACTACAAGAGGGGGGGGGGTGAATTGTATGTGTAGAAATAAACGTAACTTTTTGCGGAATTTTAAAACTTATACAAAGAAACAAGCTAAAGGAACACAAGATATTTTTACATGGAAAAACTTCTTGGGCCCAACAAGAAGAAACAACCTCGACCACTAGGGATTTTAAACTCAAAACTTTCACTAATTAGGCAAAACAACTCTGTTACAACCTAATTCTACTCACGGGCCAAACCTTGAGTTCCTAAACTCAAGTTACTGAACAACTGTTCCCTTAACAATTGTTCCTCTCAACTTCACTTGAACTATTCTCACTTTAACTGCTTCATTCAAAGCTTTCTCTCTTACAAGACTTCACTGAAAACCCCCTTACCCCAAAACCAAAATACAATGATCAATAAACTTAGTGGAATTAGAGTAAGAAGGTAAAGAGCAAATGACTTTTATGAGAGAATGAAGACACTCACACTTTACTTAGTTAAACTCACTAATTCACTTGGCCAGACACAAATTGCAACTTATTTAGACATAATTATTTATAGCAGTCATTAACTAGAACTTGGAATTAAATTATGTGTTAGTGGTAAAAATATTTTCCCATGATGTTCCTCAACTAGAGGAACACGTTCCTTTTGTCACCCATGATTTCCACGATCTAATACAAATGTGTGTTATAGAATTATTGCTTCCTTAATTTTAGCAACCATTTGAGCAGCAAACAAAAATCTGATTTAATTAAAAAGTATTTTAATTATTAAAACAAACCAAAATTTAATCCTTTTATCAAAATATTATCTTTAAAATTATTTTCTTTAAAACCGAAAAGGATTTTAATTATCTAATAAAAAATAAAAAATTTTCTTCAAAAAGATTTTCCTTAAAATCAGATTTTTACTAAATAAAAACGGAATCCTTATAATTAAGGCATTAATCACTCAAACGACATTATTTAACCATTGTACTTATTCAACATATGTTTAGTTCCTTTTAAATAGTTAGTTCCTTTAACTTAACATGACAGTGTCAATTCATCTGTTTCTTTTAAAGGAACAAATACTCATTCTCTTTTTAAATTGCTAGTGTTCCTTACCATGTCTTACTCGTTTCTTTACATTGGAATTAGAAACAAAAAGCCTTGCTTAGGTTCTCTTGTTCCAATTCTTCTCCAGTATCAGTTCCTTGAGCATCTTCACTTAGTCTTCAAAATCCAAACTTGATTTCTTTCTTAGACTTAGTATTCTCTTTGCTCTTTTTATTGATACCTTGCAAATTCTATTCACTTAACAACTTGTTAGTTCATTACTTAGTTTGTATCTTTGTTCCTTTGTCATCATCAAAACTAGGGTTCAACAATTTCTCCCTTTTTGATGATGATAACAAGGTTACAAACTAAGGAAAATAAAACAACAAATAACATAAGGGAATGAAAGAAAAATAATAATAATACTTTATAATTTTATTAAGGCAAATTAAGGATTGAATTTTTTTTAACTTTTTTAATATTTCAACTTAGTTTGTTCATAGTATGTTTTCCCCCTTTGGCATCTTAAAAAAGATCAAACTCTTGGTGATTTTAGAAAGACTGATATTTACAATACCTTTAGACCATTAACAAGCACCCAAAAAAATGGTTAAGTTAGGAATTGCAAAGGGTAGACTTGTTCAAACATCAATCACATAATACGAGCCATTCCAAGTAAGAAATTATGAAATTAAATTAGAAACGAAGACAATTTAGCAAAAGTCATTATATTTATAGCACTTGTTCCACAAAAGTACAAAAGATAAAAAGGAAGAAAAGAAAAGAAAACGAAACAAAAACTAGGAGTTCCCGTTCTCGTAAGAGAAACAGAACTTAGACATTAGGAAGGGAAGGGGAGTTGTGTTCCTCTACTACTTCTTCTTTCACCACTTCTTCCAACTTCTTCATAACCTCCTCATGATGCACATCCAGTTGCTTCTTCATGGAGTTTATTGCTTGGACCATCATCTCCATGTTCTTCTGTTGCTCGATCACGTATCACTAAGGACTTTAATTATGCCCATCATCTTATCAGTTTTGTCATCTAAAGTCTAGTGAAGGTGATGGTAGAATTTGATTATGTGTTGAGCAGGAAGACATACCTCATTAACCCACCCATAGTCACCTGAAGGAACTTGTTCCTTTCCCTTTGAACCAAAGTCAGTTGGGGGTTTGGGAGGAGGAACTGGGGTGTTTTCTTGTGATGGTCCCGCTGTTCTGTGAGAGGAACAAAAGGTGAAGAGGTTGTATAGTGTGGAGGGAGAAATGGAGGTGTAGGTGGTAGAGTATCAGATGTAGAGGAGAAGAGGTTGCTTATTATTTATTGTTGGGGATATACGCTAAGTGAGAGTATGATTATTATAGTTGTCGTGTTCAACTCGTAAACGGACATTTAGGCATGATCGATAGTGAAGCCGGCCGAGTAGGAAGCTACTCCAACCCTATTGTGCTTAGTGATGATGAGTATGACGTGGAGTCTAATAGTGAGAGCTACTCCAGCCTAGACCTTGTTATGTGTCGTGTTTTTAAAGTAGGCATCCCTTATAGCGATGATGAGGTAATGCAAGAGTTTGACCGTGTTAGAGAGCAAACTCAAAAGGACATTTACAAAGGCTACTATGAGATCTTAATTATCTAGACAAAGTGATAGTGATTAAGAGTAAGAAGAGGATGGACTTCAACCCAAAAGGATTCGAAGATCTACTAGATCTAAAAAGCCAAGTTATTATTATTATGATAGTGAAGACATTGAAGACTTTGAAGATGAAATATTTACTCTAGAAAAATACAAAGAAAATAAGGATAGGAATGATGATGTTATTCCATAGAATATTTATTCATGTTCTAAGACTAGTTAGTTGAATAAGTAGCTAAGCTACAATAGTTTAAATTTCTTTCTTTAGCATCTTTATTTTGTTGAGGAATAAGTTGGTTATTTTGGGTTGGAAAAATATTATTAACATAGTTTTGAGGAATAAAAGTAATTATTTAGTTATTCAAGCTGAGTAAGAATTTATTTTAGTACGCGAATGAGAAATATTTTATGTAATTATTGTGATTGATTTCGCTTGATCCTTATATGATGTGAATATTTATACATGAGTGAATATATGATTGTTATGGTTTATAGTGATTGAACTTAGCGCTATTGTAATTCCATAGATTGCTATTTTGATACGATCTTGTATGATCAAATCGAATTGATGCATTCATAGTAAATGGCAAGTAGTTGTGAATCGAAACCTAAAGTAGACCTACGTTAAATTTTAGGTCGCGAAGTAGAATGGAGAACAACGATGCCGCTTTTGCCTCTACTATTCGCCGTTTGGCTGAGAAACTGACTCAAGAAAGGGCTGAACATGGTTAGCTAAGATTAAGCCGTCGTTCTTTAAGGGGCAGGCTAACCCTACGTTCTTAGAGAGCTGGATTAGAGAGTTCGATAAGATTTTTAGGGCTGTGAACTGTCCTGAGGCAATGAAACTAGGTCAGGCTGTGTTGTATTTGAAGGATGAGGCTGATTTATGGTGGAAGGAAAATGGAAATAGAATTAGTGCTGTGGAAGGTTTTAATTGGGATTCCTTTACTGCTGCTTTAAGAGGAAAATTTTACCCTGCCTTTATGAGGAAGCAAAAGGCTCAGGAGTTCATAAACATTAGGATGGGGAGTATGACCATTTCTGAGTACTATAGCAAGTTCATAGCATTATCTAGATTTGCACCTAAGGTTGTAGCGACCGAAGAGCTGAAAGCTCAGAGGTTTGAGCAAGGCTGACTGAAGAGTTTCAATTGGGATTAGGAGGTGAGACCTTTGCGTCCCTAGATGTTGTTTATGGGAGAGTTGCTCATATTTATGGTCTTCAATCAAGGCATGATAAGAAGAATGCTATGGTAGGTGAGAAAAGGAAGGATTTCAATGCTGGTGGAAATCAGGGAAATTTTAAGAAGAATCTGAATGGAAATGGAAATTTCCAAGGAAGGAATGGCCAAGGCTTTAATGGTAAGGGCCAGTCTGAGGAGTTACAACTGCAAGAGGTGTAACAAGAATCACCTTGGTAGAGACTGTAATACTCCGTATTTTGGGAGTTATCTTGCTATAAATAAGAAAATATAAAGTAAAAGTGAAAGTAAATTATAGTATAGTTTAGGTAAGCCTACAATTATAATTTAAATATACAACCTACCTTGGTACCTAATTATATTTTAATTCGGTTTTGTTAAGTAAATCAGAATTCGATTTGGAAACGAATCCTAATAAACTAAGGTTTCTCATACTATAAAAAGGAAGAGAAAAAAAAATTAATTAGAAAACCCTATTGATAGGTCAGCCGTTTTTTTTCTTTTCCTCTCTTCACTCTCAAGATCTTTTCTCTCTCCTCTTTTCTCTTCCTCCTCACGCTGCTCCTCCTCCTTCGTTCGTTTTCTCCAATCCTTCTGAGTTCGTCGCCTTCGAGTCGTGTGCGAGGCCGTGTGTGCGAGCGTGGTGAGGTGCGAGTGTGGTGCGTGTCGGCCGCCGCCGAAGATTCGCATGGCAAGGGTCGAGCGTCGTGGTTGTGCGAGTGTCGTGCGAGTGGCTGGGTCGTTCGAGGGTGGTTGGCTCGCGTCAATCGGGCCGTGATACTTTGCTCGCGTGAGGTCGTCACCTAGCCGGGAGGGAAGTTCGTGGCTCGCCGGTGCTCGATCGCGTCGGCCGTCAACGGTTTCCAGGTGGTTTTTCCTCCCTCTTTTCTTTTTCAAATCAATTTATATAATCTGATTTTGTTATGTATTTTGATTAAGTTTTGTAATTATTAGTAAAGCATAGAATTAGTAAAACAAAATTAGAATTATAATTATGCTTTAATTGTTGAGATAACTTTATTCCTCAAATTTGATTTTATAATACTTGGGTATAATGGTTTGACTTAGTTTTGTAAACTAAGTATAGTAAAGGTTAAAGGAAAAAAATTCAAATTCTTGATTATATTAGTAGTTCTTAGGAGGATGTTTAAGTCTCAATTCTGTTTTATTATACTTATGTTTAATGGGTTATGTTATAATTGTAAATAAAGGTACATATTATGAACTAAAAGAAATCAGATTTATATTACACTACTAGTTCCTACTTTGATCTTAATTCTTCAATTCTGATTTTTATAGTTCTCATATAAGTATCTAGTTAAGTTTGTTATTATAAACAAAGTAGTGTAAAAGTTAAGTTTAAGTTTTGTTGTCATGAACAAGTATAAAATAAGTTAGAGGAAATCAATTTCGCAAACTTATTATTAAGTTCTAAATATATTAGTTTAATAGAGTTCATGAAAAGAAATTTAAAACAATAAGATTGGCTAATGTTAATATTCAAAACACCATATCTTACATAGTTGGATAAGCTGGTTTCTACTTTAATAATATCAAGGACTTAGCACTAAAGTATTTTTATTTTCAATTAGGTCCCAATTTCATAAGCGGAACGTTTTAAGTAATCAGCAAAGATTATTCGTTACAAGGTACGTACGCGTACCAGTTCAGTTGCAATTACTAGTATCATGTTAGGTTGTGATTTATTCTATTGGAACCTAGAATCATGATAGGGAACGATTGTATGATTGTGATTGATGAGATTGTTTGGTAACATGAAATCAATTGGAAAACTGTATGTATTTCCTTGTTGTATGACTTGTGAGTTGGAATGAGTTATTATTGGAATGCGAAATTCTATCGTATCATAAGCATGAAAGTTTTGGATTTGTATTCTTTGATCCATGGTGTAACAAGGATGTTACAAGAAGTAAAGATTTGAGTATTGTATCTAAGAAGGAATGTTAAATGATTATATATTTAATGTGGTATGAATGTACAATACTAAGAAAGGATTTTGGCAATAAACTTGTAGTTGGACTCCCTACAAGTGATGAACAATGGGGGGAGTGTGGGACTTGTTCTACACTCCTACGCAGGCCTACTGTGACGACAGTAGTGTCCTTATAAATTTTGATAACTCAAGTAGGCGGAAGGTTCCGTACGATCTTGGGGGTATGCATACTAAGGTGATGGGTGTGGAACGGAACAAAACCGTATTTACATTTCATCTAATAGACCAAGTTGTCTATTAAGGATTAAGTAGCCCGTATGATTCTAGAAAGATGACGGTGCCCGTTCGATGCCAAATAAATTGTAAAAACGGAATTTAATGTTTTTGTAGCATCATGTCTAGGAATGGTTTTTGTTATTCTGATTATGCTTAGTGTATTATTTAACTGATTATGTGCGTACTCAGCATAGCTGATTGTTTGTTATTTGTGTTGTTTGTTGACCTGTGATGAACCATTGATATTTCAATGGGGAGCAGATTAGGGTATCTTGGTGATGCCGCATGAGTTCGGGCATACGGGGGATACTTTTGATTATAAGCTTTTAAATTGTTTTGGTTGAACATCCTAGAGATTGTTTATGATTTGCATAGTTAATGGTTTTAAATAAAAGGGGTCAATAGTGATTCCCGAGTTGTAGTTAAGTTATCATTTTATTTCCGCTGCAATTTAGTTTTCATAATAAAGAGTAAGTTAGTGCCTTAAATTCAATAAGCCTTGCGTTTCACCGCGGCGGTAACACTCCCAAGGTCGATGCAACGTGGTTTAGACGTGTATGGATTTTGGGGGTGTTACAGAGACTATAAAGGGGAACTAGTGACCTGTCATTACTACCAGAAGAAGGGGCATAGAGAATTTGAGTGCTTCACAAGCGTAAGAAAGAGAGTAATGGTAATGGGAATAGTAGTAAGTGAAGTTCTGGGTTCAATCTTCAAACAACCGAGGGTCGAAGCCTATAGGATCGCAGAATGGTCAAGGAAGCTATGGGAAGCCTAAGAATTTTGGGATCATTTCCGCAATGCAAGTGAAGAAGTTGGTAAAGAAGGGGTGCGAGTTATTCTTCTATAGTGTGCGAGATGTGAGCAAAGAGGTTTAATTGAAGATCGAGGACGTACCGATCGTGAATGAGTTTATGGATGTGTTTTAAAGCGAGATTTCGGTTAAGAGAGCCGTTGAGTTCACCATATACTTATTTCCCGGTACCGCACCTATTTCTAAGGCACCGTATAGAATGGCACCTCTTGAGATGAGCGAGTTGAAGACGCAGCTTGCAAGAACCGTTGGAGAAAGGTTATATTAAGCCTAGTGCGTCACCTTGGGGAGCTCCCTGTGTTATTTGTGAAGAAGAAAGATGGAAGTATGAGACTGTGCATTGACTATAGGGAGCTGAACAATGTGACTATATTAAGAACAAGTATCCTTTGCCTAGGATATATAGATGACCTATTCGATCAGTTGACTGGAGTAAGTGTATTTTCGAAGATCGATTGGCGTTCGGGGTATCACCAATTGAAGGTAGCTGATAAGGATATACCTCGACTGCATTTAGAATGCATTATGGTCATTATGAATTTATAGTGATGCCATTTGGATTGACCAATGCTCGGCTATATTCATGGATTTGATGAATAGAATATTCCATGAGTTTTTGGATAAGTTCGTTGTAGTATTCATTGATGATATTTTGATCTATTCGAAGAGTCAAAAAAGAGCATGGTGAATATTTGAGGATAGTTTTGGAGACACTTAGGAAGAACCAATTGTATGCCAGTTCTCTAAGTGTGAGTTCCGATTGGAGAAAGTAACATTTTTGGGTCATATGTGTCAAAAGAAATAAATTGAATAGTCAATGGATAGAGTTGTCCAAACCAAACCATGTCTTCAATTTAGAAGACGAAGTACGGGCACGACTCCGTACTCCTGCGACCAATGATATCGAGGTACTAATTAAATAAAATAGAACATGGTGATCAATCTGGTCCCAAGAAAAGCCATGGGCTACCACCATGTACTCCAACTCATACTAGTCCAACACTTCAGACGTGCACAAGTCTAAGGCTTATTGTTATTCACTTTCCACTTTCAGTATTAATAAATTATTTATTTATTGTGACTCACAAAATAAGACAACCAGCATAAATATCATGGATACACAAAATTTCCATTTTTATCTTACGATTAAATATGGTGATCAACAACTCAATTAATCCAAGAATGATCCCATTAATTAATTAATAACCAACCAATCTACATTTGTTGACTTAAATCAACAACCAACCAACCTGTCAATAGGTGAATATCCAACTTTACCAAACAAGGCCCACGGTCCTTATAAAGTAAATAATATAATAAATCCAAGGGAACAACATGATACAATTCATGATCCAATAAACAATATATTTATTAATCCCTCGTGTGAATTAATAAAATAAACGTTCCCAATCCCACATGCTTGCATCAATCATCCATACAAACATATAATATTCATCACAGGCAACATGTTTCACGCAATGGCATAAAACCTACAATTTCACTTGAATATAAGCCACATATGAACTATAAAAAATTCTCTATACATGATACTACATCAATCCTAATCTTAGGACATGATACTAGTTTAATAACACATAGATATGTACGTACCTTGTGTAGACAATATGAGAGGCCGCTTTCTCAACCTTAGAAATCACTCAAAGTAAAGTCTCCGCCTACCAAATACCAAAACATCCAAGTATTAATACTCTAATAAAATTACAGCAACTTTAAAATACTTTAAACCCTCTTAAAAGTGTTTTAAAACTTTCTTAAACATTAAAACTTCAACCTTTAGTACCCCTTAATATTTTTTTATAAAGGTAAGAAGAAAATAGGTTAGGAGATCTTCCACACGGGGGAAGCTCCAACCTTATCGTTTATAAGAATAGTATTGAGGGTCGAGTGATTACAATCATGAAAAGAATATTGATGTTGAATAAGGTGACCGACATTAGCTATCCAATCTGCTGCCTTGTTTGCTTCCCGGTAGATGTGCCGAATGGTCAAAGAGTTGAAATTGTGGAGTAGGGTCTTGATGTCCATAATGATGTGTTGTATTTGCCAAGGAGGAGACCAGATGCCTCTGATAGAGTTGATGACTAGAAGATTGTCGCCTTCAATGATTATGTTGCTTATGTTTTCCTACAAGGCAGTACGGATACCCTGATGGAGAGTCGTGGCTTCAGCTACAAAGACAGGAAAGGTGCCACGGTTGAAGGTCGTAGCTGTGAGGAGTTGGCCCATATGGTCTCTGATGACGATGTCAGCTGCCGTAGAAGAATTGTGAACGGAGCCGTCGAAATTTAGCTTGAAGTGGTGGGTGGGAGGTGGCTCCCAAGCCACGAGAAGAGATGATGGGTACACCGGCTGGGGAGGATAGGAGAGAGAAGAAGGAGAGAAAGGGGTGCCTGAGGAAATGCAGTCATCAATTGCATTCCTATGGCTCCATTCAGAAAAGAGGAATTTTGCTTTATGAAAGATCTGGTGGACATTGAGAGATTCTTTACGAAGGATGATAACATTTCTTTCTTTCCATATGCTCCAAATTAGAAAAATAAATATGCGCATGGAAAGAGCGTTATGACGGAGGTTAGAAAGGGTCGTGAAGAGGGGGTCTTGATTTAAAGATGAAGGAATCCATTCTTTTAGTTCATCTATATGCCATAGGGGCGTAAGTTGTTTACATTTCCCAAACAGGTGATCCATGGTTTCCTCTTCATTATTGCAAATGCCACAATGGTTGAGGGGTATTATCTTACGGTGATCTAACGTAGATCTCACCCCAAGGCTTTTGTGGCAAATTTTCCACATAAAAATCCTAAGTTTTGGTAGAATATCAAGCTTCCAGATCCAACGGTAAGGCCATTTTTAAGTGTTTGAGGGCAGGTTGTGAGCAAGCCAATTTGCAGATTTGACTGTGAACGATCTTGAGGTAATAGGTCCCCAAATAGGTTCATCAGGTATAGGGTTAAATGGTAAGGGGATACCTTTAATAATATTAATAATATGATATGGGAGGTAGCACTTTAGTTTAGAGAAGTTCCAAGATCTGGTTGGAAGGATAAATTCTTCTAATTTAAGATTGGAATCAATCGGTTCAAAAGTGAGATTGAGTTTGTCCATATGGTTTTCCTCAGAACACCAATTGTGTAGCCAGAAAAGGATTTGGGAGCCATCTCCAATTTTCCACCTTATACCCTGTTGAAGGATTGGTCATTGAAGAAGTAACTTTTTCCAAATTATGGAGTCTGGGGGCTTTGCCTTAGAGTTAAAAAACGATTGATCTTTGAAGTATTTACTTTTGATTAGTTTATCCCAGAAATTGTCTGGTTGGGTAGAATTTTCCATCCAAGCTTTGTTATGAAGGCTTTCTTCATGGGGAGCGTTTTTCGAATACCCAAACGTCCTTGAGATTTGGGGGCACAAACTTTGTCCCAACAAATAAGAGGGATAGCATTTTTGTCTTTAGATTGTCGCCAGAAGAACTTATTATGTAAACATCAATCAACTTAGCAAGAGTTGATGGGAGCATGGTGGAAGCACAAGTGTACGATGGGATAGCATTGAGATTGTTTTGGATGAGGTTAAGTCTACCCGCTTTGGAAAGAAAGCCATACTCCCACAAATTGATCCGGTGTTGGATTTTTTGCATGAGATTTTTTTAGGTCTTATTTAGTTTGGTGAAATGAGCTAAAAAAGATTCCAAAATAACGGCCCAGAGAGGAGTTAGGTAACATGTTGAAATGGCTTGCGAGCATTACATTTTTGGTAGGGCGACCTTTTCGAAAAAATAATAGAGGGCTTGTGATAATTCACTAATTGGCCGGATAGGGAGCAAAGCCGATCTAAAGATCTTTTTAAGTTATGACAAGCTGTGGTAGAGGCCTTGCAGAAAAGTAGGCTATCATCTGCAAACATAAGGCAAGGGATGTTAGCCATTCTTGGGTGAATTTCAAACCCAATACCAGAGTTCCTAGATTGGAATTGAAGATAGAGTTGTCGAATAAGAACTTCCATACATAGAATGAAAAGGTAGGGTGAAAGAGGGTCACCCTATCTTAGACCTCTGGATGGCTTAAACCATGGTGAAGGCTGGCCATTTACCTTTATCAAATATGAGACATTCGTAACACATTCCTTAATCCAAGAAATCCAAGTGGGTGGGAAACCAAAGGCCTGGAGAGTTTGCCAGAGGAAATCCCATTCTATTCTGTCATAGGCTTTTTCCATGTCTAATTTAAGGGCACACCAACCAGTTTTATTTTGAGATTTCTAGAAAGTATTTAGTGCTTCTTGGGCAATGAGCAAATTGTCATGGATTGAATGGTCTTATGTGAAAGCATTTTGGAGGGGGCTAATTTCCCTCTGAAGAATCGGACTGAGGTGGTTTACTAAGATTTTTGAGATGGCTTTGTAGACAGTGTTGATTAGACTTATTGGTCTAAAATGGTCAGGGGACTCGGGGGCGTCTCTTTTAGGGATGAGAGTGATCAGCGTATGGTTCAAGGACGGTGGAAGTTTGCCATGGAAAATGAAACTTTAGACTGCTAAGGTGACGCCCTTCCCTATGATAGGCCAATATGCATGATAAAATTTTCTGCCAACCCCATCGGAGCCTGGGGCTTTAAGTGGATTAATAGCAAAGAAAGCGTCTTTTATCTCTTGAGGAGAGACGTCGGCAAGTAAAGCCTTAGCATCTTCTGTTGTTATAAATGGTTGAAGAAATTGTAGATCGAGGATTCTTGGGGTAGAGTGAGCGATTTGAAATCGATTTTTGAAGGAGTCGGATAAAAGTTATGAGATGTCTTCATTGGTATCAACCAATTGGCCGAGCACATTTTTGAGTCTAAATATGGACATATTAGCCATAATTTTCTTCATTTGGTTGTGGAAAAAACGAGAATTACGATCATCTTGAGTTAACCAGGTTTTCCTTGCCATTTTTCCCCAAGATTTTTGGTTGAAGAGAAGTAATTTTTCCCTTTGTGCAAGTAAACGGTGCATGTGTTTCATAAGAATTGTATTAAAGGGTTGTAGCCATAATTTTTCCTGAAGTTCTTTGATTTTTTCGTCACTTGCGACTAATTTGTTGGTCGTATGTTCTATCTGCTGTTGGCCAATAATTCTAGGTCACATTTGATACGACTGAGTTTTTGCTGGATTCGATAAAATCTAGAGCCAGAAATTTGTAGGTTCCATTATTTGTTGACAATAGAGTGGGAGTGTGTATCAAGAGTCCAAAAATTTTGGAATCTAAAAGGGGTGGTCGATGCTTTGAATTTTCATTTGTGGAGAAGATGATTGGCGCATGATCGAAGACCGTGAAGTTACCATAACAAATGGTGCTCTTAGGGAAATAGTTGTAGAAAGGATTACTGGCAATGGCCCTATCTAATCTTTCATAAATGTAGTTATTGTAGTAAATACCTCGCCAGGAGAAAGCTTGTTGGAGGCAAGGAGTATCAGTTGCCATTGTATTGGTCATAAGTGATGGTACTCGCTGTAGTTGGTTGGATTTAAGGGCAGAACCCCCCATTTTGTCGTTTGCGGTGAGCATTTCATTGAAGTCCCCAATAAGGAGCCAAGTAAAGGGAATTGTACTGATATAGTTATTGAGGAAGCCCATAAAATGTCTTTTTCAGCATTTTTAGCCGGGCAATAAGTACCAATAATAGAGTACATTTTATTGCTTGGCTTATATAGTATATCAAGATGTACTAATCAATCGTGAAGAAACTGATTTTGCAAGGTAATGTTGGAATTGTTCCAACAGATCCACATACCTCCTGTATGATTGACTGGGTCAATGACAAGTTTATTGTGAAAGTGAAGTGCTTTTAGGATTCGGTAACTATTTAAGTTATTGTGAGTGTTTCGATAATGAAAAAAATATTTGGATTAAATTTATTTTTCAGAAAGATAAGTTCACTTAGAGCTTGGGGCTTTTTTCCCCCTTGGATATTCCAACATAGGACTTTCATCTTATGACTGTTTGCAAAGAAGAGGGGCATGTAGCGTTAAAGACTTCGACGCGGGCCTTTAATAAACTAAAAAAAACGAAGGGCCCATATGCATGAAACAAACCCCAGAGAAAGAGGGGGGAGAGTTTGGCGTCGTTAAAACGATTGGGCCTGACCCAGAAAAACTGGGCCCTGAAAGCTTTGAACACCTTCAAAGAAACCTGAAAAAATACGAGCAGCTTGTTAGGGGATGGAAAAACATCCCTATTCAATAACGTCACAAAGGACTCGATTCCATAAGGTTGAAACAACCCGATCCATAGAAGAAATCAAAGATTTCTTTGGCCAAAGACCATTAGAGGTAGTAGATACCCAGCAGGGTGGGGAGTTTTGCGGTAGATTGAAGATCAGGCAAGTGTCCTGAATTTACTTCCGAACCTGGAAAAATGCAATATGGTGATTAACAAATTACGGGAGAGTAAAATGAGACATAATTAGGGTGATGACATCAAAGGCGAAGTCCCGGATGAAGGGATATATTACATAATTATGTAGAGAAACAAAGAAAAACAATCTCCCAACAGAGGGGATAAAAAATGGCCTAAGAATGAAAAAGCATAATAGGGAATGAATCCAGTAAAGACAGAGCAAATAAAGGAAGATAAACCTTGCATTAATGTAAAACAAGTTAACAGGATTACAATGAACATAAAAAGATAAAAAAGAAGAACCTAAAAACAAAAGGAGATGAGGATAGCAAAAGGTGCCATGATACATTGTGCACAGGAAATTAAAGTTAATCATGGCAGCATCATACAAAATTACAAAAGTCCTCAAACTCAGACAAGAAACATAGAACTTAGAGCTAAAGCCAATCATGGTATATTAGAGTTGGGTGGGGTGGAGGGAAAGCCCTCAAAGTCTTCTCTCTTGTGCCTCTTTTGCCCATCTTTGCTGCCATCTTCGTCAAGAATGGAGTTAGAAGGGTTGCCTATATTAGCAATATAGTCATCCATTTCAGCATCAAAAGAAGGATTAGGGTGGTTGTAACACCCCGACTCTTCCGGAGTCGAGTCTATCGTCACCAATGCGCATCTAAGGCCAATCACTGTCCTCAATAACCAACACAAGTTCTTCCGGCGCATTTTGTCCTCACTCATGCACACTCTGAGAAACTTCCCAGGAGGTCACCCATCCCTGGACTACTCCCATCCAAGCACGCTTAACTGTGGAGTAACTAAGGAAATAAGCTCCCTAAAAGAAAGATGCATCTTGTTGGAATGAGTAGCCTGCTAAATCCCTTTAAAGCAATCATGAGAGGTATTACATACACCCCCACTTGAGAACAGCAACGCCCTCATTGCGCATGAGGACTCCACATATTCGGCAAACGGCCTGTGGGTCGCCCTGCACTGAAACTAATCACATATTCGACACGCAATCGGTGATGTAGCCCCAGAATCCTCCCCCGCTAGGCGACTAACCTTGGATTAATTATCCACACGATCAACACACGGTCGCAGGGTTGCTCTAATACCATTTGTAACAGCCCAATTCTTCCGGAGTCGAGTCTGTCGTCACCAACGCGAATCTAGGGCCAACAACTGTCCTCAATAACCAGCACAAGTTCTTCCGGCGCATTTTGTCCTCACTCATGCACACCCTGAGAAAATTCCCAGGAGGTCACCCATCCCTGGACTACTCCCAGCCAAGCATGCTTAACTGTGGAGTAACTAAGGAAATAGGCTCCCTAAAAGAAAGATGCATCTTGTTGGAATGAGTAGCCTGTTAAATCCCTTTAAAGCAATCATGAGGGGTATTACAGTGGTGGTGGATAAAACCTAGAGCATTGAGGAAGGCCTCATTAATCTCATGTTCATTAGGGGCGCTTAATTCAAGATCCTTGGAGTTATCATCTCTAAGCACTGGAGGGTTAAGGTGGACCCTATTGTCATTGTTGACTTGGAACTCAGTTAGGGATGCAAAAGCATTAGCTATGGAGATGTTGGTATCATGATGATTAGGAGAGGTGGGTTGAGAAGATGTGATAGGGTGTGGAGCTGCAGTTGGAAGGGCATTGCGGTGATGTGGGGCAATTTTGTGGGGGGCAGGATTTTTTTCTTTGTGGTTGTGGTGCGAAAATAGGCGGGTTCTGGTTCTCCTTTGGGGCTTGACAAACAGTCAGTCAGTAGAGGTGGAGGAGGAGGAGGAGGGTAAATTAGGGTTTAGGTTGCTAGTTTCTAGCTGGGCTACGACAAGATCAATGCATGGGGTTGGTTTCTTAGGGCAGTTTGAGAGGGTATGGTCTTTATTGCCACACAAAGGGCAAACTTCGTGAACACCCTCGTAGGAGAGGAAGTATTCGGTGTCTTCTTCATCAGAGGTGATGGTAATTGAACGGGGAACGGGGCTGGTGATGTTGATATTGAGGCAAACGCGCGCAGACTGTGCCTTGTCATCATTCTGAAGCGTAAAGCGATCAAGTTTGGTAATGTGACCAACCTTATGGGTAAGGAACTAAGGATAGCTAACCTGGGCCACGACGAAAACCCGTTGTGTAAGAACGGGATTTGCTGAAAAATGGCAACACCACCCACGATGATCAACGTGGGTGGTGTTGCTGAAAAATGGCTTGAAACGCGGCCTCCAAGGGAGGAGGACAAAGTTGAGTCCTTGCACGAACCATGGACGCTTGTCCCAAACATCCTCCTTGTCAAGGGGGTTTGAGAACTTGATTAGGAACCAACCGTTAGACGGGTAGCGCAGGGAGAACTCGCCATGAATGAAGCTCCAATCTCTTCGAAGGCGAGTGGTGACAGCTATGGTGGGAATGGGATCCCCCCAAATTTTTCCAAAGAGACAAGTGGAATTAAGGGTAGCAAGCTCAGTAGCGTCAATGGGTGGGGCTTCAACAGTTATGCTGAGGGGAGTTGGACTTGGAATGTTTGCGAGAGGAGAGCATGTGTGCCTTGATTAAGGGGGAGAGGAAGGTGAATTGTCACTGTTATTAGCCATGTTTGGAACATTTGAGGAGGTTGGGGATGGGTCTCACTAGGATTGTTATCCAAAGAGGGAGTTGCAATGGGTATGGTCCGATTAGAGTTAGCGGAAAGGGTATCATTAGAGCTAGTGGATTTGAGGTACTCGGCATAGCTTTTGGGAGGTTGGTTATCAGACATTAAGGGAACCAGGAAGAGAAAGAATGAAGGAAGAGAGACAATAACTAAGATGTGAGAAGAGAAGAGAGCAATGCTAGAAAGAGTTGTGGGGGTGGAGTGAGTTCGAATGATGTTTTTATAGGGGATAATAGTAGTGGTTATTGATGTGTTCATTATTCATCGTTTATTTACTCTAATCCCTTTAGTTTTGATAGTCGATTTAGGCTCTTTCGAGCCCTTTTCTTGTGGATTTGATGTGTTTGGAGTTCTTGTCGTGTTTTGCAGGTTTTGATGCGGATTTGGTACTCTGTACCTTTATCGGAGTCGCAACACGGAAGTCCAGCGAGTCACACAAGGTCCAAGGCGTATCCGAAGACCGCATGAGCATTTTGGTTGGATTCCACGAAGAAAAAGACAAGTAAATACCTTCGCCTCGGCCGATCGGGTGAGTGGCCCGACCGGGCGAAGTTTCATACTTAGCCACCGGCGGCGTTCGAAGAAGAAACCGCTTACGCGCCCGACGGGCGGATTCGCCTTGGCCGACCGGGCGAACTTCAACACTTGGGATTTTTCATCCTTTATTTCGCCCTGGCCAACCGGGCGATCGACGAAGAAAAACGCTTACGCGCCCGACCGGGCGGATTTCGCCGGTTGACCGGGCGGAATTTTTCCTTCGTCGTAAGTCCGCGATCACCGTCGCCCGACCGGGCGGATTTCGCCCTGGTCGACCGGACGGACTCTCAGGACGCGATTTTTCGGTTTTTTTTAGCCGGTTTTGTATTTAGTATAAATAGGTTTTTAGTATTTTCGTGGAACGGATCTGATTTTTCTACGTTTTTAGGGCTAAACACTTAGTTTATTCTCTCTACTTTTGTTGAACTTTTACATTGGAAGATTATATAGATTGTCGATTTCCCTTTTCATTGTTCTTCAATCATTCGGTATTCTTCTTTACTTTCTTTAATTTAATGAATTCTTTTACTTTGATCCCGTTTATTGAGTTCTTTGTTATAATGAGTGAGTAGTCTATTTCTAGGGTTTAGAGAGGGAAGCCATGTTTATACCTTTTTGATTGTGGTTTGATGTTCTTCAATAATTGGATTGAATTAAAATAATTCCTATTGATTTGTTATACTTGTTTAATTCATGTAATTGCGCAATATCATGAGTTATGTTTAGCTAATAAGAATTAGAATTGAAAGATCATATTCATTAGAGGCTTGTTACAATAGGTAGATTTGATTATGTTGAGCGACCGCATCGGCATATGTTAATCTAGGAGTTGTTAATGCCTCGACCAAGGATTAGCGAAATACTTCGTTTATTCGAACCTCAATCCAAGTGTTGTTGAACTATATTATATTGATTAAACCGGTATAAGCATGGTGGACCGATCGATTGCCCTAGGTTTTTAATTATTTGATAAATTCTCATTTTTCTGCGTTCTAGTTTACTCTAGCTTAGTTATTAATTCCTCAATTATTTTTCCTCTCTCGGGAAGTAGTTAGATAATTGAACATAAATTTGTAGAACTCCTCTCCCCGTGGATCGACCCGTATTTGCCGGTTTCGCCAAACGTACACCGTGCACTTGCGGTATATTTTAAAACCCATCAAGTTTTTGGCGCCGTTCTCGGGGAGACGGCTAGTTTCTATAGCTTTTTGATTAATTATTTGACTATTTCTCGCTGTCTCATTGGAACTTCAAGTTCCAATTGAGGCCATCCTATTGCACATTTTTCTTTGTTTCTTTTATGCCTGTGTCTAAAAGAACGGGTTCTCCGATTCGGATCGATCCCGATCTTGAGAAAACCATCCCAAGCAGCTCAAGAAGACACAAAAGAAGAAAAAAGCGGTCGCTAATCGAGGAAAAACCACGGAAGAACCAATCGAACCAATTATGCCTCCTAAGTCGTCGAAATCTTATGGGGTACCTTCTCCTCGGCAATGTTCCCACGAGTCCTACTATGCCCGATATACAAGCAAATAACTTCGAAATCAAGCCTCGGCCTCATCAACATGATCCAGCCAGAATCAATTTGGTGGCCATCCATCCGAAGACCCCGCAAATCATTTACAACGGTTTCAACAACTTTGTCGTACCGTTAAGCACCAAGGGGTCACTCCCGATCACCAAGGTTATGGTCTTTGAATTTTCACTAAAGGACAAGGCACGTAAGTGGCTGAATGATGTTAATGAAACCGAGTGGAGTGCTATATCTGAAGCATTCCTGAAAGAGTACTACCCTCCCACCAAAACTGCAGAAATAAGACACAAGCTTGCCACCTTCCAACAAGAACCTGATGAAACACTGAAGGAAGCATGGAATAGGTTTAAGGATCTGCAGAGAGAATGCCCACACCACAACTGGATAAGTGGTTCATCACCCAAGCATTCTACAATGGTCTACAACCTCATATCAAGAGCACGATTGATTCATCTCGCAGGGGGTGTCTTCCTAGATAAGGGGGTAGATGAAGGATACGATTTTTCGGCCAACTTAGCGGCGAATGATCATAGCTCCTCCGAGACTACTACCAAGAAGAAGTTGGATGCCGATGCATATGCTTTGTTGTCCTCACAAGTAGCACAATTGAGCATGAAGATGGACTCATTGAAATCTTCGCACCACTACTCCTCCCATGAGTATTAATGCGATGTCCTCCATGGCTCCTATTACTTCCTCCTTTTGTGAAGTGTGTGGTATTCAAGGTCACTTTGGTCATGATTGTTCCTACAGTCAACCTGATCCTAATCAGATGGAGCCTGCCAATGCTTTTCAGCAGAGACCACACAACCCCTATTCCAACACTTACAACCCAGGTTGGAGAGATCACCCCAATTTCTCCTATAAGAGCCACAATGTTCAAAATCCTCAACCTCCACCACAATCTTCCTACCCACCACCACATCAAAACCCACCACAACATGCCGCTGAGACCACCATATTATCAAGGGGCTCCTCGAACCCCCCTCCCGGTTTCAATAGGCCTTCACCCCAAGGCTATCGCAGAAGAAGCTCCTCATAATAACGGCTCTCTCAAGAACCTACTATGTCTCGATCTAATGAAAATGATGGTTTCTATGCGTAAAAATCATGAGGAGAGCATCAAGGAGTCGAAGAACACCACCAAGCATTTGGAGACTCAACTTGCTCGGGTGGGTGGAAACAATGCACAAAGGCAACCGAGTCATCTCACGGGCAACCAATTCCTAAAGAAACCGCTAATGCTGTCACTCTTCGAAGCGGTACACAATATGATGCGCCACCTATGCCTACTGATGATTCAATACCTCCAGTTCAGAAGGATGATGTGAATGACAATGAAGGTGAGGATAGCTCCAGAACTGAAGTTGAGCGCGGGAAAGTGGATGACGCAGAGAAACGCAAGGAGAAGGTTACTGATTCTCCTACTCCACCACTACCTTTCCCCCATAGGATGCAAAAATCAAAGGTCGATCAACAACTTGGTAAATTTATGTCTATGGTCAAAAATCTTGAGGTAACAGTTCCTTTCACCGATTTAATTTCTCAAGTACTGTGTATGCCAAGTTTACGAAAGATATGATAACCAAAAAGAAAGATTTTGGTGGAATAGATAGGGTTGCTTTAATCGAAGAATGCAAGGTCTTGTTTTGCAAAATAAAATCCCACCCAAATTAAAAGATCCCGGTAGTTTTTCCATCCCCCGTCATGTGGGTGCTCTGTTTATAGATAAGGCTTTGTGTGATCTAGGTGCTAGTGTATCTCGTTATGCCTTTATCTCCGTCGTAATAAACTGAACTTGGGTGCTTTAAAGTGCACACAGATTACTTTACAGATGGCTGATCGATCTGTGAAGTATCCTTTGGGTATTTTAGAGGATGTCCCTGTTAGAGTTGGAAAATTTTATATTCCTGTGGACTTTGTAGTACTTGATATGGAAGAAGATAGTCAAATTCCCATTATTTTGGGTAGACCTTTTCTATGTCTTCTTGGTGCCGTTATTGATGTAAAAATCCGGCTCTCGACTTTGAGTGTTGGTGATGATACTATTACTTTTCGGTTAACCAATGCTATTAAGTCCCCTATGCTTGAGCACACATGTTGCGGGATTGACATACTCGACGAGATCTCTGGAGTTAGTTTTTCACAATTTTCGCTCGATGAATTATTGGAGACAAGTCTTGATCTCACTCGATGATCTTGACATTGATACGGTAGCGGCATTGTAAGGTAATGGAGACTATTTGCTCTACTTCCGAACCACGGGTAAAGAAGTTAGAACTTAAACCTTTACCTTCTCATCTCAAATATGCATTTCTTGATGATGCTCGAGGAATGTCCTGTGATTGTCGGTACTAAACTCACGGATAGCCGACTTTCACAACTTCTTACAAAGGTTTCGCATGCACAAGAAGGCTATTGGGTATAGTATTGATGATCTAAAGGGCATTAGTCCTGATTTCTGCATGCATAGAATTAATTTGGAAGAAAATCACCGCCCTTGCATACAACCTCAAAGACGTTTGAATCCTAATATGCAAGAGGTGGTGAAAAAGGAAATTATGAAACTACTTGACGCGGGCATCATCTACCCCATCTCAGATTCTAAGTGGGTGAGCCCGGTTCAAGTTGTTCCTAAAAAGGGGGGGACTACTGTTGTTAAGAATGATAAGGATGAACTAATTCCTACTCGTACTGTTACAGGTTGGCGGATGTGTATTGACTATCGCAGATTAAACATTGCCACTCTGAAAGATCATTTCCCTCTCCCTTTTATTGATCAGATGTTAGAAAGATTAGCAAAACATAACTTTTTCTGTTATTTGGATGGATATTCAGGTTTCTTTCAGATTCCCATTCACCCAGCTGATCAGGAGAAGACGACGTTCACTTGCCCCTATGGCACTTTTGCATATCGCAGAATGCCATTTGGTTTCAGGCAACGCCCGCCACATTTCGTAGATGTATGATGGCCATTTTTTCGATTTCATTGAAAATATCATGGAGGTATTTATGGATGATTTTAGTGTTTATGGTTCGACTTTGATGTGTGTTTGCGTAATCTCTCTCAAATTCTGAAACGTTGTTCTGAGGTTAATCTGGTTCTTAATTGGGAAAAGTGCCACTTTATGGTGAATGATGGAGTGGTACTTGGACATCTCATATCTGAGCGTGGCATCCAGGTGGACAGAGCAAAAATTGAGGTGATTGAGAAACTTCCTCCTCCTGTGAATGTCAAGGGAGTAAGGAGTTTTCTGGGTCACGCGGGTTTCTATCGCAGATTTATAAAAGACTTTTCAAAAATCGCGAAACCCCTTACTCAATTGTTGCTCAAGGATGCCACCTTTGATTTTACTGATGCGTGTGTGGAGTCTTTTGACGAGATTAAGGAAGCATTGATCACGCCCCTATCATACAACCTCCAGACCGGAGTCTTCCTTTCGAGATCATGTGTGATGCTAGCGATTATGCGGTTGGTGCCGTGCTTGGTCAACGGAAAAACAAAGTCCTCCATGCCATCTACTATGCCAAGCAAGACCTTAGATGAGGCCCGTGTCAATTATGCTACTACGAGAGAAAGAGTTGTTAGCCATTGTGTATGCTCTTGACAAGTTTCGGACCTACCTCATAGGTTCGAAAGTGATTGTTCATACCGACCATGCTTTGCGCTAAAGTATCTCTTGCCAAGAAGGAGGCCAAACCACGACTTATACGATGGATATTGTTACTACAAGAGTTTGATCTCGGAGATCCGTGACAAGAAGGGTGCCGAGAATGTAGTTGCGAGATCATCTCTCCCGGTTGAGGTTTGAGTCAAGTGCCGACGGTCCCATAGATGATGCTTTTCCGGATGACCATCTTTTCACCGTGTCTACTCAATCTCCATGGTATGCCGATTTTGCTAATTATTGTGTTAGTGGTTCTCATCCTCCCGATTTGACATACCAACATAGCAAGAAGTTCTATCACGATGCCAAGCATTATTTTTGGGATGACCCCCTCTTATACAAGAAGTGTTCGAGATGGCTTGTTCCGACGATGTATAGCCGATTGGGAGATAGTTGGCATTCTCCAACATTGTCATAGTATGCCTTGCAGGTGGACATCCGGGCTCACAAGCCACCGCTTATAGAGTTCTTCGAGTGGTTTTTATTGGCCTACCATTTTTAAAGATGCTCGTATTTTTTGTCTCTCTTGTGATGAATGTCAACGAACGGGTAATATTTCAAAGAGGCGGAGAGATGCCCCGAGATGGGTATTTTGGAGATTGAACCTTTTGATGTATGGGGTATTGATTTCATGGGACCTTTCCCTTCTTCTTGTGGGAACAGGTATATCTTGGTTCTTTGTGGACTATGTGACTAAGTGGGTTGAAGCCGTGGCTTCCATTACCAATGATTCTAAGGTAGTCATGAAGCTCTTCAAGAAGGTCATTTTCCCTCGATTCGGAGTCCCGAGAGTCTTGATCGCTGATGGGGGATCTCACTTTCACCAGCCGCACTTTCAAAGCTTTACCGAAGAGATATGGAGTCACTCACAAAGTTGGTTTAGCCTATCATCCTCGGACTAGTGGTCAAGTTGAAGTCTCCAATCGTCGATCAAGCGCATTTTGGAGAAGGTAGTCAACAGGTCAAGGAAGGATTGGTCACAAAAATTAGATGATACTCTGTGGGCTCTGAGAACTGCTTTTAAGACACCTCTAGGAACCACCCCATATCGATTAGTCTATGGCAAAGCTTGTCATTTACCGGTTGAAATGGAGTATCTCTCGACTTAGGCGGTTAAAGAAATTAATTTGGATTTGGAAGGCTGCAGGGGAAGCAAGACTTCTTCAATCGAATGAGTTAGATGAACTTCGATCGGAAGCATATGAAAACCACAAACTCTACAAGGAGCAAACCAAACGCTTTCATGACAAGATGATTGTAAAGCGGGAGTTTCATGTTGGTGACAAAGTCCTATTATACAACTCTAGATCGAGGCTTTTTCCCCGGAAAGCTTAAGTCAAAATGGTCTCGGACCTTTTGTCGTCACCGACGTGAAAACACATGGAGCTATTGAAGTGGCCAATGCGACTGAACGAAGTTCAAAGTGAATGGGCAGCGTCTGAAACTGTACCACGAGGGCGCCTTCATCGGCCAAGTAGAGGTCATGTACCTAGACACTCCTTGATTTTGAGAAGAGGTACTAAGGTCGTGCGGGACCATCTAAACCAGCGCTTTGCGGGAGGCAACCCGTCTTTTCTTTTCTTCTTTGTTAGTTTCGATTTTTGTTTTCTTTTGATTTTTTTTTAGTTAGTTTACTTTCTTAGTGTGGTGAGGGAGAGTGTGCTGATATTTGGACGAGTCTAGTGTGTGCAGGAGGCAAATTTACGGACTTGGGAAAATTTTGACGGAAAAAGCAAAAAATTGACATCGCCCGGTTAACCGGGCGAGAGCGCCCGACCGGGCGCGCAACCACTTTTTTCAAGCAGAGTGAGAAAAACGAGAGAAAAAAAGTGACGTAGTTTTCGCCCGGCCGGCGGCGGGCGCCGCCCGACCGGGCGCGCAAGCGTGTTTTGGGTTACATTGCCCGGTCAACCGGGCGAAACAAATATGAAAAATCTGGAAACCGCCCGACCGGGCGGATTTCGCCCGGTCGACCGGGCGGAATTTCCTTCGCTTGCGATTGCCCAGCTTCGAGAAGAACGCAGAAATCCGAAAAAAAAAAAAGAATCGCCCGGTCGACCGGGCGGATCGGCCCGACCGGGCGGATACCCCGACAACTTCTTTAGGGACTCGATTTCACCCTCCTTTTCATTCTTTCTTTTTCCTTCTCTCACAACTTCATCTTCTCCAAACCCTTGTTTTCTCTCTCCCTCACTACCTCCATCTCCATACCTTCTCCTACCTCTCTTCTCTCACCAATCTCATCCCTTCCTTCAAATTTTCTTCACTTTTCTTCATCTTTCTCAAAAAAAAAAAAAAAAAAAAAAAAAAACAAAAGACAAATTCAGAAAATCTCCATCTTTTCTCTCTCTCACTTCCATTCACCTTTCTATCAAATTCAAGCATGTCAAGGCCAAACAAGAGGCGGCAAAATTCACGAGGGGAATCAAGCACTCGCATCCCACCTGGATTCCAACTTCCCCGAGGTAATCTTCAAATCTTTAGAACAAAAAGAAAAGTTTCGAAATTGAAACATAGAAATATTGTTCCTACTAGATTTGTTGATTCGCAATCTCTACATACATTGGGAATATTTAATGATACAAAGACTTTATTTGAGAAATTGGGTTTGGGTACTATGTTTGGCATGTTTTTCGAGACCTATAGGCACCTAACCCTCGAATTTCGAGTTCCCTAGAAGTAGGGAATAAAAATCGAGTGCTTCATTTTCGCCTCATGAATGAGGATAGGAAATTAACATTGAGCCAACTAGCCGCTATCTTTGGCCTACCCCTAACCGGGGAACATCGTCACCCCCCGTAACTTCGCATAAACACACTTTGGACGGCCTTTACGGGTGAAGATGAGGTCAACACCCAACATATGTCCGCCGATCATTTGCACCTTCCCGGTCTTCGCTACTTGCAGCGATTTCGGGATGCACACTTTTGGGCGAGCCGAGCCCCACTCCCGTCAAAAACAGGAGATTTTTCCGATGGGGAGCTATTTGTTTCCCGAGCTTGACTATGCTTTGTGCTCGCCATATTTGTTTGTCTCCCACCAAACGGACCGCCACTAGCTTGCCTCGCCCAATTTGAGGATGGTAGTGTCGTGGGACAACCTATTGTTGTAGGTGGACTTATAACCGCTATTCGTTGTTCACTTTGGTTTTGTGCCCGATGTTAACAATGCAGTAGTTGGCCTCGCAGAGATTGGCATCGATTACATGATCAATGCCAAGTGGATCACCGCCCGCCGGCCAACAAGTTTAGGTGGTACATTGCCAAGAAGGAGTCCATCCTTCTTCCCGACCGCGCCTGCACCCGCCTTGAGCCCGGAGTAGGTTCCTACCTACTTCCTTTGCGGGGTCGGGAGCCCATTGCTCGACGACCCTCGAGGACCTACCATAGGCGGTCGGTGGGGGAAGCCTCTTCCTCCGCCTCCCGAAGACCCTATGATGGCCGCCCTTACTCGCATCGAGCGGGGACAGCAGCCCCTTACCTCACGATGGGCCGTCTTGAGTTGGGTCGAGCCACCATTCGACCCACCGACCTCCTTGGACACACCTGGTTGACCACCGTGGAGTCCGACATGCACCATGCCCTCTACCCCATCTACCATGACTATTACCACCGGGGGCTTATCGCCCATGACCATACCCATCCGTCTTGGTATACGCCACACGTACCCGACCCCACCGACCATATGGGGGAGGATGCCTTTGGCAATGCTTGTTTTTGGTGCCGCAGTACTTCGGGAGGCGGTTTTACTGCCGATATGTCTGACGATGAGACATGAGTCCTCTCTTCTTCCCTCTTGCTGCAATGAGGTCATTGCCGCGTTCAGCTTGGGGGGAGATTTGCTGTAAGTACACCCTCTCTCTTTATTGCTTTTTAGTGTAGTCAGTTTAGTTAGTCTGTTTGTCCTAGTTTAGTTTCATTGTAAAAAAAAAAAAAAAAAAAAATCATATATTCTTGAAAAAATACCAAAAATACGAATTGATCGGAATGGTATGATCGCTTCTCCGTGCCCCGTGATATTCTTTGAAAATGTATTTGGGCTCTTTATCCGGATAGTTGGGTATTTGTGATTGTGATCTTTGGAATGTGAACTCTAAAGGCCATGACCCTCAATGAGTTTTGATAATAAAGCGCTTATCTTGATTGCATACTTGATCCGGTTAGACCGTGAGGATTCATTTTTGCCAATGGATTCATTTCTATATCCATTCTGTTTTTCTTGTGTGTTAGTTCCTCATTAGCTGACTGATCTTGACTTTGACATCGTACGCATTGAGATCTGATGACTTGTGGCAATTGCTGTGATAGAGGCGTTCTTTTGTCTGCTTTTTGAACCTTAAAGTGATTTTCATGATATACTTTTATCCTCCTTAGCCCTGCTGAGCCTAATGACTGTTTCATGTTACTTAACCTCATTACATGCCCATACCTCTGTTTTGATACTAATCCCAAGCCTAGCTTGGGGGAGCATATGGTTGAGTTAGCATCTGAGATAGTTTTTATGAGTTACTTTGGATGGAAACGATTGTCTTAAGGTACAAAAATTGAGAAAAAGAAAAGAATGAGCAAAATGAAATACATGTGATTATGGGATTGAAAAAATGCAAAGAGAAAGAAAAAAAAAGAAAAAATTGAAAAAGAAGAAACGAAAAAAAAAAAAAATCAAAAATTCTTTCTTTTCCAAGTGCTTGCAAAGAAAAAAAAATTTCAATCACGCTGTTTCTAGAATGAGTTCATCGCAGATTTGGTGATTTATAGAATTGGGAAATTATTATTGGCTATATCCAGGTGGATACTTCTAATAACTTGTGCTCCCCTATTCTTGGTTTTCTCCACCACATTTCCCATACATAATCCATACCCATACCTAAGCCCCATTACAACCCCGAAAAAGTCCTCTTGAGCTTGCGCTTATATTGTCTATCGGATTGATGTGGTCAGTTTGTCAAAGTTAAAGAGTACGTTCGCTACTTGAGTCGACATGATTAGGTTGAGTGATATTATCACCTTTCTAAACACATGAGAGTGTGAGTGGGAAGGGTCATTATGGTTGGGATGGTGAGCGATCGGGCACATCTTTTGCCTGCCACAAAATATCGAGAGGAGTGACACCCCGGTGAGTACCTTTTCAAGATTTGTACGTCATATAAGGCATTTGCATTGGATTGGTTATTTGGGTGATTGGTAACTAGAGTGATCTCGAACAGTTGAACTTGAATTGTGCCTCGCTTGAATGATTTGTGAGCCTTATAAAAAAATTTTGATCTCTCGTTTTCATATTTGAAGGGGTGAGGCAATCATATTCTTGTTCATGTCATGGTTTTGCTTAGGGACAAGCAAAAGGGTTAGCTTGGGGGATTTTGATGTGTTCATTATTCATCGATTATTTACTCTAATCCCCTTAGTTTTGATAGTCGATTTAGGCTCTTTCGAGCCCTTTTCTTGTGGATTTGATGTGTTTGGAGTTCTTGTCGTGTTTTGCGTGTTTTGATGCGGATTTGGTACTGTACCTTTATCGGAGTCGCAACACGGAAGTCCAGCAGCCACACAAGGTCCAAGGCGTATCCGGAAGACCGCATGAGCATTTTGGTTGGATTCCACGAAGAAAAAGACAAGTAAATACCTTCGCCCGGTCGGCCGGCGGAGTGGCCCGACGGGTGAAGTTTCATACTTAGCCACCGGCGGCGTTCGAAGAAGAAACCGCTTACGCGCCCGGCCAAGGCGGATTCGCCCGATCGACCGGGCGAACTTCAACACTTGGGATTTTTCATCCTTTATTTCGCCTTGGCCAACCAGGGCGATCGTGACGAAGAAAAACGCTTACGCGCCCGACCGGCCGGCGGAATTTTTCCTTCGTCGTAAGTCTCGCGATCACCGTGCCCCGACCGGGCGGACTCTCGGGACGCGATTTTTCGTTTTTTTTAGCCGGTTTTGTATTTAGTATAAATAGGTTTTTAGTATTTTCGTGGAACGGATCCGATTTTTCTACGTTTTTAGGGCCAAACACTTAGTTTATTCTCTCTACTTTTGTTGAACTTTTACATTGGAAGATTATATAGATTGTCGATTTCCCTTTTCATTGTTCTTCAATCATTCGGTATTCTTCTTTACTTTCTTTAATTTAATGAATTCTTTTACTTTGATCCTGTTTATTGAGTTCTTTGTTATAATGAGTGAGTAGTCTATTTCTAGGGTTTAGAGAGGGAAGCCATGTTTATACCTTTTTGATTGTGGTTTGATGTTCTTCAATAATTGGATTGAATTAAAATAATTCCTATTGATTTGTTATACTTGTTTAATTCATGTAATTGCGCAATATCATGAGTTATGTTTAGCTAATAAGAATTAGAATCGAAAGATCATATTCATTAGAGGCTTGTTACAATAGGTAGATTTGATTATGTTGAGCGACCGTACTGGCATATGTTAATCTAGGAGTTGTTAATGCCTGACCAAGGATTAGCGAAATACTTCGTTTATTCGAACCTCAATCCAAGTGTTGTTGAACTATATTATATTGATTAAACTGGTATAAGCATGGTGGACCGATCGATTGCCCTAGGTTTTTAATTATTTGATAAATTCTCATTTTTCTGCGTTCTAGTTTACTCTAGCTTAGTTATTAATTCCTCAATTATTTTTCCTCTCTGGAAGTAGTTAGATAATTGAACATAAATTTGTAGAACTCCTCTCCCTGTGGATCGACCCGTATTTGCCAGTTTCTGCCAAACAGACACCGTGCACTTGCGGTATATTTTAAAACCCATCAGTTATGTTCTTATTAAGGAGAGGAAGCAGGAGCATTAAAATAATAAGATAATAAGCATAGTGTTAGAGAAGGAGAGGAGGAAACAAGGATCTAGAATAGTGACCAAACACACATCCATACACTCAATGAACTGGGTTAAGCAAGGGGAAAGATTTAACTTAAGACTTATCCAAGCAAAACAAATAGCTAAAAACAAAGAGGAAATGAAACGATACTTCCCTGGAATCCAATATGGCAGAGTAAATCTTTGGGCGGCTGGGATAGGAGAGATTTGCTTCACCTCATTGGCCAACTTAATTACCTTATTGAAGAAGGAAGGGTAATTAGATTGAAAATAATTCCTTATAAAAATATAATTTCGCTGAATCTCGATGCAAAAAAAAGAGGGGTTGCTCTCCATCACATGATGGTAATGATGATAATCCAGGAAAGATTTTAGCGTAAGGCAAGGGGAAAATTTCCGGCTTGAAATCCAGGAGAGAGAGAGAGATTTCTTGAAAAAGTGCGAATTAAGGTCATAATGAGGGTCTATTAGTGAGAGGACAGTAGGGTAAGGGTAATTATAAACATGAATTTAGGTGTGAGGATGTCAGGGTGAGAGATCCTAGCAAGGATAGCCATGGAACGAAGGCGAAAGGTTGGATGGATGGAGGAACAAGTTGAATGAATAATGGGTTTTTTTTTGCTTTTTTTTCTTTCTTATTTTCCCTAGGAAGAGCAATAGCATCATTTTGGGACTCTCTCTCTCTAGTTTAGTACCCTTAATATAGTACTACCATACTAGTCATTAAAAACCCTTAAAAATCAATACTTTAAAATTTAAAATCCACCATAAGTATAATAATAAAAATTCCAGCAGCATATAACATCTTTAAAACTCTTTTAAACTTACTTTAACATATCAATTTTCATAAACTATATCATCAATGTTATCAGGATCGGGATCCTACATTGGATCGTAGGGGTTGGTAGAATCGAATCGGTGAGATCGGATCGTAGGATCGTAAGATCCTACAATTCGGTAAAATAGAGATAATTATGCTAGAACATGGTGAGAACCTCATGTTAAAAATCTACACATATTAATAATGACTTATTTCATTAGCAAATGGTGATAGTTTTTCAGTACTATAAGATTAAAGTAACATACAACCAAAATCTAATAGGAGAAATATAATATGTGAAATTACTTTCTGATTTTTTTACGATAGGATCGGATCGTAGAGTCATAGGATCGTAGAATCGTGTTTAGATCCTACCATGTGATTTTTTGTGGTTGGGTAGGATCGAAAGATCCTACAAAATTAAGATCCTACGTAGGATCGGGATCGGTGAGGTCCTCCCGGATCGTAGAATCGTAGGATCGTAAGATCCGGATCGGGATTTTAACAACAATGTATATCATAGTACTATAGTTCTAACTCTTAAAAACATTAAAAATCCATGCTTTCGTGCTCAAAAACCTAATTTAAACATATATATTAAATCTGAAATTTATTTACTCCATTAAACTAATTATATAATCTGAAATTAATATTAAAATAGTTAAAAATACAAACTTTAATTATCAAACCACCAAAATAATACTGAAAGTATTAAACTAACCATTAAAATAATATAGAGGAGGAAGAGAAAATAAACCAAGAGGAGGGAGGAGGAAGACATGGTCGAGAGGAGGGAGAAGCAGGCGGGCCGCTTGCTGGGCTGCGGGGCGGCGGTGGGCTGGTCGGAAACCGAGAGAGAAAGAAATCGAGTGGAGGGAGAGGAAGAAAGAGAGAGAATCGAGTGGAGGAAAGAGAGAATAGAAAATTAGGGTGTAATTTTTGTGTGAGGATTTTTGGGCTCTCATGGGGTTTATATAGGTTTGCAAAACTAACCCTTGTGGGCTTAGGGAAGTGTGTTTGGACTTTTAAATTTGGTTGATTGTGTGATTGAGTTGATTTGGGCTCCTCATCCATCTTTTAAATTCTTTTATACTACAACTTAAACTAATTAAAATATTAAATAACTTTCAAAGTATGATCCAATAAAATATTTGATTATTTAAAAATATTAAATAATCCTTTGACTTTAAAAATAGTCAACACTTTAAGAAATTAATTATTTAAATACTAAAACACTTATAAATATACTTTAAATATATTTATAAAATTCATAAAATTATGGGGAATTACAGTCTACCCCTTTTAAAAGAAGTTTCGTCCTAAAACTTGACACGAAAACCCTCACAGTTTCAAATTTTTTACTCAAATCTTCCATTCGTAAATACTTGTGTCACAACTTGTGCACACTTTACCAATTTTACAAAACACTTCTGTTACCTCATGAACACATTTTTGAAGCGAAGAACCAATTTATTTTGCACCAACATGTGCAAATCGCCAAAATAAGAATAAAATGCATTTCACCAAAAGAAAATAAGATCAGAAAAGAAAAGAGAAAGGAAGAAAGTTGATATAATTGACCTCCCTCAAACCCACGGCAACCCGACATCACCATCGCTCATCTTCTGCTTTCTCTCCTCTTGTTCCCTAACCTTGCTCCTTAAGTGAAAAACCACCACTCATGGTTCAAGCCACCTCTATTTTGTCCCCTTAACACCATCTAATACCCCCATTGATTCAAGAATGTAAAACCACAGCGAAAATCAGCAACATTTAGAACTTCCTATGCTCGAAACCACCATGGTCACCATCGGCGCACCACCACTAGAACCCCCTCCAGCGCCGCATCCCGCGCTACACACTAGTAGAATAAATACTTATTGCTGCTACCAAGTTGCTGCAATTTTAGTTCAGACGCGACAATAAACTACGTTTAGAGGAAAAAAGCGTTTACAACAACTTCTTGTTGCGGTTTTCCTAGAAAAAATAATTTATTGATCTATTGCTATGTTTTTCTATAAGACCCGCAACAATAAAATCTGCCTTTGATTAAGATGTTAGGGTTTCATGGCTTTCACCCTCTATCCTCTCATTAGCCTATAAGCCGTTTTCTCTCACCTCTCACCCTCCTCTGAACTCGTCATCCTCTATCCTCGCTCTCACTCTCCTCACTCTCTTCTCTATTCTCATCCTCTTACCCTGTTACCCTCTCATCCTCTCTCGCCGACAATCGTCGTATCGGCAGCTCGCCGGCAACCGTACACACGCGTGAACTATGTCCTCACGCGTCCTCTCATCCTCATATCTCTCTCATCGCCTCTCTTCCTTCATGTCGTCTCCTTCACTCTCTCTCTTTCGCCTACTTCTCATGCCCTACTTAAGCCTCCGGCCGGCTTACACACGCTCCTTACAGCGCCAAGTCGTTGTCGTCACCCTTCTCTTCTCGTCATCAAGCGACACTTGCGCCGCCTCTCTCTTCTCGTTCGTCGCTGTTGCTCCAACAGAAAGCGATACTCGTCGCAGCCTATCTCTTCTCCATCACTGTCGCTCCAAGAGATTCTCCTTACTCACTAGCTGTCGTTGCTCCAACAGCAAGCGATGAACAGATCTTTGGTTTTTGTTTTATCTCCGGCGATGTTCGATTTTTTCTGTTTCAATTTGCTGCATTCTTTTTTTTTGTTTTAGTTTCTTAGTTTTTTTTGGATCTTGTTTCTTAGTTTGTTCATTTTAGTTTCTTCGTTTGTTTTTCTTTGTTCTTCTTCGTTTTAGTTTTTTTTTCCATTTTATATATCTTTTGTAATTAGTGTTTTGTAACTTTGTACCAATCTGCAGTAAATTGTTGTAGGTATTTTGTATTGTAATTATTTAATTTAGAACATGTTATAAATATTTTATTACATTAGGGGGTATTGTATAAACATCTTTGGTTTCCACACTTTGTTGATAATTTAAAATTGCCAGAATTTCAAAAAAAAAATTAATTTTTTTACCAGTATTGTAGACACATAAGCGTCTCTCCCCATTTAAGGATCCAATGATGAAACATACCGCGGCATTAGTTGGCGCAATCCAACGGAAGAGTAATTTAAAGAACCATTCCAAAATGTGTTTCGAAATGATATTCTAAAGCCCAATTAATTGTTCATGATGATTAATTGTATTTCAAGCCCAGAAAATATTCTAAATCCATTATAAAAGCCCAATCTAATATTTATTATTTTAATGGATATTATCTTTGATAAATAAATTAGATTTTTCATCCGTAAAATTCCATCTCCGGAATTTTAGGGATAAAAAAGTATCTTCGAAAGACGCGCAATGGAATATGCTCGAATATTCCAAAATATGCGTCGGACGCGGGGGTACACCAATGAGCGCCTGACACGTGTAAACGCGTTTTGAAATATTCCAGCACATTGGCCATATCGCGTCAGGCGAGCCAATGAGCGCCTGACACGTAGATTTTGTGACTCACACAGGGTCCTGCGTTAGACGCAAGTCTTGTGTGAGACGCAACATACTTTTCTATCTTTTCAAAACGCGTTTACACTTGTGCATCTCTGATTGGGTTGGTTGCGTCAGGTACACCAATGTGCGCCTGACGCGTGGCACTGCGCCTGCCACGTAGGCTTGCGCCCGGCGCAAGGTTTTTTTCTCTATAAATACCCGTATTTTCCCCGAATTACGGACGGCTTTTCATATTATTATTTTCACGCACATAAATTCTCTCTAATACTCCGAAATACACTTCGAATACTTCAAACGCTCAAATACTTTCAATCAATCAATTCTTAATCACTGCGTTCTTGGTTTCACGATTGCTCCGCCTAAAGATCGTTGCGCTCCTCCATCTAAGCCGCATAGGTATAATCCTGAGGATCCTTGAATAAATTCTATTTTTATATTGAAGTTATTAACCATTTATTTCATGATGTAGATCTTTAAGTAATAATCGTTCTACTGTACATTCTAAACCTCCTCCTTTCTTTTTATTTATTTTTCATATTATTATCATGCCTGCCTGAACATTCTATGCCTATCATATGATTGTCTTGCTTTACTGTTTTTATCATCCACATGTTATTTTTGCTAATCAAAGACCTAAAGAACTGTTCAAATATTAATCAGATTAATTTGGACAACTTGATAGGTTCCCTGTAATATTGATTGCATAATAACATATCACAAAAAAATAGTCTTTTTATGTGTTTCCTGAACCTACTTAGATTTAATATTTTTAGGGTGTATAAAAATATTAGATGATTATTCATTGGCATAAATTCTTGCAATGAATCGATATTTAGTAGAGGCCAACTATGGGCGAATGTGGTTCATTATGACTATATTCGTACCCTCACCCCCGAACTCAACCTTTGGTTCACTTTGACCATATATGGAGTCAAGACGGGGAAATCTACATTGGATAATTTGTCCCTATGTTTTTCCCATATCTAATTAGGTTTATGATTCTTCCTAAAAAGAATTATTGGCGACTTCTTTCAATACAGAACAATTTTCAATAAAACCTTTACAGTGGGGTAGTCAAATCTAATACGCGCTCACACCGCGTAGGCGAAATAAAAACACGCCTACAATTTGGCGACTTCACTGGGGAAGATTTTAAAAATTAATTTTTTTTGAATGAGTGGGTGAAACTTGAAAAATACGATTCATTCTTATTTTATGCCTTAGAATAATATACAGTTTTGCATATGTATGGCTATCGTTCAGCCACCATAAGGACAATATACCTTGTCTCATTAGCACATGTTCTATGTGTGAGGTCACCCCCGTGGGGTTTGCGCTTTGTCCTTCCAAAAAGCTTCCCGACCGATAGTGTTGGATCTTAGTCATAAGCAAACCTACCCAACCATGGCATTGTTCTCTTGTTCCCGACTTGAGACCGGAGTGCGTCTTACACGTGGCCACCTCTTTAGCGAGGGTACGAAGCGTGGGATCAATCTCTTAGTCATGGACCCTTTTCAGACTGAACCTAAACCTGACCAATAGTTTCAAACATAGAACCGGACTTTAGGCTGGAACTTTTGCATCCATGTTATATGACATTTGCCTATGATTGCAATTCTTGTCTGCTATTATTATGTCAAATTGTCATTATTATGTGTCGTTCCTAAAACCGCGTCTAAAAACAAGAAAAATTCATCAATCGGCCAATTCATTGCCTAAATCCCCGAAAAACGTGTCGGGGAGTAGTGTGCCAAGCGCATTAAGTTGCGCCTGGCGCAACATTCCCGCGCCAGACGCACGGCTGTGCGCCGCGCGCAGCAATGCTGCGCGGCACGCAGTCTGTGCATCGCACGCTTTTCGTCAATTTAGACGTCGTAATTGCCGATCCTATGTTCAGTCCTATGTTGGCTATCTGCGTCCGAGTAATACATGGTCTAATTAGAGGTCTCACCTAATCAAACATTCAAAAAAAGGTCTTTTCATCCAAGGTCGAGTCTGTCATAAAAAAATGCATCTAAAGGGTCATTGTAGAGCTAGAGTTGTCATGCATGTCTACCTCTTCCCATTTCTTCCCTACTGTTCAACAAGTCTTTCCTATCATTCTTACCCTACCATATTCAATCAATTTAAAAGAAAAACATACATCTTTTCAAAATCAATCATACACCATATTCTATTCTACCTTTTTCGAAAACATTTACTAATCATCATCGTACCACGCCATTTCAAAAAAATATTTTTCAAAATGAATCCATCATCTTTTCCTAACAAAAGATAAAAACAAGGGGTTCCTTTCAAAAATGAATTTCGAAAATTCTAAGCCCAGTCTAAACACCTTCAATCTAATCCAATCCGATCAACTAAATCCAATTCACTTGCATTCATTCTAGGCCCATATGCATTAGAGTCCATTTTGCATTCATATTAGGCCCATCTAATTCGAGTCCATGCATTCATTAGAGTCCATCCTAGGCCCATATAAGTCTAGTTCAAGTCAAAGCTAGGCCCATTTGCATCTCTATGTGAACTCTAGTCTATGTCAAGCCTAGTCCAAGTCTAATCCCAGTCCATTCCTTTCTAAGTCCAATCCTAGTCTATTTCCACTGTCAAGCCCATATGCATCTCCAAGTCTATATCAAACCTATATGTTAATCTAATCCAAACTTAGGTCCATTTAGGCCCAATTCATATCCTAGGTCTAGTTTGCATCTCCATGTAGGCCCTAGTCAAGTCCAATTCCTTCAGAAGTTCATAATAACCCAAATTCCTCCCAAGTGTAGCCTGCTTGCTCACCCGTAAGTTCAAGGTCTAAGCATTCCTTAAAGTCTATAGGCATTATTGTGTCTAGCCTGCTTGCTCACCCGTAAGTTCAAGGTCTAGCATTCCCTAAGTCCATAGGCAATTTTTGTGTCTAGCCTGCTTGCTCACCCGTAAGTTCAAGGTCTAGCATTCCTTAAGTCCATAGGCAATCTTTGAGTCTAGCCTGCTTAGTTTAATGTAAGTTTCGGAGTCTAGTTGTCTAGCCTGCTTGCTCATTCGTAAGTTCAAAGTCTAGTTGCCTAGCCTGCTTGCCTTAAGTTAAGAGTTTGGTCTCTGTTATTGTCCAGCCTTCCTTAATGTCTAGCCTACTTGCTCACCCGTAAGTTCAAAGTCAAGCATTTCATAAGTCCATAGGCAATTTTCGAGTCTAGCCCGCTTAGTCTAATGAAAGTTCCGAAGTCTAGTTGTCTAGCTTGCTTGCTCACCCGTAAGTTCAAAGTCTAGTTGCCTAGCCTGCTTTCCTTAAGTTAAGAGTCTAGTCTCCCTTATTGTCCAGCCTTTCTTAAAGTCTAGCCTGCTTGCTCACCCGTAAGTTCAAAGTCTAGTCTCTCCTAAACCCAATCGTAGAGTTCAGTCTGCTTGCATAGTCCAGTCCAGTCCATGTCTACATTTGCATATAGTTAGGCCCATGTCTCCATCATGGTCAAGTCTATACTAGTCCAAATCCCATAACCATTTCCATCTCCATTTCAAAATCATTTTTCACTTCCACTTCTCATTTCTCATTTCCCACTTCCCATTTCTCATCTCCCTTTCTCATTTCGAAAACATTATTTCTTAAAATTTACGAGGTCCATTCGATTTCTGTTCAGGACGGATCGTGAGATTATATTTTGGGAACATCCAACAGAGAGGCAACAAGGTCGACCTACTCCCAGACTCGTCAAGCGCATCCTCACCTTTTCAGACGAATCGTCCTACTCTTCTGAATCATCATCTGAAATGGGAGACACTAATGAACAGTTTAGTGCCATTATGGCTCAACTCACACTGATGAACTCTCGTCTTGAGGAACAAGACAAAGAGATTAAGGCACTAAGGGAGAAGCTAACTGAATAAGACGAGCAAGGCGACACTCCACCACCATTCAAAACTAACACAGAATTGAGATTCGAAAAACTCGAGCAATTGATCCAGTCAATTCCTGCGCTCGAGAGTCAAGTTCATGGCCATGACATTATTGATCCTGAACTAAAGGAAAAACTCCCTAAAAAGGTAACCTTGGGTGACCTCCCAAAATTCAAGGGGGTCGAAGACCCAGATGACCACTTGAGAGCATTTTCCATCTTTATGGCTCTCAAAGGCATGAGCATGGACCTGTTTGCTTATGTCTTTCCTTTGACCTTGGATGCACATTCATCCAAGTGGTTTAGATCACTGAATAAGGCCAAGCTGAATGACTGGGACTACATCAGAGAAGAGTTCCACAAACAATATGTATACAATACTCAGCTTTCCATTGGCCTTCGTGAGTTGGAGTTAACCAAACAAAACTCCAACGAAGACTTCGTCACCTTCCTTAACAGATGGAGGGATAAAGCTGCATAAATGATTAACAGGCCATCTCAGGAGGATCAAGTCCGACTGGTGATCCGTAACCTGCATCCGAAGTATGGGGATCATATCAAGTTCCAACCCATAGAGTCTTTCACGAAGCTCTATAAGGTAGGCCTGCTGATTGAGGAGGAGATACAAGCCAACAAGAATAAGGCTTCTAACAACAACAACAACTCTTTCAAGAAGAGTAACAATAACCCTTCTAGCTCCAAAAGCAATGAGGTCAATGCCATAGCTACTGAAAAGAGAGGTTATCAAAAGCCTCAAAGAACATTCACACCATTAGGCATGTCCTTAGAAGAAGCTTTCACCAGACTTCATGCAAAGGGAGCACTTCAGCCTATTGGCCCTACTCCAGATCCTGCTCCCGAAAATGGATCCAAGAGGTGGGATCCAGATGCCTACTACAAGTACCACCGAGGGAATGGACACCCAACATCTGCGTGTTGGACCTTAAGGAATCACCTGCAGGATATGGTTGAAGACGGTAGATTGCCAATTCCGCCTGCAACAAAAGTCAGCAATAGCAGCAACCCCTTGGGCAGCACCTAAATAATGCCGGGGCTTAGTCATTTAACACTAGCTTTCTAGGTTGAGTCGGAGAGTCCCTCCCCTAGCTCCTTCATTTCCTTTCTTGTCGAGTCTATGGCATTTAGGTTTTTATTTCTAATAAGCCTTGTTCTATTTATTTCTGATTAATAAAAGAATTTCATTTCATTTTCATTTTCATTGGTCTTCCATCATTTTATTTATGCTTCTAATTCAATGATGAAACTTAAATCACCTAATGAACTTGACTACAATAATATAAAAGAGATTTGAAATAAAAATGATAAAAAAAAAGAGGACATACTTTGGATCAGGAGTTATTCCCCTCTCCCTTCCATTACCTTTCATAAGCCATCTTCATACAACCAAGGAAAAACAAAAATCCTTTAAACCATCATCTCCATCAGCCAAATAGCCTTTCAATTCAAAAACTCCATAAATATCCTGCAAACCTTCCCATTTCCTTAAACCATAGCTTGTGTGCAAGCCCTACTACACAAAAGATCAATGCCAGGCAAAAATGAAAAAGTGAAAAAAAATTCAAAGTGCGAAAGAAAAAGCAAAAGCAAAAGAAAACGCACATGACAAAAAAGAAAAAAAAATGCAAAAAGAAAGAGCCAAAGGCAAAGAAATAAAAAGTCAAGCTAGGGGGCTTGCACACAAGTTCTACCCGTCATTCAAATCCTTCAATCCATCAAACCCATATAACCCAAATCCATGATCCTTACCTTATTTCAACCATAACTCCTTTTTCAGGGTATGTCCAAGCCCGCTAAGTTGAAAACCCGAAAGGGCGGCCTAGGCAAAAGTTAGGGCACATAAAAATAATAATAATAAATCAGATCTGGAACTACGAATGGTCTGATTCCGCAAGGATACGTAGGAATCCTCATCTCGAGGTCCGACCGCGTTAATAAAATAAAGTTAGTCATGGTCTAATGATTTGACATTCTAGAATGTAGGAGCATAATCTCTTTCTAGATCCCGACATAGACTCGAGTCTGAACCTAGTCTCGTCAAAGCCTTTTCCCACCTATATGCATTTGAGTCATAAATTTAAACCTTTTATTTGTCAATCCAAGCTCTCCTTTTCCCTGAAGGACTCTCCGACAATTCCATGGTTTCTGGCGATATTTGACTTTGCCTAATCATCCTCCCAAAGAAGAATCCACAGTGACAACTTTTAACGTTCAAGGCAGATCTACTACATTTTAATATCAGACCAAGTACATTTCAATCAAGGCTCATAATGCCTAATTCAAGGCAAGCTCACCCAAAGTGGGGGCTTCCTATGTGTGGTGGTTCCTCCAATTCAAATCAAACTCGCGAAAAGTTGTAATCCGCGGACCTCGTTTACGGACCCCAATCATTTACTAAAAACGATTTTCGAAAATTATTCTATCTATTTCTATTCATGCTATCATTCTACACATCTTCTAGCCTTGCAAAATCCTGACCTTGCATTGCATCACATCTTCTAGTCGTGCAAAATCCTGACCTTGCACTGCAGCCTTGCAAAACCCTGACCTTGCATTGCATTTCATACATTCTAGTCTTGCACAACCCTGACCTTGCATGACGTGTCATCCCTTAGCTTTGCATAACCTTAATCCTTGCATTACGTCTTATGCATCCTTAGAGAGTCTAAGTTTGCATTTTTACATCATTATGTGTTTATCTGAGTTGTTTGCACCTATATGCTCACATCTTCTTCTCGGTGTAATCGATTGCTTGTAGTTATTGTCCCGCATACTAACTTTATTTTGCGTAGTCCGGCGTATATAGATCAGTTCTAAACTGCAGAGCGTTTAGAATCGTTCTCCGTCCCGACACTGTATACTTTGACTATCGGTTTCCTGAACCTCAGTCAAAGTGGGGGCTTCTGTAGACACATAATCGTGTCTCCCCATTCAAGGATCCAATGATGAAACATACCGCGACATTAGTTGGCGCGACCCAATGGAAGAGCAATCTAAAGAACAATTCCAAAATGTGTTTCGAAATGATATTCTAAAGCCCAATTAATTGTTCATGATGATTAATTGTATTTCAAGCCCATAAAATGTTTTAAATCCATTTTAAAAGCCCAATCAAATATTTATTATTTTAATGGATATTATCTTTGATAAATAAATTAGATTTTTGATCCGTAAAATTCCATCTCCGGAATTTTAGGGATAAAAAAGTATCTTCGAAAGACGCGCAATGGAATATGCTCGAATATTCCAGAATATGCGCCGGACGCGGGGGCTGCGCTCAGCGCGCCACGTGCGTCCAGCACATTGGCCATAACGCGTCAGGCGAGCCAATGAGCGCCTGACACGTTGATTTTGTGACTCACACAGGGTCCTGCGTGAGACGCAAGTCTTGTGTGAGACGCAACATACTTTTCTATATTTTCAAAACGCGTTTACACATGTGCATCTCTGATTGGGCTGGCTGCGTCAGGCACCAATGTGCGTCTAACGCGTGGCACTGCGCCTGCCACGTAGGCTTGCGCCTGGCGCATGGCTTGCGTGGAGCGCATGGCTTGCGTGGAGCGCAAGGTTTCTTTTCTCTATAAATACCCGTATTTTCCCGAATTACGGACGGTTTTTCATATTATTATTTTCACGCACATAAATTCTCTCTAATACTCCGAAATACACTTCGAATACTTCAAACACTCAAATTCTTTCAATCAATCAATTCTTAATCACTGCGCTCTTGGTTCCACGATTGCTCCGCCTAAAGATCGTTGCGCTCCTCAATCTAAGCCGCATAGGTATAATCCTGAGGATCCTTGAATAAATTCTATATTTATACTGAAGTTACTAACCATTTATTTCATGATGTAGATCTTTAAGTAATAATCGTTCTACTGTACATTCTAAACCTCCTCCTTTCTTTTTATTTATTTTTCATATTATTATCATGCCTGCCTGAACATTCTATGCCTATCATATGATTGTCTTGCTTTATTGTTTTTATCATCCACATGTTATTTTTGCTAATCAAAGACCTAAAGAACTGTTCTAATATTAATCAGATTAATTTGGACAACTTGCTAGGTTCCCTGTAATATTGATTGCATAATAACATATCACTAAAAAATAGTCTTTTTATGTGTTTCCTGAACCTACTTAGATTAAATATTTTTAGGGTGTATAAAAATATTATATGATTATTCTTTGGCATAAATTCTGCAATGAATCGATATTTAGTAGAGGCCAACTATGGGCGAATGTGGTTCATTATGACTATATTCGTACCCTCACCCCCGAACTCAACCTTTGGTTCACTTTGACCATATATGGAGTCAAGACGGGGAAATCTACATTGGATAATTTGTCCCTATGTTTTTCCCATATCTAATTAAGTTTATGATTCTTCCTAAAAAGAATTGTTGGCGACTTCTTTCAATACAGAATTATTTTCAATAAAACCTTTACAGTAGGGTAGTCAAACCTAATACGCGCTCACACCGCGTAGGCGAAATAAAAACACGCCTACAAGTATCTATTGCTGCGGTTGTGGGCAACAACCTCAACAATATGTCTTAAACCTATTGTTGTTGTTTTAACTTATTGTTGCGCCATGATTTGCGGCGATGCGAAATCTATAGCATTAGACCATATAAAAACATCAGTAATATACAATTATTCTACTAGTGACACCCTGCAGCCCCACTACGGCGCAACACCCTGCAGCCTCAATGCGGCGCAACACCCCCTGCTTCTCTCCTTCGCCTCCTCTATTCAGTCTACCTGCCTTGCTTCGCTACTGCTCACGCCCGCGGCTGCTGGACGGCGTAGCCATCACCACCACCTTCCTGCTTAGCATCGCCGTCGCACTGCCCAGTTCTCCTCTTTCCTCCCTATCTTCTCTGTTTGATCTCCCTCCTCTGCTTAATTAACTAATTGAGCTAATTTTATAGAAACTAAACTGAATTAGTTCCTATTTAGCCATTTTAGTCTAATTTGTTTCTTCAATTTGTTGGGCTAGACTTGTATTAGAGGCTAAACTGATTTTATTTTATTCCAAATTTAAATGATTGGAAAGTCCAAAATATTCTCAAGACTTATAATGTGATTTCACGCAAATGACTTAAAGTTGAAAACTAATTGTTTTCAAAATAACTTTTGAGGTAGAATCATAGTTTTCTAAGTTTAATTATTGCTTTATAAGTAAACGACGTTTGATTGAATTTCTAAAGCCTATAGAAATTAGGGGGCGATTAAGCAAGAATTATTTTTCTAGTGGGTAATTTCTAATTATGGGTTTTATTGTTATTATTTTAGAGTTATGACTTTGAGGAGGTTAAATTAAGACGATACTTATGGAGTAAAGGAAAGGAACAGCGTATGAGGTAATCTTTATGTCCAACAACTATGCATGCCCGTATATGTTATGTGTAACAATATGATCGAATGTGTGGATATGACTATGTGATGATAATTATATGATATGGTTATATGTTATAATTTATGTGTGGCATGATGAGATACATTATGATTTGGTGATGCACATGTATACGATGAACGATTATGTTTATGACTCATGGAATCTGGTTGTTATGATTTATGGGTGTTGTTTGGAAATATGAATATATGCAAATTTGTAAAAGTGGATGGTTCTGCTGGTTTGGCGTTATGAACTGAACTGATAAATGGGTGAGTTACAGGTGGAGGAATTATGTTTACGATATACGATAAGGACCAAAATAGTTAAATGATAACGTTAATGCTCTGTCCAAAACTTGTACTTGCCAATGAACTACGCTCAAACAAATGGTCCTTGCCAGTAGACTATCCAAATATAATGTTTTCTGATAGTATTTTCGAACAAGTACCCAAAAGATATGATATATGCATGTGCATGAAAAATGCTTACGAATTAAAACCGTTTTTACGGGTTGGAGTGAAGTTACTGAGTTTTCAACTCATTTTAGGTTATTTTTCGTGTTTTTCCTTTTCTCTACTTTTATGAAATTATTCATGTATTATAAAGATAGAAGCGAGGATCGGCTTATGTCAAGGATGCTTCGGAAAGATTAAGTTGAAGTGACTTTTTATATATTTGGGATATTTAGGGTATTCTGTACCAAGGATAATCATTATTACTTTAAGTTGAGCATTTGTATGTTTAAAAGACCATTTTAGGCTATTATTTTATTAGTGGGCCCATAACCCACAGGCTTAAGATTTGTTTCCGCTGCCGATTAAGGTTATATATTTTCGGGGGGTTACATGAAACCTAAGATGAACCAATAAAAGATCCTATACTATCTTCATGTACTCCAATTCTTGAAGCTTTCCTTGAATCAACAAATCAACACTTGTCTTTTCCTCGAACATCTTCGAGATGGCCTCCTAGCTTCAAATCTTGGAATGGATTTGTTTGGCACGCAAGTAACGACATATCATAGCAAATAGTCCTTGACTGTTTCATTATACATTTAGGAACAATTAGTTTCTCAGTTGTTTCCCAACAACTCATAAGCATCTGTAAGAACTATTGTTCCCTACAGCAGTTTGTCAACATACATAACTTAGGGGACTCACGTGTAGGACGCACTCCATTCTCAAGTCATGAACAAGAGAGCAATGACATGGTTGTTTAGGTTTGCTAATGACTAAGATCCTACACTATTACTCAGGAAGCTTTATGGAGGGATAAAGCGCAAGAGATACTCAAGAGGGGGGGTGAATTGAGTATTAAAATAGACTAAATTATTTTTTGATTTGAAATGTTGATGAAAGGAAGACAAGTAATAGAACTGATCTGTTGTAGTGGAATAAATTAATTAACACACAGGTTTATCGAGGTTCGGCTCAACTTTAAGCCTACGTCCTTCACTACTCTAATCACTCTTATTAATCAACTGAGATGAATAAAATGATTACACTCAATCAAAATCTCCACCTATGAAGATAATGATTCCCCAATAGTTAACCTTAAATATTCAATGAAGTGATTCCCATAACCACTTCCCCAACCACACTGCACACTAGCAGGTAGTTCAATACAAAGAAGATCCCCCTGAAACTATGCTTCAACAAGCTTCAATGGAAAATATTTTTTTACTTTCTACTATTGTACTTATCTTAACTGTGTTTCTGGGGTTTGGAAGAAGTGTAAGAAGCTTTTGGTTAGCTTAGAATTTTTCTGGGGAAAAGTTTAATGAATTTCGTGCAATAATATTTGCTTAAGTAGGCCTTAAGTTATAAAGTCGGAATTGTCCTTATATGGAAATATATTTACCTAAATTGTTATTTGCAATTTTTGGCAAATATATTTCCCTTGACTTTATTCTTATTTCTCAGAATATAAAATCAATAGGACACTTTCTGATTATAACTCATACTTAACCAGCAACATATATAGGCAAAGTCCGTCTTTGAAAACATATTTTAGGAAAGTATCTTAATAGAATCTTTCCAAAAATATTTTAGGACTTGAAATCCTGAACGTAGTACAGTGAACTGAAAATGATCTCAGAATAGTTTACTAGACTACAAAGAAGTGTATGTTCTGAGATCAAGTTTGCAACTGATCTCAGTACACACATTCCATAAACTTCTTTGCATACCAACAACACACCCAAAACTAGTTTAAGATTCAAATAAACATTACATCTTAAAGAGCTAATCACTAAGTATTACAATATTCATGATACCTTCAAAAGACTCTTTGTAAAACCTCAGAATTTCAAAGCAGAAAAGAAAGAAATAATAATAGTATTATAGGACGATGGCGGAAACATCGTCTTCTGGAAATGCCACTACTAATACAAAGGTATTTAAATAATTATGTGAAGAGACCAACTTAAATACATAATATAAATAAATAACTAATCCAGAGTATTCCAAATGTGAAAAAAAATCTAACTAGAAGTCTAGGCCTAAAACAACTATCATTTCAATGCTCACAACTCAACCCGAACCCAAAACCAAAGAAGATTCCCATCAACATAATCTGCAAAATATATAACAACAATCCACAATCAGTGGGGAGTAACTAGCAGTTCTCCCAGAACAAAAGAAATCAAAGCATGATTCAGACATAGATTAATAAGAAAGGAAAGCATACAATCATGATAACAATAACATGCATCCAAAACCATAAAGCTCACAAGTGATACAAGTGATAGTTAACATCAAGTAAACAAGATATAGTGAGTAAATCAACTCTAGAATACTTAAATAATAATAAAACAAAAGTACAACAAGTTATTGACTCAGAAAGCGAACGCCAGTGAATCGCAATTCACTTCCTAAGGTTTGTCAGATCGCAATCTCCAGGTCAGTCTATGAGCTTACGTTCCCCACTGCCTGTGTCTAAGAATGGCCAAACTTCCGATGCAGGGTAGAACACGCAGAACTCCCTGACCTCTCGGACGACAACAATTAACCCAGGTGTATCCCTAGTTCGCAAACCAGGTGGTTGGCATGTTCTTCACCGGGGACTACATCTATCCCACCGGATGTTCTTATCTCAAAATAAAATCATAAATATCATCAAAGTATCATTCATCTCAAAAATATTCGTCAAAGGGATGCCACCCGACCTTATACCCATAATTCATCAAAAATAATTCTTCAAAAATCCTCAAAGTAGTAACTTACACACTTTCAACAAATATCTCAACAACAAATATTTTGCGCACCACAAAGCACAAACAACGATAATTAAAGAGTTTACAACACCAACAGTATCAACCAGAAATGAATCACATCAAATAAGATCACCAATTAACTCCAAGGCTTATTACATAAATGAAGCGTACACGACTAATCATTTTTACATAAAGCAAACGTAAACATAATGATACTCAATAATACTCACATCAACCTTAACACCAGCTTCCAAGAACATAAAAGGTCACAAATTATTTCTGATTAACAAGCCCTTAAATAATTAAAAAGAATATCCTCAAACTCATAATAAAAACACAATAATAATTATTAAACTAATAAGCACGATCAGTAAAATAACACAAAAATTATCATACGACCATTATGGCTCTAATGACATGGTAAAAATTTTATTTCTAATTTTCGGACTCTAAAAGTATTTTTAAACGTTAATTTACAGAATACTCAATAAAGCCAATATAATAATTAAAAATAAAAATAAACGCCCAAAAATTACCAAAAATTTACATAACATGCATAACTCGCAGTAATACATAATATACAAAGAAATGAATTTTTTGGCCTCCATAAATAATTTTCACGATTTATATACTGACAGAAACGATAATGCAAAAATAGATAAATCAATTAAATAAACCGGTAAACAGTAGGAAAAAATTATTCTACGACATGAAATACATACTACACATATAACATGATCCATGAAAAATAGTTTCAGCAATTTTAACATTCGTTTAATAATTATTATGCAAATAAGCCAAAAACGCACAAAATAACAATTAAATCAAATAAATACTAAAAATCAGATGAAAATTATTTTTCTATATACAATATTCATACAGCATGCATCAAGTATTTTTCATGTCAAATTTCGTCAATAGTTTCATTCAAAAAGTATTTTAAACAATTCCTAGCGTAATAATATAATACCGAATAATACCCTAATCACTATTGTTCTAAGATAACTACTAGTTACCTGGATCGACGGGAGGAGAGTGAGTCTAAAGAGATTTGAAAAATATGCGTGCAATCCAAGTCCTCCATGAACGATAATTGTAGCAACAAGTCACTAGGCGTTTTCTTCTTGAACGTTGACAAATCTCATTTCGTGCTGTTCTGTTTCGACCATGATTCCCGGCGATTAAAATGTGAGATCCACAATCGCTCCGGTAAAAGTGAAGACAAAGATGTTATAAACATGCTGTCCAAATTTGAAGACGATCCAACGGTTCGATCTCCGGCTACCGTTATTTTTGTGAATGTGTGAAAGGAAAAACCGGGCTGAACCTTTCTCTTCTTTTCCTCTTCCTTTCCTCTCTTTCTTTTCTTGAAAATGGCGTGGGTTAAATGAGAATGATGCTGAACTTCTCTTATTAAAAATCAGAATTTTATGGCAAGGAAAAATGAAGGGTTTAGGAGAATGTTAATGAGGGATTAAATGAGCGGTTACAAGAGATCCAAAGGTTAGCTTAATAAGCACCAAAACTCTTCATCCTCCATTCCATAATTGCTGATTTTCGGCCAGCATAAAACGCCACACGTGATGTACCATTTCATCACCCTAGTCGGTCCAACAACGTTACAAAAAATGCTACGCGACAAAACTGCATCCTAAACGCCTAAATAAATAACAAAACTAATATAACCTTTAAAATAAATAACTAACAACTTAAAATAAATATATATAAATATAAACAACATATAAAAATATATACACATTTTCACAACATGTTCCAAAATAATTTAAATAATAAATTATTTATCTTTACGAAAAAATGTCATTTTAATGTAAACAAACGCCAAGAATAAAGGGTGAAAATTACGGGGTGTTACACTCTTGCTCCAATGACTTCATTCAATGAACTTGGGAGCATTCTTGAACTCGAGCCTTTTACTATCCATTTGCTGCAAAAACATGGTTAGATACACACATGCATATATCATATAGAACACAACAATGGATCAGTTTGTTATCATTCAAAACATAGGCTTAGAAACCCAACAAGCCCCGGGGTGGGCTCACGCATAGAACATGTGCTAATGAGGCAAGGATGACGAACTTATAGTAGCCAAGAGAAATAGCCATGCATATGCAAACCGTAATGTTATTCAAAGACATAAAGCTAATATGAATAGTATTTTTCGAGTTTCACCCACTCATTAGAAATTAGCTTTAAATCCTCCACACTAAAGTCTCTAAATTGTAGGTGTGTTTTTATTGCCTATGCGGGATGAGCATGTATGTGACTACATTATTGAAGGATTTTACTAAAACACGTTTTTAAAGTCGCCAACAAGTCTTTAAAGGAATACTTATATACCTAATTGGATAATGGGAAATCGTAGGCACAACTTTAGGACTTATCCATTGTAAGGTAGATTTCCAGTCCATGACTCCATAAATGGTCAATGAATCAAAGGTTGAGTTCAGGAGTGAGGGTACGAATATGATCAAGATTCAAATTCGTCCATTGATGGCCTCTACTAGATCGATTAATGTTAAGATTTCTAAAGCACTCATGCTCACGGTGCCCTAATTTCTAACAATAACGACACATCACTAAGCTTCCCTCTCAATCCTTCCCAAGGTGGTTTTTGTCACACTTTTTGCAGAAAAAGGTTCTCTCATCTTTCTTCCTATTCCCTTGGTTCCCATTAGGCTTCCGACTAGGGTACCTGTTATCCTTCTCAGGTTGGTTAGAACCACCAGTGGCCTTAGGTTTTCTATTTCCCCCTTGCCGACTCTCATTTTCACTATTCTTTCTCATTTCCCCAAAGGAGTTTCCTTCTATTTCTCTTCCTTTAATCCCATATAAGTGAGCAGCCCTACCATATATCTTGTTAAGAGTCTCAAATGTTACCCCTCCTTGCTTGCTTTGTAGATTTAAGGCTAACCCTTGCTCAAAACTTTGGGCTTTCAAGGCCTTAGACGGTACTATCTCGGGTGCGAACCTCATAAACTCCAAAAATTCGCTATGTTACTCGTTAACAGTCATAGTCCCCATTCTCAGGTTAGTGAACTCCATGGCTATCTGCTTCTTTAGGTGCAAGGGTAAAATTTAAGAGTGACTAGACTTTGAACTCACGTTTAGGGTAAGCAGGCGAGACAATAAGGGCGACTAGGCATTGAAGTTATGGAGGATAAGCAAATTAGACACTATAGGATACTAGATTTTAAACTTACATTTAGAATAAGCAAGCTAGACACAAAATTTGGGCCGTTATGGTCTTAAGGATAAGTAGCATCGCTAGGGTGTCGTTATGGTCTTAAGGGTGAGTAGCTTCGCTAAACTCAAAGTGTGCCTTTATGGTCTTAAGGATGACTAGCTTCGCTAGGTTCAAAGGGTGTAGTTAAAGTCTTAAAGGTGAGTAGCTTCGCTAAAGTCAAAAAGTGTCGTTATGGGTTTAAGGATGTATAGTTTCACTAGGTTCGAAGGGTGTTGTTATGGTCTTAAGGGTGAGTAACTTCACTAAACTCAAAGGTTGTCGTTATGGTCTTAAGGATGACTAGCTTTGCTAGATTCAAAGATTGATAGATTTTAGACTTTGGACTTCGTCTTATAGGGGTTTGAAATTGGGATTGACTAGGGCTTACATTGAGATGCAAACTAGAACTAAGATTTAAATGGGCCTTTATGGACTTAGACTTTGTACTTGGTCCTACATTGGTTTGGAATAGGTTAGACCTAGGATTTGGATTATTGGACCTCTATGGGCTTAGGCTTTGGACTTAGTCCTATATTAGTTTGGAACCGGGATGGGATATGCATATAGGTTTAACTTAGATTGGGAGACGCCCACGGGTTTGACTTTGGAATGGACTAGGATTAGACTTAGATTAGGCCTACATGGGATTGACATAGACAAAGGTTCACATAAAAATGCAAATGGGCCTAGTTTTTGACATGAGCTAGACTTATATGGCCTAAGATAGACTCTACTGCTAGTGGGCCTAATATGAATGCATGGACTAAAATATAAATGGGCCTAATAAGAATGCATGGACTCTAATACATATGGGCCTAAGATAAATGCAAATGGACTGTTGGACTAGTGGATTGTATTGATCGGACTGGGCTTAGAATTTTCAAAATTCATTTTTTGAAATGGATCCCTTTGTTTTTATATTTTATTAAAAAAAATGATAGTGATTAAGGATGGATTAATTTTGAAAAAGATTATTTTTTGAAAGTGTGGTTGAATGATAATAAGTAAATGTTTTCGAAAAAGATAGAGTAGAAGAGGGTGTGATAAGATAGATTTTGAAAAAAATATTTTTTTTTTAGAATAGATGGAATATGATAGGATAGATATGTTAGAGAAGATTGGTTGGATAGAAAAGATAAGATGGGATAGGATGACATGCATGAAAACTCGAACTCTATCATGACCACTTATCTCGATGCACTTGTTAGGATAGACTCAACCTTAGATGTTATGCGTAAAAAAATCGATTTTTGTCTTTGAATTAGGTGAGTTTTATTTGAAAAAGATGACTTAAAAGTGATCATGAACGATAATGCGAATATGAATAAAAACCTACAAATAGATAGACAAAAATGACTTGCTGGGATTTTTGCATATTGCATGCCACCCAAGCATATTGCGTGCCACGCAAGCATATTGTGTGCCATGCGAGCATATTGCGTGCCACACACCACTGGCTTGTGTGCCTCGCATTTTGGTTCGTCAAGCACAAGCCTCTTGTGTGTGACACAAGGTGCTTGTGCTTGGCATACGATGCGACGCAGATTTTTCGTTTTTGGCGATCTATTGGTTGTTTTTTTTTTTTATGATCTCTAGCCTAATTCGAGGGGATATGGAAGGGGAAAGCATGTTGAACATAACAAACAAGCAATCAATAATGTCATACATACAAAAGAAGTATGTAGTTCCAACTTAAAGTCAAGATCTATATTTGATACTACAGTTAGGCTTAGGTTAAGGTTCTAACAGGGTCCATGACAAAGAGATTGATCCTACGCTTCGTATCTTTACTTAAAAAGATGGCCACGTTATGACGCACTCCAGTCTCTCGTCAGGAAGAAGATAACAATGCCATGGCTGCACTAGTGGAAAAAAGCCCTACTGATCCGGTCAATTTGGGCTTAACTGATCTGTAATTGGACTGGACAGTTTGGCTAGAAACAATTAACTAAATACAACTGATCCGATTTTCAACCGAATCAGAAAATAATTAACTGATTCGGTTTAGTGTGAAAACCGGATCAATTGTTCTACTTAACTGGTCCGATTTTCACACTAAACCGGATAAGTTAGGCCCCTTTTTATTTAAAAAAAAAAATCACATTCACCAATCATCAAGCCATCGCACAACCAGAATTATCTATCTTACACTTAAACGAAGTAAAAGTGAACAAAACTAAATGAAAGAACATTATCTTACAACAAGTATCAATATCCAGTTTTTGTACAACTCAGAATTACAAATAACAAACTAAAACGAACTAAGGAAAACATTAAATATCTATAAATTACAACGAACCGAGAACTAAAACGAACAAAGGAAAAGAAATCACAAACGATATTAAAAATTTAAATGAAAAAAAAATGAATTCAATATCCTTAAATTACAAGCGAAGAATTAAATGAAAAAAATCTATACATGGACGAAATTAAAGATAAAACCTAAAATCGAAGATTAAAGCAAAATCGAAATAAATTACAACCCTAAAAAATCAAACTTACATCGGAATTCTATATGTGGAACGAAATTAAATCGGAATTCTAAAAACACAAAAAAGACCAAAAAAAAAAACTAAACCTTAAATTGGAACGACGACGAGAGAGAAGCTAACTTAACAACATTGAGTGGAGGGGACGACATCTTGTGGCCCGGGCGACGGAGAATTGGCGAAAAGGAGACGAAATGTGGTGGCGTGAACGACGGCAACGAGGAGACAAAATATTCGTTCATTGACTGGCGTTTGAGGAAAAGAGAGAGGATAGGTTGATTTCGGTGGTGGTGTTCGTTGACTGGAGAAACGAAGCGGCGGACGAGAGGTTGATTCACTGACTGGTGTTCGTTGAAGAGGAGAGAAGAGAGGATGGTTCCAAAACGGGCCAGTCAAATTCGTAAAAATTAATCATGTCAACGTTTCCAACCGGATCAGTTGACGTTAACATATCAGTTGAGTTGTATCTTTTGACGTTTTTTCCACTAGTGTTGGGTAGGTTGCTTATGACTAAGATCCAACACTATAGCTCATAAAGCTTTTTAGAGGGACAAAGCGCAAACCCCCCGAGGATGGTTATATTGGCCCAAAAAAATAGCAAAATTGTAATGTTATTTAAAAGCATAAAGCAAGTATGAATCATATTTTTCGAGTTCCACCCACTCATTAAAAAATAATTTTAAATCCTCCCCACTGGAGTCACCATATTGCAGGCGTGTTTTTATTGCCTACGCAGGATGAGCGCGCATATGACTACCTCATTGTAAATGTTTTGTTTTTGAAATACGTTTTGAAATGAAGAAGTCACCAACAAGTCTTTAAAGGAAAACTCATAAAACTATTTGGATTTTGGAGAACCATATGGACAACTTAGGGACTTATCCAATGTAGATTTCCCCTTCATGACTCCATAATTGATCAATGAATCAAATATTGAGTTCCGGGGAGAAGGTACGAATATGATTAGGAATTAAATTCCCCTATTGATGGCCTCTACTTAATACGATTCATGTTTGAGATTTATGCAATTAAACAACCATGCAATATGTTCATGTATCACTACAAGAAAACACGGCCAATTGTGACGCTTTTTCGGTAAATTTTTGGCGCCAAAAAGCGTCACAATTTTGTTGAGTGATGCTTTATAAAAGCGTCATTATTTTAGGCGACGATATATTGTGACGTTTTTGGGCCACATTGTTTTAACCCATAGAAACACTTTATACCTTGTCTATATGTACAATTTCGACGCTTTTCGTGGTCTCTAGTAACCAATTGTGACGCTTTTTGTTGTCACTAATTAAATTGTGACGCTTTTGGCCGACACAATTTTAACCTATAGAGGAGCCTCATACTTTATATATATATACTTTCGACATATCTCTTTAGCATCAAATTATATGGTCATTTTTGTCGTCACTAATTATGTGCACTCTTTTCGCATACATACCTTATTTTTCCCGATATCGATGCTTGTGCCAAAATATATTCACAGCACCACAATAACTTGTGCTTCTTATACCATGTAGCATCCATATAATATGCACACTTGTATATAATTAATGAAGCGAGTGGCCTTGAACCTATTTATTCACTTTCATTGATCTAAATAATGTATATATATCAAAAGTCTAATTACTAATACTAGTTGATCAACATAATAATATGTGCTTACAAAGTCTTTAATTTGTTCAAAAACAAGTAGCTTGAAGTTCAAATTTTAGAAGTTAAGTACTTCTATGTACTTACTTTTTCCTCAAACTAAACAATTTGGAGGAAATACCAAAAATCAACTACTTCCTAGACTTAAATTCTACTAAGTAATATTCTACTATATATGTGCTAGTAAGATCCCGAAATCTTGAATGCCCTTTTGCTTTCTAAATCTGCAAATAAAAATTAAATATAATATGTCAAATGTTTATATATATATATATATATATATATATATATATATATATATATATAGGGGCAAGATCACATGAAAATGCTCCTTACATGAGAAATGAGAATGAATCTCAACCACAGGATTGGATTAGAGTTACAACACTTGTTTATTAGAGTTATACCCCTGAAAAAACTTTGAGTCCAAAAAAAAAATGTTTTTTTTTGTGTAATTTTTTTCTTTCTAATATTCTTTTTTTTGGAGTTACATCACTTGTTCATTAGAGTTATAGCGCGTAAAATCCATTCTCATTTCTCATGTAAGTATGTATTCTCATATGAACTCACTTTTATATATATATATATATATATATATATATATATATATATATATATATAAGGTGTGGTTGACAACACAAACTTCATAAGCTGGGTGCACGCAACAGCACAAATGAAACTTTTGGCCTGAGATTCTTTTTACGCCGGCGAATCTTGGAATCTCTCCTACTGAATCAATTTCCCTTTTTTTTCCCTCCCTTTTTCTTCCAAAATCACGTGACCCTCTCATTAAACATTTATAAACAGCCAAAAAAAAAATTCCCTCAATTCAACTCCAAGAAAACCCCTAAATTGATTTTCTCTTCAAAACCCTAGATGTTGAAGATGAGTGCGAAATCTTCAGCAAATTCAAGGAAGAAGGCAAAAAGCTATGGAGGATGCTCGATTCAAATACGCTGCAGACATGGATTGCCTGCTGTTCTCCAAACAACAAAGAAGTTAAATGAGAACCATGGAAAACGATTTTATGGCTGCCCTAAATGGAAGGAAGATGATTGCCATTTTTTTGAGTGGTATGACAGTGACAATTATGGACCTCGTGCTGTGGAAGTCATCCTAGAATATGCTGAGAAGACTAATGCATTAGAAGAGGAAGTCCAACAGTTGAAGAAGAGATTGATGGCATGTAAGGAAAGCAAAAGTGAAGACATAACAATCGAAGGAATTCAGAAGCAGTTGAAGGCATTGAAGATTGAGAATAAGAAATTAAAACAACAAGTTAGGACATTATGGGGAGTAGTAAAAATGGTCATTGTAATTGTCCTTATTGCATGGATGTTTAGTGAATTGTTTTGAGAAGTTGTAATGTGGGATGTACTTGTGTTATTGTAATGAAATTGTTGTTGAATGAAATGGAATGTTGCCTTTGGAAATAAAATACGCATTCACTGTTGCAAATGAGTTGTTCCATTAACTTGAAAAAGTAGAAATTTACACCAAAAGTTGAACCATTCATAATAGAATAATAATGCCTTGTTCAATAAAGTAATACAAGTTGACGGACAACCATGTTCAACTTCACATGACAGCTTCCCATTCCCAAAAATTCAGTTGAATACTATATATAAACCACAAAAAATTGTCCCAAATATAACCTAAGGCCTAAAATCTAGAAGTCATAATGCTTCTACTGAGTCAAGTGAGTGTTTGTGCTTTTTCTTGGCCTTCCCCTTCCTCTGGGCTTAATTGTTGGTTGAGAGGTTGAAACAGTATTCTGGGCAGAGCTTGTCTTGGATCTGGTCTGAGTGCCTGATTTGGTCTGAGTGCCTGATCTATTCTCAGAAATTGGTGCTTTTGAGCCCTTCTTTTGGCTGTTTTTGGAGCTCTTAGAACCCTGCACCATAGAGATATTTTAGTTACAATTAAATGAGGAACAAGTGTTTCATTTGCAAGGTTAGTTTTACTCACTTTTTCACCACTTTTTGGAGTCTTAGCTTTGTTTTATGGGCATGTTTTCTTGTTGTGTTCTGCTGACTTGCATATACTGCATTTCATAACAACCCCATGCTTGCTTAACTCAGTTTCACTCTCAATCCGATCCACGAGTTGCTAATGTCATACTCCAATTTAATGTGCTCAGTTTCATCAAAATCTATGTCTACCTCTGACTCATAATCATCATAGCATCCCATCCAATCTTCTAAGGCCACATAGTCATCAACATAGTAAACACTCTCCTCATTTGTCATTGGTAGTTCAGTGTTTTTAAATTTTCTAGGACTTCTTGTACTTTCAGTTTTTTGATGTTTCCTTGGGCTTCTCCTCAATTCTGCTTTTGACATCTCACTTTCATCTCTCTTTGATGGGCTTTTCCTAACTTCTGCAACTGTTATGACAGTAGGAGTTCCTAATTTTTTTGTTGCAACCATCTTTCTTCTAGGAGTGGCCTTAGTGTTGGGGTTTTGGGGGAGGCTCAGTGTTGGGCTGTGAGGGGGGCTCGGTGTTGGGTTGTGAGGGGGATCACTACTAAACATAAATGTGAGCTGAGTGTTGGGGTTGTGAGGCTCAGTGTTGGGCTGTGAGGGGGGCTCAGTGTTGGGTTGTGAGGGGGGATCACTACTAAACATAAATGTAGGCTGAGTGTTGGGGTATGGGGGAGGCTCAGTAAGGTTGTTGGGGGGGCAGTGTTGGGTTGTGACACAAATGTGGGCTGATTGTAAGGTTGTGAAGGGGGCTCACTAGTAAACACATATGTGGGCTCAGTGTTGGGTTGTGATGGGGCCTCAGTGTTGGGTTGTGATATAGGCTCAGTATTGGGTTGTGAGGAGGGCCCAATTATGATTTATGACATGGGTTGACTAGGTTGTGAATATTCAAGCTCTACTATCAATTGTGGTACATCAACATGATGGACCACATACACATCAACTTCCCCAAACTTCAAACCTACCTCACACATCCCCAATATCTCTGAATCCCCAACAATTTTGACAGACCTACTCTTCATATTACTTCCAGGTTCACAATAGTAGAACTCACACTCAGCATTGTACATTACCCCTTCTTCCTTCAACATATCTATGAAATCAAAATAGCTCATATAATCTGGGTCTACTTTATCCCAACAATGAACATTACCCCCCATATATGTCCCATTTTCAACAAAATTGCCTCCATGCATCAATTTAATGCTGAATCTGTCTTCCATAGCCTAATATACAACAATTAAAGCAAACAATAGCAAAAAGGAAAGATCAACAAACAAGAAAGACAAACCAAAATTATGAAAATCAAATCTCCTAATCCCTAAATCAGAGAATCTAAACAAAAAACCAATCACAAACCCTAACTATTCATACAAAAATTTCCACCACCAACTTATGATTTTCAGCATAATTAAAGGTGCAACGTGCGAAAACTTACAGATTTCCAGCAACAATGGAGCTTCGTGTTGTACTCTGCCAGAGCAAGATGATGAAGATGAAAGGGTATTTTTTTTTTTTGGAGTTTAAGGAAATGAGAGGGTCACGTGATTTGGGAAGAAAAAGGGAGGGAAAAAAAGGGAAATTGATTCAGTGGGAGAGATTCCAAGATTCGCCGGCGTAAAAGGAATCTCAGGCCAAAAGTTTCATTTATGTTGTTGCGTGCACCCAACTTATGAAGTTTGTGTTGTCAACCACACCTTCTTTAGTTGGTGCTGTTTTGTGCACCAAACTAATAGTTGGTGCTGTTCGCGCCAATTTACCCATATATATATATATATATATATATATATATATATATATATATATATATATATATATATATATATATATATATATATATATATATATATATATATATATGGAAATATTGCACAAAACATCAAAAGTATTTAAATAGATGATAATGAGAAGTTAATACATAGTAAGGGGTTCATTGAAATTCTTTATGTTTGAAGCAGCGAAAAATAAGTTTAATCAATAAATTAATTTCAGTTCAGTAAAGTTAAATAAAGTGAAAAAGGCCGAAATTGAGAGAAAAACCTAAGTTAAGTTCTTAAGAAGTACAAGATCTTAGACACAAGTAGCTCAAAGCCTCAAACTATTTAGTAATTACCCAAATAGCCGCATGATGTCCCAAATGACACTCATGGGAGCATATGTTTTTAGACCAAGAGGACTCGCGTGTGTTCCCGATATACGATACCCGGCATTCGATCTGGCGATCTCAATATTACAAATTGAAGGAGACGTGCAATTCAATGTGCCACAAAGGTTATGTAAGAATTAGTCTACGTTGGTTCATTAAATACAGAAAAGACTAATTGTTGGTGACATGTTATTAAAGCAATCAAATTACAGGGAACCTAATCGAATTGTTCCAATTATCTGAATTTAGCATTAGATCAATTATTAAGGTCTTTGATTAGTAGAAAATAAACATGTGCAGTGATGAAAACATTAAAGCATGGATATGAATAATAATATAAGAAATGTAAAAAGAAAAGAAAGACTATAGTTTAGAGAACAGTGTACAAGAAAGCGTTAATTCCTTTAAGATCTACATCGTGTAAAGTAGGTTGTTAGTAAAATAAGAAATTAATTTGATTTGACCCACAGAAAGTATACTTTGCTGCCTGGGTCTTGTATACGATCCGCAAAAGGAGCAATATTGAAGCTTTAATGGAGTTTGAAAGTAAATCGATGGAGTTTGAATGTATTTGAATATGTGTTTGTGTAGTATGAAAGTGTATGCAAGTATGTTGTAAAGTCGTATGAAAAGTGTGTGTGAAAGTCCGTAAAATGTTCGTCGAAAATAGGCTATTTATAGGAGAACATGTTCGAAAATCACGTGCAGAAGGGCGAAAGAGGCGTGCGCCCGTTGCATGCAACCACCCTGCGCCTGACGCAACAAGGTTGCGCGCCACGCAGGTGTTGCATCAGACGCAACCCCTAGTTGCGATCCCGTGCTTTGTAAACTGGTTTTGTGGTGCGCGCGCGCATTGTGGTGCGCTCGAAGCAACACAGATTTGAGCGGTTTTCCTAAATTAAAAGATTTCTTTTATCTTTGATAAAGTATTATCTTTTGAAGTGCGAAATCAGTTATCTTTAGGAACAAAAATCTAATTTTTGATATTTTTGAATTTAGAATATATTTATTAATTATCAAAAATAAATAATTTTTATTGAAAATACAATTAATTATAAAAATAATTAATTGGGCTTTATGAAAATGGGCTTGAAAATTCAATTAATTATTAATTGGGCTCTTAAAAGTGGGCTCAGAATCGTTTTAAACAAATATTCTCTTTTTAAAACGACTTTAGGCTTAACTTAGTTGATTGCTTTTCCTTTGGACCGGACCAATTAGGACGACGGTATGTTTTATTATTTGGTACTCAATGGGGAGACACAATTCTGCGTCTAAAGTAGTCAAATACACTCTCATCCCGCGTAGGCAATAAAAACACGTCTACACATGAGAAAACATTTTGTAAAGAGGGTATATATTGGGCATTAAGTATACTTACAAGATTAGGAAGCCGCATAAGTTGCTAAGGTTTAAGAGGACGACCTCCTATTTGTCGGTGTAGTTTAGAAGTTCATTGAAATTCCCAATGGTAAACCAAATGGGTGAGTGTGTGTCCAAGATATAACTCTAAGTAATGTTAAAATGAGTTTTTTTTTTCTAGTTCTTGAGCCAGACGATAAATCCTATATATGAGTAAATCAATGTCCAAGGGTTTGAATTTTACATACAAGTGGACACATCATTCGGTGGTAAGGTGGTGGATAAGGTCGATATTGTTATTCTTCCATACTACCAAATGCCTCTATAATGATTAGAGGGATCAATAATGACTTTGTTATCAAAATGAAGAGTTTTGAGGATATTAACACTATTTTGCCGATCGGTCATAATTTCAAGGATGAACATTATATATCGGGTTTAAAATTATTCTTTAAAAAGATAAGTTTGGCAAATGCACATAGGCGTGGAAGGAGGGCCTCCAACAAACTAGGCCAACCTTAATTCTTTATATAAGAAATATATGAATAAAACACTTCCATTTCATCTACTTCTCTTACTCATTCTCCTCCACCCTTTAGCAGTTATTAACTATTTTTTAGGCCCAAGTTATGCCCAAGGTAATTACAGTTTTTCATTTATTAATATTGTGCTCTAAAATTATAACATCAAATATCACTTAATTTGGTGGTTAAGACTTTAGTATATACTTCAACTTAAAGTCATGGGAGAGCACCACATGGCACCATTCCTTCTTTAGCCTTTTAATATATTTTTACTAGCAAATTATGCACGTGGTGTGTACCTGATTTTTTTTAGTTTTTTCAAACATAAATTTTAGACTTCATTAGACATTTTTTTGGGGTAAATTTCGTAGATTAAGTCTCTATCACTTAACCATTATTTTATTAATTTTTTTTACTTATTCTTTCTTTTAGGTTTTTAGAATTAAACTCGATTAACGATAAAAAAATATTAAGTGAATTTATTTAGGATTTCTTATGTTGTATTAACATAGTCTTTTGTGTTAAAGAATCATTTTACATTGTTAATTGATTGACTTTTCCTTTTTTATTTACTTGATTGTGTTTGTGAATAGATTGATAAGATATTTGATTGATGTAATATTCATTTTTATTTTTTTCAACATAAATGTACTAAAACTTATAGTCAATGTTTCTTTTTTTGGTAGCTCAGTTATAACTAGATTGTCTTTTAACGTTTAAGTTAATTTTTTAATGCTATATTTGAGTTTGACTTTGTTTTTCCTCTTTTTTTAGTAGTAGTTGATAGACTAATGTGTAATTTAGTAAATTTATAGGGGGAACACCATAGCTCCGCCCCTTCCTTTATATAATAAAGATGAGTATCTCTGTTATATATGGCAACAGGGGTGAGACACGAAAAAATAGAAAAAGGAAAAAATAAAAAAAGATGCAACTATTTAATTAATTAAAAAATAATAAAAAAAGAAAAAAAGGCATAATAAAAGGAAAACACTGAAAATTTCCAATACAATTAGTTACTTCCATCTCATTTTTTAAAAAATTTAAAAGTCGATGATTTACTAGGATAAACTAATTAAAAGTTTAAAAATCCCTCATGTATTAGAAATAATTAGCAATTAATTTAATTTTCTACCTCTTTTACACGAATCGCGTGTATATAAACGGTAGTAGATATTATTATAACCATTTTGATGTTTTTATAAGCATTACTTGAGAAAAAAAATTCCCTAAGCGATGGTGTACCTAATAACACCGTTCTTTTGAGGTCCTCGTGGGAGCCCAATGGTTGGTGCTCCCACCTCCCAACCGCGAGGTCGGGTGTTCGACTCTCATCACTCCCCAATTTGGGGAGTTTGTTTAAAATGTTTGCTTGTGGGTATAAATCCCCACTCACCCAATTAACGAAATGTGGTGTGCCTCGCAGGCCAAGTAGCTTCGGGGTTGGCCTTCCGAACAATTATCTTTCCTGAACAAAAAAAAAAAAAAAAAATAACACCGTTCTTTTCTAAGAAAAAAAAAATAAAAAAAAATAACACCGTTCTTGAATTTTTAAAAAAAAAAACAGACACAGTTCTAAATGTCTGATTAGGGTTTAAATTCCTTTGAATTCACAGAAAATTAGATTCCTTATTACGTCAGTCACTGACCATCGAAGCTTCATGTGTTGGCATGTAGCTTAACAAAAACTTACCCTCATCTTTTTCTCATTGTCCTTTTATTCACTGGTCAAGTGCCAGAGAATTAGATTCTTTATCATTTCTCTTTTTATAATCTTCTATATTTCGGATTTTTATGGTTCATAAATTCTCATACTTTAAAGCTGGATCTTTTGACCCTGTAAAAGTGGGTTAAAAAAAACAAGGTTGGAATTTTGCTCTGAAGGAGAATTATTTTGTGGGTTTATTTAATGGGTTTTTTCTGGGTCAGTAAAATGGCACCCTGAATCTGAAAAGTTTGCAGTTTTATTTTTTCAGATTTGGTTGCAAAAATGGAAGATCAGGTGATTTGTTCTAACAATTTAGTTGGTGAACAATTGAATTTAGTTGTAGAAGAAGAGGAAGAGGAATTTAGAAGCTGTTATGGGGAGGAAAGTGAGTGGAAGGAAAGGGATGAATCTGTGAAGGAAGAATCTTGTGATGAAGAATCAACAGTGAAGATGTATTTTAAGGGAATTTCAAGATGTGGGTTTGGTGAATCTTGTTCTGGATTTACTGGAATTGGGGTTGTTGTTGAAGGTTCTAGAGATTTTTCTGTTACTTGTGTTCAGAAGAATCTTGATTTTTATGTTGAGGATTCTATTGCGGATTATTTGGCTTTGATTGATGGTCTGCTTGAGGTTCTAAAGACGAATATTCGGCGTATTATTGCTATGAGTGATTCTAAGATTATATATGAACAGGTATTTCTATGTTGCTGTTCGTGTGGTGTTACATAATTTCCTTGTTTCTATTTTGTCCGTTGAGGGAAAATTGACATGAATAATCCGAACATGGATTATTTTGAGTAGGTACCCTAAAATTGGGATTATTTCGAAATAATCCCAACCTAGGCTTATTTTTGGGAGTTGGGTGAAAGTTGAGATTATTTATGTCAATCTTTACATTATATTGTCCATTGAAACTTTTGTCAATTTTTATTGAGTTAGGGTCTAATTATGCTGCTGAGATTTGAACATATTTGATATTCAACTACTGTATTTCTAACCTTTTGTTTTGATATTTATAATGAAATAAATGGTAGAAAGATTATAAAAATATGAGAAAGTTACTGTACTTTGCTTTGATGCAAGATTGGATTTGCTTACAAGCTTTTGAAACGAATCTGAATGAGCCTTTTGTCCTTAATGTAAATAGGAGTTGTTAATAAGCCTATATGAATGAGTATCTATATGTTCTTGTAATAAGCAAATTTGGAAAAGGAGCTTCAAATTATGTACAAGCTCAGTTCATAATTAATAAACATAAAACAAACAATAATGAATTAGGCCGAGCTTGAACTCAAGTTGTTTCCGAGAGTCTCGGCTCAGTTAGACCCCCATGGACATGGTGGTTTAGGCTGTGCATTATGATATGCAATGTGAAGGGGCACATAGTAAAGGTTTGTAGGTTTATCTAAATTTGTTGATTTACATAATAATTTATTTTGGTAGAAATTTTCTTGCACATACCTGTTTATCCATTTCCTTGTGTGTGTCAATATACTACTAATATTTTGTTTTACAGGTAATGCTTAAGGAAAGCCTTGATATCCCTCTCATGGCAGCATTGAGAGAGAGGGTTTTTGAACTTGTAGGTCAGTTAGATGCTTTTAGTTTAAAACTTGTCCCAAGTTCTGAAGTGGAGAGGGCTTTACAACTGGCTCAGGTGGCAATTGGTTTGGTCTCTTTACATGAGGAGAGCCATGGCTCACTTCAAAATTGTTCAAGATGTTCCGATGACAAGCCACTATCAATGTTGCTCACGTTAAGATGTTCACACAAGTTTTGCTCCCAATGTCTGAAGACGCATGCTAATGAGAAAGTAGAGGCTGGTCAGGTCCCAATTAGATGCCCTCAGATTAGATGCAATTATTTGCTCTCAACCTCTGAATGCAAAGTATTTCTTCCGGTTATTTCCTATGATGTTCTAGAAAAAGCAATAGAAGAACACAACGCCCGTAGTTCAGAAAAAATTTACTGCCCCTATAAGAACTGCTTGGCCCTGCTTGATCCTCGTGAATGCTTACCTGCTGTGGCAAGCTCGTCTGATGAGTCTGATGATTGTTGCATAGAGTGTCCAGTTTGTCAGAGATTTATCTGTGTAAATTGTGGGGTTCCTTGGCATAATTCATTGAGTTGTGGAGAGTATCAGGATCTTCCATCGGACGAGAGAGGTTGCGCAGATCTTGCTTTGCACTGTTTGGCGCAGGATAGGAGATGGAGGCGTTGCCAACTATGCCAGAGGATGATTGAGCTGGCGCAAGGTTGCTACCACATGACCTGCTGGTAAGGCTGCCTATTTCATGAAATTTTTCTTACAATATGCTATATGCAATATGATATCTTTTGAGGTTTTGTCAATTAAGAAAACAACAATCGCAAGGTTGGTCCGTACATTAGAGAGACAAGATGAATCCCAAGTTTGAGTGGTCTTCTCATATGTATCCTTATAGCTACACATCTTTATGTGCTCAAAATTGACTCACCCACGACGTTATTGAGCTTGTTTTACCCATTACTGTAACATGTGATTTTATAATACTCCTGCCATCCCGTACTAGATCACATACTCTCAATCGATAGGTGTCCCTAAATTTTTTGCGTACTCTCCTTTTTAAGTGTGCTTTGTCGTAATTTTTCTTTCTCCATCCCCTATTGGTTAATTAAACTCTAGACAGTTTGTTCATTTTGGTATCGCCATCTGTTATTGGGTGTGTTATTTTTGCAGGGAATTTTGCTGTTTTCTATGTTTTATATTATCTTTTACTTCTACCCCCCAAGTTGGTTTATATCAGTGGCGAAGCCAGAAATTTATAGTTGCGGGGGCCAGATGACTATTTTTTAAATAAAATACATAGGGAAAACGAAAAATAAAAGAGAGAGTAGAATTTTTGCTGTCAAAAGGACTCGACCTCCCAATCACAAGAACTTTTACCAGGGCATTAACCACCAGTTTAGTATAGACCTATGAAGTTGACTATCACAGAAATGGTCTTGGCTTTCTGTCGAGCTTGGTATATCTGAGTGCATGATCTCAGCTAATTTTTATCGAGGACAAGGGCATAAGTGAAGGAAACAGGTGGTTCCTAGACAAGTAATTACTTACCTCTTAGAATCACTCTAAGAAACTAACTAATTCTTGTTGGATCAAGCTATTTTACGCTAAAGATGTAACACACTTCAAAAACTTAATTCACTGGCTCACCACCGTACAGATCATAGAAATAGATTTGAGGTCTCAGGTATTAATAGTAACTTTTCAATTTTCTTAGTTCATTAAAAATGTTGTAATTTAAGGATCTTAGCTACTTGTATAGGGATTTTGAGTGAAGCTCCTCGAGTTGCATAGTATAATGAAAAAGCACCTTGCACCTTTTTTTTGTTGGAAGGTCTGCTGCTTGTGATGTTCTTTTTGCTCCAATCAACGTGAGTTTCCTCTATAGCCTCCCTGCCTCTTCTCTTAACCAATGAGAATTCGACATTCTTAAGATATTCTTACTGGTTGATGAACCAATGTTCTGGGTCCATCATCTCACCAAAACCAGCTTCTGAATTTCGCTTCAGCATTAATTATCATTAATAATGCTGAAGCTGTTGTTAGGTACTAATGGTTCTCAATAATTTTCTGTGCTTCAAAAATCTTTACGTCTGTTTCCCAATTTGTTATTAATTAAATTAAGGAAAGAGGCAATTCCCCCTTATTGATTTGCTGGCTTCAACTGTTTTTTGTTTGTGGAACTGAATCAAGCATTGCTCCATTGACTGCTCTGGAACTCTACTATACTTGAAGCTTTTATCAGTTTCTGTTTGTGGAAGAAGAGTCGCCCTCAAGTCTGTTTGAATTGCGTCTTCATGTAGTGTAAGATCAGCCACTTGGTGATTGAGACATCATAGTCACCTGCAGCTCTGCCTTGTAACTTGTAAGCATACTCATAAACCATCTCCAGGATTCTGAATGTTTCCCTTGCAATCTACATCAACTTAGACTTCCTCCTGCTAGCATGAACCTAAATTAGATCCGTTAGTTGAAAAGCAGCTAGCTTTCTATGCTTTTGGCGTTGTCCCTGTATCTCTCATTGGAACTTCTGGATTTCCTGCACCTTTTGATTGGCTCTTACCACCTGGTGTAGCAGATCTTGCAAGGGGGTTTTACAATCCCTTTGATAAAAAGCTTGGCCAACAATCTATTCATTCCCGGCTACGTGCTAGTAGACACTGAAACATTTTGTCCCATCCAATCTTGAGGAATAGATATATTTGCTTGTGTGGGACAACTTTAAATGCGGAACATTAACCTTTCACAAGGACTCTCAATACTAGGTGACCAATTACATGTTTAAAGGATCTGTATAGTTAGTTCTGCTTAAAATCTACAAGGAACTCAAAGCAACATAAGCCTGTGTGGAAAAGTATAACTTTCAAAGATAACCGAGAATTTGTAACCAGCACATTTCTCAACAATTATTATTAGGAAAAATCGAGATGGGGGTCCCAACTATGGGCCATTGTCTTTTATAGGTCCCAACTATTGATCATTCTCTGTAGGACTTAAGTATGGGCTGTTGTGATTTAGTTAGGCCTAGATTACTTATAACAGGTTGCGCAAGTTAATTTGCCCAGTGGGTCCCAGTTATATCCCACCTTTTTTTTTGGTTAATTCATGCGGTTAATGAAGAGTAAGCCACTAATCAATCATCAGAATTCACTATTTCTAACACCTTAATCACCGGGGGCGATCTTTGTGGGTTTGAAAATTCCAAAACAAATGGGATTCATTGTTGATGGAAAAGAAGACTCCTTAGCTTGGTTTCCATCAGAACAATGGCCACTTTCCATGTGAAGGTTCTTTGCAACTCATCACTTCACCTTACCCAGTTATCGTCCATTTTCTCTCTCAAATCTAAAGTGGAGAGAGAAAAATAAAGAAAGAATCAAAGAATGCCTTGCTTGCTAAAGTATGGGCCATCATCAATTTATCAATACATTTATGGTTGTTTAGATCTTGTTATGGAGGAGACCCATATGTGCTTTATGATTGGAGAGTTCCATATATCCTGCTGTCTTCTTTAATTGCTTACCTGTTGGAGTGGTGGCTATGGTGGTGTTCACCTCCATTAATGAATTCCGCATAAGGCCGGGTGAACCCGTTTTTGATGGAGTGGGTATTCGGGTCTTTGTCGAACAAGATTAGATCCTCGATAGGTCGGATTGAGAGGAGTAGCCGGCGGTCGGGAACTTTAACGGGTTCGGGAGGGGAGGTGGCAAAGGCAGAGCCCAGAGGAGGAGAGAGATTGTGGCGGAGATCTGAGAGGAATGGGTCGGATGAAATAAGGGAGTTCCGAGTTTGCAAATGGGTGTGAATTTGTAGAGGATTTAATGGGGAGGTGTGCCCACTGCCCAGATTTGGAGGAGGGAGTCTGGTGGTAGGCGGTCATTGATAATGGGTTTTCTCCAGTGTAGAATTGGGATTGTTTGAGTTTCAAATGATTAGTTGGCTTCCATGGTTTTGGCTTTGTTGTGTTTGGTTTTTGGGTTTTGTGTTAGATACAGATGAGAGGATGATTTATTAAAGGGGGTAGATTCATTTTTGAAGTCATGTGCTGATTAAATGAAGTCGCGTGAGTCGTGACATGGTTACTTGCCACAACAGGTTGGTTACAGGTTTGTTACGTGGTAGACCCATTTAAAATCACAACCCATACTTAGGTTCTACATAGAATTATCAAAATAGTTGGGACCTATAAAAGACAATGACCCATAGTTGGGACCCCATTATTAATTTTTCCTTATTATTGAAATTGTTACATAAGTACCTCTATATAAAGAAAAGTTGCTGCTAACCCGAATTAGATATATAAGAACATCTAATTCAAGAATTTAAAATCATGTATTCATATGTAAGTAAAACCCTTCCCCTAGTAGGAAAGTAAAATCGCTTGTCCTAATCCTAATAGAAATCAAAATTGGAATGTAAATGTACTTCTAATTACTTATGGAATACTCCAGTTACAAAAAAATAATAATTACTTCAGAATACTAAGGCTTCTTGTAAAAATGAATCTTACTCCATCGAAGCTTCTTTTTAGGTTACAACTTTAGTCTCACCTTGTTGTCCATGTTCATGTTACATCTCTTGCTCAAAGCCTTTTCTTTCATCCTTGGTGTAAGCAACATCTCTATCTTGAGCATCCTGAATTGCCATTATTCTCTTTTAGGGCATTCTTTTTGGTAGTGGCCATTAGCCATGACATTTGAAATGGATTTTGTTGATCTGCTGGTTTCAAGTTACTAGGAGCCTTGCCTTTTGAGACTTCCCTTTATTAAATTTTGGCCTAGAATTTGTCCCTCTTACAGAAAGCTTCAGACTTATCTCTTATATGGTTTTCAATATAAATTTTCTTAGGTTTATTATGCTTCTCCACTGTCAAAGCTGTCTTACAAACCTTGTCCAAAACACGAGGATCCAAATCAGCAATAAAACATGCAGTTTTGTCTTTCAGTTGTTCTTACATACCACACATCACAACTAGAAAAGAAATTGTGTTCAAAAGTTTTCATATCTAAGTATAAATCTTGTGTACAATTAGAAGTTGTTTCAAACATGTTTTAAGTTTTTCCCGAGTTTCAATCTTAACCCATGTTCATGAAGAGCGGTCGCTCATCTCTCTTTTCGAGTTCTCGGTCTCACCTACCGTAAATGAGTTGTATTGCGGAGACAAGTTGGCTTGACTACAAACCCACGGAGGGTTGTGACTTTGTGAGAGACTGAACTAGGTAGGAAGAATGAATCCCCCATTTTTTAGTCAGAAGACCTGGAAAGATGCTTCTCCAGTGCGAGTCGTTTTCGGAGGGACTTCCACAGACGATGAGAAAATCCTAACTTAACTAACGTAATGGGTTGTTTACCGGGTGAACCCCATTTTAGTGATATCCCTTTCAAGCATGAGTAGGGTGGGATCTCTGATGTTGGTTATAGTAGATTGAATAAGTACAACAACTTTGGATCTTTTTTCTTGTGTATAAATATTTGCTCTACTCATCTTTCCGGATGAAGATATTATGTGATTTAGGCTTCCTTCGAACATTTGAAATCTGGCTTCAAACTTCTATCATCAAATACTTTAGTACTTCTCCTCTAACTTAAGTAAATCTATTTGATTTTGGTGAAGGATCTCGTCTTGTCAAAATTTGACAAGATTTTCACGTATGTAAGCTGTCAAGCCACTCAAATCTCTCAGTCTTGTCTCGTTTTGAGCTTAAAGCAAATTTGAAATCCTTTTGATGTCATCGCTCACAGCTAGTTTCACAAACGGATTTACTAACTCAAGCTCCTATAAGGCTTCTCGGAAACAAGTGGCCCTACTGCAAGCAAGCTTTATCAAGCAAAAATATAAGGAAATTGATTAACATAAAAAATAGCTTGCCTTAATCAAATTGAAAAACATGTATATCATATGTTTTGCAACAAATCTTTTCAAGAGTCAAGTTTCTGTGAAACAAATTTAATCAGCTATGAAACTATAAGCGTACTTAAACACCAAGAAAACACCCATGTAGCTAAGATAACACACATGAAATATGGTACACATCAGTCATGAGCATGTCACTAAGGCCCATGAATCTCTTGAATTCACACTATCCATTGATGCTCCTGCATTACGAATGCACAACTGATTCCTTTTAAAATGGAAGTCTTTGCTGAGCTCACTCTTTCTTAGGACTTCCACTGCTTCCTGAAGTTGGAATCTATGCTGTGTTGCTCTATCAGATGTCAAAGCCTAACATTGTGGCCTCTACCTGTCTACCACCCGTATGATTAAGTGCCTTCTTTACAAGGCATCAGCTACCACGTCACCTTTACTGACTTATGCTTAATGACACAGGTAAAGGTTTGCAAGACTTGTTGAAATTCTACTCATTTGGCATGTCGCAAACTTAGCTTTTGTGTTGCTCTTGAATATACTTCAAGGCGTCGTAATTTGAATGGAGACATTGTTCTAAAGCTCTATTGATGTGATGTCATAGATTTATTATCACGGGTAGAATACTACCTCTTCGCATCACTCGGTTTCTACATAATAGATCGAAAGCCACCTTCTTGAAAGAGCTTTGCTTTTATGCCTGCTCCTGCAGCATCACTTCCCGTGTTAAGACCTTAAAACCAAGCAAAATTTATGGGGTTCAAACTGGCAAGGCCTAGCCAAAGTCATGTGATAGGCATCCATGGGAATAACATTACACACTACATTATGTGAATTGGCAAATTGTATGAGATTAAGAATTTCTTTGTTATCTTTAGTGTGGAACAAGTTCTCTTTTTTGGTCTTTCCCTTCAAGCTTCCTTCTCTAGCAGAGTTATGCTACTTAAGGACCTCTCTGTTAGCCATCTGTTTATAGGACCCCTTGTCTCCAATGCACCCCGAAGATGTTGGACCTTCATCCTTCGCTGCTCTCTTCCCTCCAATACATTTGAACTTGGAATCAGAACAACATCATTTCAAATGCAAGGACATTCTATAACAGATATTAAACTTGTTAATCCAAAATGTTCCATAATGGGTGTTTGAAATCATGTTGCCGACGGCTAATTTCTACCACATTAGCCATTAGATCCTTTTATTAAATCCACAAAGTTTATTGACAACGGTTGAATTCACATACTTCATCTTTTCCATATTAATTGCAACATATAGGGGACACGTTTTAAGGAAGCCATGTGAAGAAGGAGAAAGATAGATATAATGAGGGACCCATGTGATAGGAAAGAGATAGAAAGATTACCAAATAAGGCAATGTTGCAATTATTGTGCAACTTCTTAAAAAAAAAAAGGAAAATTTGTCTGAAAGAACCTTTTCAAAGTGACATTTTGTGAGAAACAACCTTATAATTTTATTTTTTAAGAAACAACCTCTAAACTCTAATTTCTTGTCAGATAAAACCTCACAACCTTATCCGGCATTGACCATATTTTCTCTGGCATTGACTTTTTTTTTGTATGTACCAATCTCCTCATTTTCCCTTCAATATCTATCTTATATACCCCACCCTCTTTTAATTCATTTCTTGGGTATTGATGAACTCTATTGAATAATTAATCTCACACCGACAACGTAATCAATTATTGTCTACAACAACAAGTAACAATTAATCTCCCTCTCCCTTTCAATAACAGTTTGAAGGAATACTCTAATTCAATTGAAAAGAGAAGCCCTAATTGTTTTGAAGTTTTTTAATGAATTGAGATGAAGGACCCTAAAACATAGAAGCAAAGAAGATTGTAGGAATCAAGAACCCTAAACTTACCAATTGAAGATCCGGATTGACGGGATTTTTTTGGGAAAAATTGAATTTGGGGTAAGAAGGAGTGGTTAAGTGTGGAAGAGTAGGAAAGAAGATTATATATGGGAAAATATGGAGGGAAATGAAACTCCAACTGAAATAAAAGAAAGGGAAAGAGGGGGGGGAAGGTTTATGGTCCCTTGTGAGGTTTCATCGGCAATAAATTAGAGTTTAAAGGTTGCTTCTCCAAAAAAAAAAATTATAAGGTTGTTTTTCACAAAATGTCACTTTTAAAAGGTTATTCCTGACAACTTTTTCTAAAAAAATGATGTAATTAATATGGATCCATAAGATTTGTGCACAAAATAACAATGGGTTAAATAAGTACTCCCTCCATCTCATATTAATTGGTACACTTTGATCGACACATAGTTTTAGGAGTTCTATTTGACTTCTTAATTTGTTGTTGGTAGTTGTGAGCAGTGTTACAAGGAACGCGGGACGTAGGTCCGAATGCCAACCGAATCGTCCGTCCCCCAATCACCTAACAAACGCCTTGATTTGGGAGTCGCGAATGGAAATCGATGATGACCGCGATCCTTTTTTTGATACCCTTGCCCCACATATTTCTTGAAAAAAGCTTGCTTTTTCATGGCTTACCCGGAGAGCGAGGGGAAGAGGGTTGGTTGAGGGAGAAGAAAGGTTGATAAGTGCTCTAGGCTTTTCTCCTTTTTTACAAAAAAATCACGTGACTTTCTTTTCTTCATTTTACAAACTGTAGAGCGGTTATTTTTTTTTTGCTTCATTTAATGTTGTTAGCTATTTTTTTGACTTTTTTTTTAAACCTTCCCGTATCTTTTTACCTACTCTATTCATTTTGTTTTCCTTCTTTTTTTTTATCCCCTAGAGTGTACTTGTATTTTATTTTATTAACATATGCTCTTACTAATAAATGAATACGAGTGTACGACACTATACTACACACTACTCTATATTTCTTTACTTCATAAATATGTAGTTAGTATATATATATACCAATCGTTCCCGATTCCCCATAGGGTAGCGTTTCCCTTATCCGTTTCCGTACCACCGTTTCGCGTCCCCCCCCTTCTCGTAAACATTGGGTTGTGAGGCTTTAACTTATTGAAGGATGAGTTTGTGGGTGCGTTTCTTTATTATTGTTTGGGCCCCCCATGAAAGAAATATAATATATAAGTGGTGGGACGTTGCCGTTCTAGGAAGTGTCAATTAATGTGGGACGGACGAATATGGGAAGTGTCTCGATTCATATGGGTCGGAGGGAGTCCTTCCCCCCCCCATAACATGCATATTTTCCAAATTTCGTAAAGTATAATGAAGTTAACCCTCTTTTAATGAAGATTGTTAAACATAGCCCCATTCTTAAAATCACCCGGGGCCCAAAAGTACTTTCCTATTTTAGCCTTGTTTTTCTTTACCCGCCAACCCCCCACCACATGCCACCCTTAGTTTTAAAAAGCGCGCCTAGGCGCTAGGCGAGTGGAGGTGCGGGCCAAAACGCCTCCAACAAACCGGTCAAAAAGTGCCCAACAAGAGGCGCGCGCCTCGAGCTCTTCCGGGAGGGCGCAAGGCGCGCGCCTATTAGAGACGAGGCGAGGGAAAAAGGAGATTTGAACCTAAAGCATTTAAATTTTTTTTTTTTTTTTGAAAAGTAACTCTTACCTAGTCTTTATCATGCAAATTCGAACTAAAACCCTCAATTAATTGCAGGAATTTACTTCATTTGAACCCCTAAATTGAAAACCCTAATTACATAAAACCCTAATTCGTGAATTGGGTAGGAACACCACCAAATTGGTGGTTGTGGATGGGACGAAGTTGCCGGTGACAAGTCTCCGGTGGGCGTCTCGACTTCCCGGTGGCTATCTCCGGTGAGAATTCTCTCCCTCTCTTCGATCTACTCACTACCCAGTTATCTTCCTTCTCTCTTCTCTTTCACGTGAGTTCTGTGATCTGCTTTTTTTACCCTTTTTTTTTTTTTTTCTCCTCTCCATTTATTACTCAGTACCACCCACCTTCTATTATATAGCTAGTCACGTGATTCCCCCCCCATTTTTTTTTTTTTAAATGCCCCTCTGATTCTTTTAATTATTTTTTTTGACAGGCCGACTCTTTTAATTATTAAACCTTGTTTTATTATGCTTATATTTGAGCCATTTCACCAAATATTTAATACCAAAAAGGAAATAGAATAAGAATGAAATGTAAGAAACTATGTTTGCTTTTCTTTCCGACTTTTTTTTGGTTGATTGAAGTTTGGATTTGGTACTTTTGAACTTTTGTGGTAGTTTATTGATGAACTATGCTTTCTTAAGTCCTTTTATGCATCTTAAATATAATTATTAAGTTGTTTATAATAAAAAATGTTATATAATTGATTTTTAAGAATTTTGGCATCAAAGGTGCGCCTCGACTACGAGATGCGTGCGCCTTCGCCTTGCGCCTCCCTTCGCTTTGCGCCTCGCGCCTTGGTGCGCCTTGCGCCTTGGTGCGCCTTGCGCCTTTTAAAACTAAGTTGCCACCCCGCCAACCCCCACCACGTGCCACCCCCGCCAACCCCCACCACGTGCCACCCCCGCCAACCCCCACCACCCCCGCCAACCCCCACCACCCGCCAACCCCCGCCACCCACCTCTGATTTTTTTTTTTTAAAATGATGGCTGCAACGTTTGGCCAGGACGTTCCAGCCATCATTTAAAAAAAAAATCCAGTTAATGGCGGTGGGGCTGGTGGTGGTGGCAATGGGGGTGGTGGTGGAGTGAGGTGGCTGGTGGTGGCTGGAGGTGGCTGGAGGTGGTTTAGGGAAAAAGAAAGAAAAGGTTATAATAGTAATTTCAACTTTTTTTGGGAGGCGATTTTAAGAAGTTTTGGGGCGATGTTTAGCATTCCAGCTTTTAATCTGGCAAATTACGCCACAATGGAAGAGATATCACTTGCACAACATTGTGACTGGTACCATAATCGTGATTACAGCCGATTGCATCTCTATGTTTTTGAAAGAATAGGGCCAGAAACTGTAATTTTATAATGGTTCTACTGGTATCATTTTATCCCAAGTCTAGATTTTTCTTTTGTGCTCTTTTTTCTCTTTGAGGCTTTAGATTCTCCCACTATTGAGAAGCATTTGTTTTCAATTAGACCTCTATTAGTCTATTTTGAAGATTTTCTCTGAAATCAGAATCTGTTAGAAATTCAAAATCAGAATCTCTCAGAAATTTAGTCTTAAACTCATCTACATCCGTATTTCCTTTAAATTGTGGAATATTACTCTTGAATTTGTTTCTTCCACGTTGCTTATCTTTGAAAGCATACTTTCCTTGAGTTCTTGAACTGAGCATTTAGACTTCGGTTCTCTAGCCAGTCAATGACGATGACCTTGCAGTTTCATGGCCTCTCGTTTAAATTCTAATTTAGCCTTGGTGCTGAACTGCCGACCAACCAAAAGCTTGTACAGCTCTTCCAACCTAAAGCTCTTATACAGGTGTACTCTGTCGAAGGGGGAACTCATGCCTATACAAGCACCTAGCTCACCATGTGCCTAGAAATCTGATTAGCACATACATGGTCTGAAGAGCATGAAGGATAATCTTACTCTATCTTGGCGAGGTTCTTTGCTGGTTTTCTAAGGAGAAAGAAGATGGATGAAGCTTAAGACCAAACGAGAGGAAAAGGATGTAGACTCTTGGAACTAATTAGCTCCCTTCAAAATTAAGTTTTGCAACTACTTTTGCCGGATCTAGCTTATCCACACTAAGCATGGAACACAGCTTAGATACTAAGCTTACTAGCTCACCACTTTATTTTGCAGGCTAAGGATTAGCTAAAGATTAGATAAATTTGAAGTTTCCAGAGAAATTTCATTTGTTTTTTTTCTAGGAATGGCTATAACTGAGTCAAGCACTGTTGCACTGACTGCCATCTGTGCCGCTTATGAAATTCCCATGCTTGAGCTCCAGCACCCTTTTTTATTGCTCAGAAATTAACCCAATTAAAGTCATGCTCTACTATTGCTACCTTTTTTGCCATCAAATTGGACTCCCATGCTCTTATCTCATTTATGGATCTTTGTGAAATAAGCAATAATATTGTTGGGTATATAACTGTATGCTATCGATGCTTTCTAAAATATAAGTACAAATATAGGCATATAGGTTTCTGATCTAGTTAAAGTGTTAAACATTGGGGGTGTCATCGTTGATCATAATTGATCGAGCACCAAACTTTGGGGTGGACCCTTTCCATCTTGTTTTGCAGTTTATTTTTTTGGGAATACGAATTGAGTAGAGGATTCTTGGGATTAGGAGTCTTTGGTTGAACATTTAGGTATATTAGAAGCTCTTTTTTAAATTTTCTTTTCTGTGTTGGAAATGTGTTATGCTGTATGTAGTTTTTTGCGAACTTTGAGATAACAGAGTGGTAATTTTTCTCATATAATATAAACCTGGAAATGTTCTTATTGTTTTAGTGACTGGCAAATCATCCTTACTAATCAAAGCCTAAAAAATTGGTGGCCGTAAGAGTTGATTATGGGGTTTGACTCCGTATCCTTAAAGACTAAAATATCAAGCATGAACTATCAAAACCTATTTAACATTGTTAAAGCACTATTCAGCAAATATTTCATGAACATATTATTTTGTCTGTTGTTATAACGCCCCCATTAACAAATTGCTCTGCTTTGCTCTCTTTGCCTGTCGAAAGCTCTAGCAATTGTGTATTTGTGGTCTTCCCTATCTAGAGGAGAGCTGCATAGTCTTGGGCTTTATCCATGTCAACCTTGAAGCTGCATAATAGTCTACTTGTCATGGTCATGGGCGGAACTCATATACTGTACACAAATCATCTATTTTACTTCCAGTTGTATCTTAAATCGTTCGTTGTGCTCATATTCCGGTCAAATGACCTATTCTTTTCTCGACTTGTTTCAAACTTGGCTAAGATCAAGGGCATCTTATTTTGATTTGGGAGGTTGTTTCCAAGCTAAAGTACATTGTTTAAATATGCTATATCTTTGGAGTTCCTTTGATATTCGGAAATCGGAATCATCTCACTCTTGTTTCAATTACAAAGCTAAAAAGCCTCTTCTTCCAATTCTTGATACATGTTTTCTAATCAATGGCCCATTATTATTTATAGCACACACTGTTGTAGTAGTTTACTCCAGTGCTCTCCAAGCTACCGAGGAATCAAACTAATGAGTCATACGATGAAACTCGGGAAAGGGTGATTGAGCAAAGACTTAGGAAACATGTGAAGATATCGGAGAACCAATTTGGATTTATGCCTGGAAGATCGACTATGGAGGCCATCCACCTCTTAAGACAAACAATGGAACATTACCGTGATTGGAAGAAGGATCTACATATGGTTTTCATTGATTTGGAGAAGGCATATGATAGAGTACCAAGAGAAATACTTTGGTGGGCGTTGGCAAGGAAAGGTGTTCCACAAAAATATATAGATATCATCAAGGATATGTATGAGGGGGCAACTACGAGTGTGCGGACTACGGTGGGGAGGACGTAAGAGTTTCCTATTACGATCGGAGTGCATCAAGGTTACGCACTTAGTCCCTTTCTCTTTGCCCTAGTCATGGACGAACTAACGAGGTCAATTCAAGATGATATACCATGGTGTATGATGTTTGCGGATGATATTGTGTTGATTGATGAGACAAAGGAAGGTATTGAGAGAAAGTTGGAATTGTGGAGACATACATTAGAAGCCGGGGTTTTAGATTGAGCGGAAGTAAGACGGAGTATATGGAGTGCAAGTTCGGTGGGGTTACAAGCGACGAGGCGAGGACGGTCACTTTGGATAGCAAAGTGGTTCAAGGATCGAACGTCTTCCGTTACCTAGGATCCATTCTCCAAAAGGATGAGAACTGGATGGAGACGTGGCTCATAGAATTAACGCGGGTTGGTTAAAGTGGAAAAGCGCAACCGGATTCCTTTGTGATTAGGCATTCCCAAAAGCTTGAAGGGAAAGTTCTACCGTACGGCGATTAGGCTGCTTTGTTATATGGCACCGAATGTTGGGCGGTGAAACAATGCCACGTTCATAAGATGAACGTGGCGGAGATGCGTATGTTGCGGTGGATGTGTGGCCACACAAGGAAAGACCGATTAAGAAATGAAGTGATCCGGGAAAAGTTGGAGTTGCATCCATTGAAGAAAAGATGAGGGAGAATCGGTTAAGATGGTTTGGTCATGTGAAAAGGAGATCGGGTGATGCAGGTGAGAAGAATTGAAGAGTGGAGGAGTAACCAAATTGTAAGGGGTAAGGGGAAGACCTAAGATGACTTGGATGAAGGTAATTGAAAGTGATATGAGGTTACTTGGGATTGAGGAGAGCATGACGTTGGATAGAAGTGGGTGGAGGGCGGTATCCATGTGGAGGAAGGGGTGTGATTACTTGCATTTATTTGTTTTTCTCAATTGTGTTGGTATTAAAACCTTTTGTTGAAAACCTCTTTTAAAACTTGTTGGTGTAAACCTTGCTTTAAAAAAAAAAAAAAATTCTTTAAAAATTCTAAAAAAAAAAAAAAAAAAAAAACCTTTTATCACTCTTTGCGATGGCATCTCCTCAGTAACGGTTTCAGTTGACGATTCATGTTAGCCGACCCCAAATCACTTTGGGAAAAAGGCTTAGTTGTTGTTGTTGTTGTTGTTATTGATCTGTTCTGTGGATACATCCAAATGTCAAGAGCTAAATTAGCAATTTATTCTTTACTCGAACACCAGTTTTTATCTTGATGGGGCTGCTGCTTTGCATTCTGGTGCAGCACAATTGACAATCTTTGTGTTATCCGAAATAAATAGTGGTTGATTCTAGAGATGAGCATGTTACCACTAGACTTTTGACTTTTGACCCCTATATGACATGGGTTCACATCTTTGTTATAAAAATAATCATAAAAAAGATCATAGTAAGAAAGAATTAATGATACAATAATTGATCGAAAACAAATATATTGGAAAGATCATGTATGATAAATAATTTCAACTATTTTTCATACCGTTGGTCTTATAAGAGACCGCCTACTTTTACTTTAAATTAGGCAACAACCGAAGTCCAATATAAAGAAGAGAACGGACCATCTTCTAAATATAGTGACTAGTTTAATCTATTTAGTGATCAGTTTAATTCATTCATTAATCACATTCTTTAATCCATTTAGTGACTAATTTAATCCATTCGATAAGATTGTAGGCTTATTTTTTAAAATTGTCGGTTGTAGTTCGAGATTCAAAGGGAAACAAAGGAAGGAGAAGAGACGAATAGGTTAGTGCAAGATGTCTAGGGATAATGTTGGATTAGAATGAAATGGAATGGGCTTGTTAGGCGAATGTAGGCTTGGGTTTGTCTAATTTTATGTTAAAATGGCTATTCTAACAATTTGTGTTTTTTATATTATATTGAGATATCTACTTATGTAGTTATATGATTATAGATAAAATTATGGAATGGTTCTATATGTTTAATTATATCAAATAATTTCCACATATACCAAATAAAGGTTCTTATCTATTATATGAATCATGGTTATGCTATAATTGACAGAAGATGCACTTTCCTAAAAAAATATACAAACACTTGGCATTTGAAAGAGACGCCAATCCTTCGTGAATATATCCGATTTTATATAAACTCCTTTCATTTCTTTTTAATTTCTCACTTCACTTTCGGGAGAACCAAGGAAGTCCAAAAGTGGGAGAGAGAAACTAAAAAGTGTGAGAAAGAAACCAAATAGGTAGAGAGGGAAATTATAAGGTGGGATATGAAAAAAGAGGAGAAAATAGATGATACATGTTACCAAAAATAGAAAAAGCAATAGTGTGTTGATTAAAAAGTAACGGATATAGAAAGAAAAGTGTATAGATTAAAAAGAAATGAAGTATATAACTAGATGATTAGATTTGATGTCACTGGTGAATATGCTTTATTCAAGTGCTCAGGAAGACTCTTTACTCCTTTTGTAGGTTTAGTAGTCTTGAACCCCATATTAGTTGATGTATATAATTCATAGTAGGTTCAACTTAGCTGATTGTTATTTTATTATTTCCTCAATTGCAGGTGTGGCCATGAATTCTGTTATTCCTGTGGCGTGGAGTATAGGGATGGGCAACAAACATGTCAATGTGCTCTCTGGGATGAAGGCTGTTCCGAAGATTCTACTGGCCCAGCAACTTCTGAGGCTGACCATTGGACATGGAACTCGTTCGATACATTTCCCATGATCCTAGATGCCTACTCCGATCAAGAGCGTTCGCAGTTGGCTATCATTCAGAGATTCCTTGCTGGTGGCTTCAGTCTTAGTGATCATCACTCGTGTCAGTTGCCTCCACCTCCACCCTCACCCTGTACAGATTCTTACATTGATGCCATGAAAGATCTCCATCAGCTTCCTTGGCTGGAGAGATTTGTATCTGTGATTAGTGATAACTACTACGATGACTACATCCATTGACACAGCTATTAGGATATATTGAGCAATTCAGCAACATTGGGGAATTTTATTAATTTTAGATTTCCCAAATATGCCATCATGGGGTAGCGAGTTTCTTGCACTCTCTCCAATTGTTGAATTGCATAATTCACAACTCTTCACTTCAAATGTAGTTTTCATTGATAATATATGTGATTATACCAGCGAAAGAACCCTCAACTTGGCTATTCTGAGATATGTAAATGTAGGAAGTGATTAAAAGTGTAAATGATTGGCGGTAGACTCTTGTAGCTTCTATGTGTAATCACTGCTTTATACAATGGGGACAGTGCTTCTATGGTGCTCCATGTTCCCTTCAATCTCTTCAAAATTGATAGGGATGGTGTTTATTTAAGAGGGAGGGTAAATGGATCTCTTTTCCGTCCTCCCCTTGTCCACACAGTTTTGACCAAGATTTGGATTTTTCTACATCATATTTTTCTGTCTCTTCTTCGATTCGATATTCCAACTAATCCTAGACTCTTCTAATACTTTAGAATTTCACAATTGTTGAATGTGTCGTGTCACTCTACCTCCTCTATTAAACCATAGGATGGATTGTCTCAATTCTTTTGGCTTAATGAGGAAAACAAAAAAAGTGGAAAATATATCTTCTATTCATACCAATTTCGACACCTTCTTCTGCCTCTTCTTCAATCGGATACATTGGATTTCTCAGCTGTCAAATCTTTTCCTCCTTGGGGTTGTTTCATAGGTTCTAGAAGAAACATAGGATATATCAAATCCAAAGTTTATACCACAGACATGTTTGAAGATCGAAATGAGAGATGTCGGAGTTTTTCTAAAGGCTCATATGATGTAATTAAAATAACTTTTTTCTTGAATTTCTTGGATTTTTACTTTTGTTCCATACATGTTAGTGTTATTATTGTGCCTTTTCACTCCATTTTGAATGACTGATTGACGAGGTTTACCCGTGTAAGGCAATAGTAGTTTGTTTCTTGATTTGGAGTGGAAGCTTTGAGAATTAATTAGTGATGAAGTACATCCGTAGATTGTTTCTTGATTTGGAATGGAAGCTTTGAGAATTAATTAGTGATGAAGTACATTCGTAGATGCTATAAAGCTAGAAATGGCCAATGGTGAATATAGACTGGCAGTGTAAGTGCATTGTTTATTGGACTTTGTGATCTTATTTTCGACAGGTTAAGTGAGCTTCGATAGTTGCATTGCTTAAATGTTAATTAGTGTTAGGAAGTCCATAACTTTTCTTGAATCCTCTAGGGTATCTTCCATCATAAATGGGAATCATCAAGCTGTAATTTCACCGACATTTAATCCATTGAAACATGTTTACCTTCAGCAAATTACTATTTAGTGATTTTGGACCAAATTACTTGGGATTTTTACTCGAATAATCCGACTTTAGTTTGGTAAACCTAAGAGCTAATCTATTGTCAAATAAATACCCTATTTTTATTTTCAAGAGCTAATCTTTTTCCACACCAAAACAACTGAATTTAATTGGGAGTAAAAGAGCTAATCTTTACCTTATAGATGAACCTATCTATCTGAATTGCTTTAAATCTTACTTTAGGATAAATTAAAAAAGGATTATGATTATTATAATGATCACTACTTTGCATAAAAAAATAAAAGCCTAGAAGAGACGGAACTAGTTGCCTTGAAGGCCAAGCGCACATACGACCTTAAGGAGAGTATCCTAAATTCGGGCTAGATAGTGTAGGAGGCAAACTTGCACTAAGATAAAAAGCTCACTTGACGGGTGAGACTTATATTCCTCCCAAGTAGAGCTGCCACCTCCCTTACGCAATGAATTGGGACCCACGTAAATCCTAATAGACAACTTGGAACCATCCATCCTTGAAATTTACCTTAACAGCAAAAAAGAACTTAAGTATAACAACTCTGAAATCTCAAATTGCTGCCTAAACAAAAGTGATAAAGACATATTTTTAGTTACATGTAAAACCTGAGTCCTAATTATCAAGTGAAACTTTATTACAATCATAAGAAAGAAATATAAATATAGTAACAGATATCATTCGACCATTCTTAAAGATGAGCTTACCCTCAATTTCTTCTTCTAGACATGGAACAAGATTATTATCTGCATATAGTGATACAGAAGCCATTGTAATTGAAGATGATAAGGATATATTACTTGGTCTTAATCATTGCATGGGGATTTTTGTAGGAAATAAAAGTGTGATTATTCATGAAGAACAAGTGAATAAACAATATTGATAAACAATGATAAGGAAGAAACTTATCTGCAGAAATCAACCAACTGAACTTGATTGAAACCATTAAGATAGATCAACATGGGTCTGGCCCGGAAATGGGCAGATTTTGGGCACAATTTTTCGGCCCGTGGTTCGGGCTGGCCCGACTCGACTTTTGGGTAAAATAACCAGGTCACGGGCAACTTAAATATGGAATATTAGGCTAAATTTTATCCCGGCCCGAAAATAGCCCGAAAAGCCCGCTGGCCCGACCATAATTAGCGGGTTTTGGAGTAGGAATTTCGTCCCAATGCTTGGCCTGACCCGATGCTTTGGCTCGAAACGAGTACTTTTTTTGGCCAAAGCCCGGCCCGGCCGACCCATGATCACCTTTACATTAAGAGTAGCATTGCGCTGTGGTAAGGAGACTGCCTTAGAAGCGAATTCGCCACTATGCCGGTGGAATGATTGTAATGACGAGTGCCCCCCCGAGGTGAACACAACCCCCTTGAGTTCTATACCTCGAACTCAAGGGTTGGAATTGCTCAAGAACTGCTTAAATCTCAGATGAATAAGGTAGCCTTATGTTTTAGGTTACTGAACAATGATATATGAGAGAAAACGGCCAAGGAGCTATTTTTGAAGGAATAAGAGAACTCTGAAAAGAAAAGAAGAATTTCAGAACCCCGAAAAACCACCCGGTCAGGCCAAATTCGCTAGGTCGGGCGGCTTTGGCTTGGTCTGCCCATTTCAGCCCGGTCGACCGGGCTAAGCCAATTTACGCTATTTTGACTTCAGCGAAAACAGGAAAGCAGATTAGAAGGAAAGGTTCAGGCGCACCACTTTACAAGGTGCACAGGCGTTATACAAGGAAGAAATCAAACAATCCTCACAAACGAGAAGTAATAGAACAAAAAATGAACTGTAAATGGAGGGCTTGACACATACATGATAGTGTCCAAGGATTAAACTAACATGTTAGTGAGATGCGGTGTCCATTCACCTACAAGTATCAAAAAATTGAACTTGCAGAAGAGAGAAGGGACTCGATGATAATACATATCTTACCCTCAGAGCTTGAGCTAATTCCGCGGTATCCACGAATTTCCATATGAATAACATATAACGTAGTTGATCATAAAATTTAAACTTCATTAAAGACACACAATCTTTAATACCTTGAAGACATATTACAGTCTTCCAAACGGTTGTGAACACATTACAAGTCCAACAATCCTGGCCATTACCTTGGGATTTTAGTGAGCACCTCTAGAAATTAAAGCATATTACGCAGCAATTCGACGGAAGGATGTTTCACACTAACAAAGGTGTTCCACTGAACATTTAGAACAATTAAGTTCAACCTTCATACATCATCTCTTTGTATACCACGGTGTGTCTATAAGTCCTATCACATGACTATCCCATCCGGAGATTTCTAAACGTACAAATGCAATCACTGCATAGCTGAGTGTAGGAACACTAAGGACAATCACTGTCTAACCTCACATCTTCCCATCACGAGACCTCAAATTATCAAGTCCATCTCAGAACACGCCAGTAAAGGACTATGGACCCATTAAGAGCACACAACTCAACCTCTCAAGAAGCGGTGAATCCATCAAGTTCCATCACAGACTACACCCATAAAGGGCTATGGATTCATTAAGATCAAACAGTTCAGCCTACCATCATCTGGTAAAAGATGAATACGAGTGTGGGCATCACACCCTTACTTCTCAATGAACCAAGCACCAAATGTGCATAGTAACATATGTGCCTCCATTGCCTTCACATGACAATGTACATAAGTACTTTAAAAATCACAATGTAGAGTAGTGAGAATCTCAATACCCCCACAATGGACAACCTACCAAAAGATTCTTTCATCGATCAGCTTCTTGACTCAACCAGTTCAATTCAATGAACTCAGTCTCATCGTTCCCTTTGTAACCCATCTTGCTTTGCATCGTCTCAACAAACCATCACTACCCCTTTGAATTAAATTCCTTAGTAGTGTCATGAGTGTATTCAATCACTGCATTGTCAACTACAAAGCAACCTTAAGTCGAGAACAATCTGCTAACACATAAACTTATAAACATATAAGTGTAGATGAATTGTATCTCTCCATAGAGTACCTAATGATGCAACATATCCTGGTCCTAATGGGTCCGGTCCAAAGGAAGAGCGATATGAAAACCTAAGCCTAAAATTATTTTAAAAACTAAAGTCTATTTATTTGTTTAAAACAATTTTGAGCCTACATGTGAAATCCCAATTAATTATCCATGATAATCAATTGCATATTTTCAAGCCCACTTTTATAAAGCCCAATTAATTATTCCTAACAATTAATTGTACTTTTAATATTCCTATTAATTATTCTCGATAATTATTTTCGAAAGGATATTTCGAAAATCATATTTTTATTCCTAAAGATAGGTGATTTCGGGTTCAAAAAGCTAATATTTCATCAAAGACAAGAAGGAATCTTAAAACAAAAGAAAACTCCACAACTATGCGTTGCGTTAAGCGCACTAGGGTGTTGATGCAACAACACAAAGGCAGTTTACAATCCACAACAACGCAACAAGGTGTGTAAGCATGCAACCTTGCTGCGCCAGACGCATGGTGGTTGGGCGGCGCGTAACGGTCGTGCGCCTAATGCACCACTGTTTGCCTTATCTCCGCATGATTTTCGGATGTCTTTCCCCTATTAACAGCTTTGTCTTCGACGAACGTTTTAGATACTTCAACATACACTTTCTGATACTTCAATGAAACACGTACAAGAGGGGGGGTGAATTGTACTTTGGAACTTTTGGCAAAGTTTATCGCGGAATTATGGCTTTAAAGAAATAGAGATACGAGAGATAGAAATATATAAAATTGAGGAAACTCCTTGAACCTTATCAAGAAGGGAAAACCTCAAAAACTATATTATTGCAATCACTCTATTACAATCACTCTCTACAACTTGAGTTCCTTTCGAACTCAAGTTCCCACAATAATCCCCTTTGATTATTGGAACTCTTCTCTCTATTGCTTCTACTCCGAAGCCTACACTCACTGACTTAACTCTAAGTCTTTACAAGAGTCACTCAACCCTTGATACCCAAATTACAACTCAAATTGCGAAACACACTAGTAAATATATTGAACTTAGATATTTAAGGAACTTTGGAACACTTATTGAATGCAATTGACTTTTTATGAAAAATCTTAAGATTTAGACTTAGACAATATGTTTTCAGTTGCTAGTTTGTAATGAGAGAGACTTCTCCTTTTATAGTGAAGTCTTCTCATGTTAGTTCCACTTATTCCTCCACTAAGTGTGAAGCAGTAACCCAGGTAGAATTATTTTCCCACGTCCACACTTCTTGAGGAACAAGCAAAGACATATTCAAACCAACTAACAGTAAGTGGTTTAGTAGTTGAGAAAAACAAGGAGTTAACTTAGGAAATTTATTTTTACTTGCTCAGTAATTAAAAAAAGATTTTTATTTAAAAAAAAAATAAAAACTGTTTTATTTATTTACAATATTTCCTAAAAACTCTTAATTAAATATTTTTCAAAACCACTTGTTGCATTTAATAAGTTCCATTTAGTTCCCTAAACTTAAGCAATATAATTTACTTACATAAATCCTAAGTACAGACTTTTGGACTTAGAAGTTACGCCATCTCTTTCAATCTTCAACTCTGAAGATCATTCGTCCCAGCTCAGGAACAACAGACAGTTCCTTGAGGAACTGTGATCAGGAACTTGAATCATAAAACATCATTTTGAAGATTAAATCTTGTTGTTGTGTATATATATTACTTTGTCTTGATTATAAGTGCCACGCCATCCAAGATTCCAACCCTGGAACTCACTTAGACAATCAAGTTCCTACTCCGGAACTAAAACACTATTTATCAAACAAACCAATATGTTAGGAAGTTTGCAAGGCAGTCATCATCCAAAACTAAGGGTCAACAATATTCCCCCTTTTTGGTGATGACAACACAAGCAAACTTTTCACAACAAAAGATATAAACATAAATGAATACTTCATGATGTAATCCCCAACAAACAAAAAGAAATAAAATTTACCAATTTTTTATTTTCACAGGAGACAAGAGTTTATGAGGTATGGAACAATGGTGTAACCGCCTTAAGATGTTTGCAATGATTTTTCCCCTGTTGGCATTAACAAAAAGAGGACAACACAAGTAGAGATATTCCAAAACACAGCACCCAACTATGAAAGTGGGTAGAAACAAGTAAATCCAAAACAAAAACACATTTCACACAAGTTATGAAGCAACGAAAACAACAACTAATTATGATAGTCATAGGAATACATAACATAGCAAGTTTTTGGGAAAGGCCAAAAGAGAAACACCCACAAAAAGTGATGCAAACCAAAATGAAAAAGAAAGAAAAAAATTTAAACTGTTCCAACAAAAACCAACATAGTGACAAAAGAGAGAAACAGGAGGCTAGAAGAGAAAAAGCTAAGCATCATTTGGCTCCGAGGTTTCTTGAACAACTTCAATGGTGAGGTCATCAATCTTTTGGAGCAGAGTAGCATGAGAGGAGGAGGTATGAGCAGAGAAACTGTGAAATGAGGCTTGCAGTTCCTTGACCAGAGAAACCAGAGAGCCCACCTGTTCCTGTAGGAACTCGATCTTAGAAACAGTTCCTTCTTGTAGTTCCTTCATTTGAGAAACAATAGCTTGGAGTTCCTTAGTTTGCTCATCCTTTGTAGTTTCTGAACCAAACCCAGGGAACCCAGAGAAACCAGCAAAACCGAAAGGCACACTTGTAGGAACTGTTCCTGTGCCATGAGGAACTGAACTCTTCAAAGTTCCTTTCTTCTTAGGAACAGGAGGTGAACTCACAGGAACTGAAGTGGTGTTCCTAGGAGAACCCAACTGTTCCTCTCCTCCCTGAACCTCCAAGATAACATTAGTGTCTTCCTCATCACTTATATCCATGAAAACAGAGGTTTGAGATTTTTTAGCTATGCGAACACTTTTCCTCTTTGACACAGAAACTGGCCTCTTTTTTCCCTCTTCTTCATCTTTATCAAAAGTACCCACTTCTTCCACTGTTGCCTTGAGAAACCTAACACACTTATCAACCACTTCCAGATTCAACTTAGAGAGAAACCCTTTTTGTAAGATTTGGGCATTAGAAACCACATGTTCCTCATAGGAACTAAGGTCAACTGCTTGGTTCCTAAAAATGGCAGTGAGGAGGGAACCATAGCCAACTCTCAACTTTCCAGGTATGCAGTGATCGAGATGTTTAATCATTAAAACAGGAAAATTGATAGGTACATGATTTTCAAGGCTGTAAATTAAACATGCATCAAATAAGTTGACATCATCCCTCTTTTGTGTACGAGAAACTACACCTCTCCAAACTACATTGAACAGCAGTTTTTGCAAAGGGGAGAGAAATTTATGTTTTGTGGTGGAAGATTTGTCATAGTTTCCCCCTATTTTCCTTACAATCTCGGCACACTCAAGGTTATTAATCCTTACTTTCATCTTCCCTTTAACATATTAATCAAACCCTTCATCAGGAACACCAAATAGATTTCCCAAATATTCAACATCAAACGATATGGCAGTGCCATTCACTTCACTAGTGCAAACTAGATTTTCACAAGAGAAATTCTTACAAAACTCATGCATAGCTAAAGGATAAATTGGAAGGCGAGCATGAGTATCAAAAAGATTTACCCACTGTTGAAGATCAAAAATTTCCACCAATTCTTCAAGTTTTTCTGATTTGCACCACCCATAATTGATAGCAAACCCTTGCGTGAGAAGCTTTGTTTTAATATCAGTAGCAGAAATTTTCGGACCTTGTTGCTTCACCGCTGGAAAATTCTTTTCGGGTTTCACACCCACGTCGGACTTTACCTCAGTCCCCTCGGTTTTTCGACGCTTGGTCACCGGTTTCAGAGGCGCGGTGGGAGAACGAGGCAGAGCCGAGTGGGAAGCGGCGATGTCGGTTGCTTTCGGTGCATCTTCACCCAGATTTTCCGATGAACGAGGTTGCTCGGTCGAAATTGTAGCGGCCGTACCGGCGGTAATCGCGAGGGGTGGAGGTTCAATTTGGAGTGGTGAGGGATTTTGTGATGGTGAAGTTTCCATGGGAATTGGAGATGAAGGATCTCTTTTTCTTTTGTGGGATAGAAGATTTGTGTTAAGGCTTGTGATAACCATGGTGATTTAAAAAGAGAAAATTTTGGAAGGGAGGATGAATCTTGAGTTTCTTTGAGGAAGATGAAGTGGTGGTATTAGTTGGGGTTAGGCGTGTAGGGGGGAAGAAGGAGAGAGAGAGAGGTTTAATTTTTATCACTTAATTAATTAAAGTTGGAACATGAATGTGGTAAAAATAAAAATAATAAAAAGAGTAAAAGTGGGTGAGATAAAAAAGGAGTGATGGAGTGAATTTAGGAGTGGAAAAAATATCTCCTTAACCGTGTAGAAGGAGAAAAAAAAATCAAGAAGAAAAAAATGAAAGAAAACGTGAAAAAAAATTTGAGAGAAAAAAAAAATAAAAGAAATGAAAAGAAAGATAACAAATGACAAATAAGAAATAGAAAAAGAAAAGATAGAAATTTGAAGAGGAGAAACATATATACAGACAAAAAAAACTTGCTTAGCCTTGTATAACATATAACTAAAATAAAAAGAAGTTGCTTACCTAGCACAAGTTATGAGTGAAAATGAGTTTCTATAATGGAAAACTTAGAATATGTTTTCACATAATTAATTGTGTTGGAATAACAATGCCATGTATTAAAATGTATCATTTTTTACCTTGGGGAGATCTCATAGGCAGTTATCTCAACTTGATCATTCCAAGTTCCAGTCTCATTTTCTCATGTTTCTCCCTGTTTAAAGGCTTAGTCAAAATATCAGCTATTTGATATTCAGTTTCACAAAAATCTAATCTGATTAAACCTTTTTCCACATTATCCTTTAAAAAATGATGCCTTATATGGATGTGTTTGACTCGAGAATGATGAACTGGATCTTTGGAGATACAAATGGCACTAGTATTATCACAATAAATGGGAACACAATCATATATTATGCCAAAGTCTCTTAACTGTTGCTTTATCCAAAGTAGTTGTGAGCAACATGCAGCAGCAGCTACGTACTCAGCTTCAGCAGTGGATAGAGCAACATTATTCTGTTTCTTGGAACTCCAAGAAACCATGCAGGAACCCAAAAATTGAACCATACCTGAAGTGCTTTTTCTATTTACCAAATCTCCAGCATAATCAGCATCAGCAAAGCCTTTTAAATCGAAAGCAACATCTCTAGGATAGAACAAACATAGATCATCTGTTCCTCGAAGATACCTTAGTATCCTTTTCACAGCAGTCATATGTGACTCCTTTGGGTTTGATTGGAACCTGGCACATAAACCTACACTGAAAGAAATGTCAGGTCTACTAGCACTTAGATATAACAATGATCCAATCATTCCTCTATACTTTGTTTGATTCACACTTTTTCCTTTGGGATCTTCATCTAATCTAGTGGTTGTTCCCATAGGAGTGTGATTCACTTTAGCAGATTCAAAGTCATATTTCTTAAGGAGTTCCTTGACATATTATTGTTGGTGAATCATAATTCCTTTCTCAGTTTGTTTTATCTGTAGACCAAGAAAGAAGTTAATCAAGAAAGAAGTTAATTTCCCCCATCATACTCATCTCGAACTCACTGCTCATTAAATCTGCAAAATCCTTGCACATAACTTCATTAGTAGCACCAAATAATATCATCAACATAAATTTGTACTACTAAAAGATCAGTTCCTTTTGATTTCAAAAACAAAGTTTTATCAATTTTTCCTCGTTTGAAATCATTTTGCAAAAGAAACTTCGATAATCTTTCGTACCATGATCTAGGAGCTTGTTTAAGTCCATAGAGAGCTTTATCAAGCTTATAGATATGGTCAGGAAGATTAGAGTCGATAAATCCAGGAGGTTGTTCCACATAGACGTCTTCCTTTAAATAACCATTTAAGAAAGCACATTTGACGTCCATTTGGTACAACTTGAAAACCATGAAAGAAGTAAAAGCAATTAAGATTCTTATGGCTTCTAATCTAGCAACAGGAGCAAAAGTTTCTTCGAAATCTATACCTTCCTGTTGATTGTAGCCTTTGACAACCAACCTTGCTTTGTTCCTTACGATAGTTCCATATTCATCGAGCTTGTTACGGAAAACCCATTTGAGACCAATTACCTTTTGATTCTTTGGCTTGGGTTCCAAATGCCACACCTTGTTTCTCTTGAACTCATTAAGTTCATCTTGCATGGCAATAATCCAGTCAGCATCTTGTAATGCTTCAGTGTGGTTCCTTGGCTCGATTATAGATAGGAACGCTTGGAAAGCACAAAAGTTCCTTAGTTGAGATCTTGTCTGAGTTCCTTTTCGAATGTTGCTGATAATCAGATCCATTATTGGATGAGAACTTTGATGTTTCCATGGTTTGGGATGGAACTCTGCTGCAGGAACTGTTTCTAACTGAGGTTCGGTCACCTCAGTTCCTTGATCCTCCTGTTCCTGCTGTTCATCCTGCTCATTTGGAACTGCTTCAGTTTCTTCTGGTTCCTCTGCCACAAGAACTTCTTCATTTACTCCTGCTTCTTGGTTTCTAGACACATCAACAATGTTGCTTGGCCTTGTTGGAGAGATTTCTTCATCTTTATCTGAAAAATGAGTTAGACCGATTTCGAAATCTTCCTGTTCCTGAACTACATCCACTTTGTCAGTTTCATCAAAAATAATATGCACACTCTCTTCTACACACATAGTGCGTTTGTTATAAACTCTATAAGCTTTACTGTTTAAGGCATATCCTAAGAAGACTGCCTCATCACTTCTTTCATCAAATTTTCCTAAATTCCTTTTTCCATTATTGTGAACAAAACACTTACACCCAAAAATTCTAAAATAAGAAATATTAGGTTTATTTCCTTTCAAAAGCTCATAAGGTGTCTCATTTAATAAAGATCTAATCATGACTCTATTGATTGTATAACAAGCTGTATTAACTGCTTCAGCCCAGAAGTTCCTTGGTAAGAAACTGGCAATTAACATGGTTCTAGCCATGTCTTCCAAGGTTCTATTTTTCCTTTCAACGACTCCATTTTGTTGTGGAGTCCTAGGAGCAGAAAAGTTATGATCCATACCTTGTTCCTTGCAGAAATCATCAAACTTGCCATTGTCAAATTCAGTTCCATGATCCGAGCTTAAATGAATTAATTGATGACCACTGGTTCTCTGTGTTTTCTTAGCAAAAGCAACAAATTCATCAAAAGTTTCATCTTTACTTGCTAGAAAAATTACCCAAGTATAGCGAGAATAATCATCAACAATCACTAAGACATATCTTTTTCCACTTCTACTTTGTATTCTCATAGGACCACACAAGTCCATATGAATCAGTTCTAGTGGTTTAGAAGTGCTTACCATTTTCTTAGGTTTAAAGGAACTTCTAACATGTTTTCCTTTGGCACAGGGATCACATATTTTATCCTTTATGAACTTGATTGAAGGAAGCCCTCTCACAAGTTCCTTGAATTTTAATTTTTCAAGCAATGAATTAGACTGGCATGACTGAATCTTTTATGCCAAAGAAGTGAATCATCTTCAATGACACTTAGGCAGGTTAAGTTGGCTTTTGGAACTTGGTTGAGATCCACAGTATATGTGTTCCCTTTCCTAGTTCCTTCCAAAATAACCTTCCCACTGTCATTGTTTACAATTTGACAATTTTCAGAAGTAAAACTTACCGAGTTTCCCTTATCACAAAATTGGGAAATACTTAGCAGACTGTGCATTAAACCCTCGACTAAGAACACGTTGTCTATTGAGTGGGAACTTGACCTTCCTACTTTTCCGATGGCGATTATTTCACCTTTCTTGTTGTCTCCAAAGGTCACAGTTCCTCCATTATAGGCCTCTAGTGAGAGAAATTTAGATTTGTCTCCTGTCATGTGTTTGCACTAGTAGAATAAATGCTTATTGCTGTGGTCATTAAGTGGCCTATTGCGGCGGTTTTGGCCGTGCAGCAATTAAGGGCGCATCAATAGGTAATTGACCTATTGCTGCGGTTTTTGACCGTAGCAATAGGCCAAGATATTGCTGCGGTTCCCAGCAAAAACCGCAACAATATGTTTATTTTTTATTAAAAAAGTACAATGTATTGCTGCGGTTTTGGCTAGGAACCGCAGCAATATCTTAGCCTATTGCTGCGGTTGTTGCCCAAAACCGCAGCAATAGTCCTGGTAAAGGTAAAAAATATTTTTTTTTTTTTTTGCATTTTGCAATTAAATTTGAAGTATTAAAACCAGGCAACTAACCCATCCACTATCCACCAAATTCCTAAACGAACTGAAGATGAAATGACATATGAATCTCATTAATATACTAAGATAAAAAAAGCTAGTTACATAAATATTACTTCCTCCGTTCCAAAATAAGTGAAACACTTCTCTCATTTATGTGAGAGCTTTTTGAGACAAGTGTTTCACTTATTTTGGAACGGAGGAAGTACAAAAGATCAAAAAATGAAAAAGCAAAATTTAAAAAACAACAGTTACAACTAAATGTCTAAATGACTAATAAAAACAACGGTTTTTTCACCATATACCCCCGACAAATTAAAAAATTCACCATATACCCTCAATGTTCCAAAAATTCACCATATACCCCTGACTTTTCAAAACTGTGCACCAGATGCCCTTTTTCAAACTTCCGTTAACTCACCGTTAGTTTTATTTACGATTTTGCCATCATTAAGCCCTAACCCTAATTCTAATCTAACCCTAACCCTTACCCTAACCCTAATCTAACCCTAACCCTCCACCCCCAGCCCAACCCCACCCCCTCCCCCCCCTTGCACCCCGACCCCCCACCCCTTCCCCCTCTACTCCACCGTGGCCCGGCCCCCACTCCCTCCCCCTCCCCCGTCGATTCCCCCCCCCTTCCCCCCCTCCCCGTCGATTCCCCACCCCCCCCTCTCCGTCGATTCCCCCCCCCCCCCTCCCTGTCGAATTCCCCTAACCCCCACCCCTCCCCCTCTCCCAGTCGATTCCCCCCACCCTCCCTCCTCCCCCCTCCTCCCTCCGTCGAATTCCCACAACCCCACCCCCTCCCCTCTCCCCAGTCGATTTCCCCACCACCTCCCCCTTCCCCGTCGAATTCCCTAAACTCTTCGACTTCGAATTCCCCCTAACCCCACCCCTCCCCTTCACAAACGCGAGAACACGGCGCGAGTGCGGCTCTCCGTGGAGTAGATCGAACGAGAGAGAAGAGTGAGGGAGGAGAGAAAAGCAAGGTGGGGGCTTTCAAAATTCGGGCTTTGCGGGGTGCGGGAGGGGAGGGAGGGGGCAGGGGCTGCGGCGGAGGGAGAGGGAGGAGGGAGGGGGGGGATGCGGGGTAGGGGTTTGCGGGCAAGGGGGTTGCGGGGCAATGGGTTGCGAGGGAGGGGAGGGTGGGGGGTGGGGGGATGCGACGGTGGAAGGGAGAGGGGATGCGGCGGTGGAGGGGAGGAGGAGGGTGGGGGGTTGGGGCAGGGGGTGGAGGGTGGTGGTGGGCCAGGTGGGTTAGGGTTTAGTGTAAGGGTAAGGGTTTAGGTTAGGATTAGGGTAAGGGTTAGGGTTAGATTAGGGTTAGGGTTAGATTAAAATTAGGGTTAGGGCTTAATGATGGCAAAATCGTAAATAAAGCTAACGGTGTTTTAACGGAAGTTAGAAAAAGGGCATTTGGTGAACGTTTTCAAAAACTCAAGGGTATATGGTGAATTTTTGGAACATTGAGGGTATATGGTGAATTTTTTAATTTGTCGGGGGTATATGGTGAAAAAACCGTAAAAACAAATAATATACTAAAAAACATAAGAAACTGAAAATAAAAAAGAAATATTAAAACTACAAAAACTATAAACAGATCTAAAGAAACGAAAAAAACGAAAAAAAAAACAGAAAAATTCTGAAAACAAAAAAAAACGAAAAAAAAACAGAAATTGCTTCGTCGGAGGCCGAATTGTTGCGCGTTTCGCCATGGTGAGGACGAAAGACAGGGAGAAGAAACGGTGGTGGTAGCGCCATGGTTTCTCGTTGAACGAAGAATGAAGCGCCATGGTCGATTGAAGCGCGAGCGAGCAAATCTCGAGACGAGATTTCGCCAGCGTGTGAGAGGAACAAGCCTCCGGTTGAGAGAGGCGAGCAGACGAAAGACGTCGCCGGGAAGATGAAGAACGAGCGAGTGGACGTCGGTGGGAAGATGAAGAACGAGCGAGCAGACGTCGGCGGGAAGATGAAGAACGAATGAACAAGCCGCTGGTTGAGAGAGGCGTGAGACAAAGTTGAGGGTGAGAGGCGTGAGAACATGAGAGAGGAGAGAGGTGAGAGGTGTGAAAAGAGAGGCGCACAACAATGATGTTGATGGTTAGAGAGATGGGCTTATAACCCTAGCATCTTTAAATACTTTTTAAGGACTTATTGCTGCGGTTTTTGTCAAAAACCGCAGCAATATACTAAAATAATATTTTTTTATATTATTTTAATATATTGCTGCGGTTCTTGCCAGAAACCGCAGCAATATGTTTGGTCAAATAGTAAAAAAAAATTCAAAAATTTCCGTTGAAACTATATTCTTTGCCGTTTTCGAATGAAACCGCAAGAATATGGTTATTTTATATTTTTCCTTTTCTATTTACGTGATATATTGCTGCGTATGGGTAAAACCGCAGCAATATCACCGCAGCAATAAGCAATTATTCTACTAGTGTTGGAACACCCGCTGTCGAGATACCACGAGCTGTTCCCCCTCACTAGGACCTGCATGAAAATCAGTGATTAGTTGTAGGAACTCGGGTTTCCTCGAGTTCCTTTTCTTTCACCACATCAGTTTTCTTAACCCATATTTTCTTCACATAATTTTCATTTTTGACGTCCTTTTCTTTCTTCTTTGTACATTCATTTAGAACATGGTTACCACTTCCACAAAAGGAACAAGCTTTAACACTAGGTAGATCCACATATTTTTCTTTTTCACATGACTTTTCTTGTAAGAAAATCCTAGCCCTTCTGTTCTTTTTGTTTTAGCATCTGTAACCCATTGAGGAGTTATATTAAGGGACTGTTTCTTAGCCTTAGCTATACCTAGTTCCTTTTCTAACTTCTCATTTGTTCTTTAGCAGTAGTCAATTCACTGTTTAAGTTTTCTAGATCAACATTAAAAATTCCCATACTTATCTCAGTAGATTTTGTAGGATCTAGACTTAAACTTAGCATCTTGTATTGACTTAGTTCAACTTTAAGTAGAATGTTTTCATTTTTAACTCTTTCAAAGGACTCACTAAGTGAAGTGTTCTTGTCAAGCAAATCAAAGAACCTACTTTGTACATCTGATCTGACATTAGTTAAGTAGGCCATATGATTCTTACTAAGTTCCACAGCCTTATCACTTTGGCTTTTCAATATTCCAAGTTTCTTATAGTCAGCTAGTGTTTCCAACAATAACTCAATTAATTTGGTTTTTGACAGAGATTGAAGAGTAGTGGAATTTACCTCATTAGATGGAACTTTGTCATCTTCATTTGTTTTTGCCATGAGACAAAGGTTGGCAGTCTCTTCATGAGGTTGTTCCTCTTCATCTTTAGAATCTGTTTCTCCCCACGCAGCAATCATGGCCTTCATAAACATGTGCAGCCATTTTCAGTTTTGGAACTCGTTGGTTTCTTGAACGAGTTCCTTCCTTATTGGTTTCCAGGTTTGTAGTTCCTGTACAATCTTTTCATTTTCCTTACTAGCATGGCCGCTTCTTCCTCATCAGGTTCTGACTTTTCTTCAGCTTTAAGAGCCAAGCCTCGATTCTTGGAACTCTCCGGCACAGCAGTTCCAAGATGCAATTCGTGAGTCATCAATGATCCTGCCAATTGTTCAATACTGAACTTGGTAAAGTCTTTAGTTTCAAACAAGGCAGTGACCTTTGTTCTCCAACATTCATCTTGAGGCATACTCCTGAGGATTTTTCTAACCTGTTCATTAGTGGGAATAATTCTTCCAAGAGAAACTAATTCATTAGTGATGTTAGTAAATCGTGTAAACATATCTTGAATTATTTCTTTTGGTTGCATTTCAAAACGTTCATATTTAGACATTAAAAGATCGCTTTTGGAACGCTTAACCTCATTAGTTCCTTCATGAGTAATTTGAAGGAGATCCCAAATTTGCTTTGCGCTCTTACACCCCATGACCCTATTGTGTTCATGAGGTCCAAGACCACAATGCAAGATTTTGACAGCCATAGCATTGATTTCATATTTTTCAAAATCTTCTTTTGAAAATTCAGTCATTGGTTTAGGAACTACCTCGTTTTCGGCATTGGTTTTTGTTACCTCGAAGTCACCAACTTCGATAACCCTCCAGACTTGATAGTTCTCTGCCTTAATGAAAATTTCCATACGATTTTTCCAATACGAATAGAACTTTCCGTTGAACATTGGTGGCCTTTGCGTGAAGTAACCTTCTTCGAGTTTCTCGTGTGTATCCATCTTCTTCAGGAACTTTACTCAACAGGGTTTCCTGTATTACATGAGCTCCGGCTCTGATACCAATTGATACTTCAATGGAACACGTACAAGAGGGGGTGTGAATTGTACTTTGGAACTTTTGGCAAAGTTTCTCGCGGAATTAAGGCTTTAAAGAACAGAGATACGAGAGATAGAAATATATAAAATTGAGGAAACTTTTTGAACCTTATCAAGAAGGGAAAACCTCAAAAACTATATTATTGCAATAACTCTATTACAATCACTCTCTACAACTTGAGTTCCTTTCGAACTCAAGTTCCAACAATAATCCCCTTTGATTATTGGAACTCTTCTCTCTATTGCTTCTACTCCGAAGCCTACACTCACTGGCTTAACTCTAAGTCTTTACAAGAGTCACTCAGCCCTTGATACCCAAATTACAACTCAAATTGAGAAACACACTAGTAAATATATTGAACTTAGATATTTAAGGAACTTTGGAACACATATTGAATGCAACTGCCTTTTTATGAAAACTCTCAAGATTTAGACTTAGACAATATGTTTTCAGTTGCTAGTTTGTAATGAGAGAGACTTCTCCTTTTATAGTGAAGTCTTCTCATGTTAGTTCCACTTATTCCTCCACTAAGTGTGAAGCAGTAACCCACGTAGAATTATTTTCCCACGTTCACACTTCTTGAGGAACAAGCAAAGACATATTCAAACTAACTAACAGTAAGTGGTTTAGTAGTTGAGAAAAACAAGGAGTTAACTTAGGAAATTTATTTTTACTTGCTCAGTAATTAAAAAAAGATTTTTATTTAAAAAAAATAAAAACTGTTTTATTTATTTACAATATTTCCTAAAAACTCTCAATTAAATATTTTTCAAAACCACTTGTTGCATTTAATAAGTTCCATTTAGTTCCCTAAACTTAAGCAATATAATTTACTTACATAAATCCTAAGTACAGACTTTTGGACTTAGAAGTTACGCCATCTCTTTCAATCTTCAACTCTGAAGATCATTCGTCCCGGCTCGGGGAGCAGCGAGACGGTTCCTTGAGGAACTGTGATCAGGAACTTGAATCATAAAACATCATTTTGAATATTAAATCTTGTTGTTGTGTATATATTACTTTGTCTTGATTATAAGTGCCACGCCATCCAAGATTCCAACCCTGGAACTCACTTAGACAATCAAGTTCCTACTCCGAAACTAAAACACTATTTATCAAACAAACCAATATGTCAGGAAGTTTGCAAGGCAGTCATCATCCAAAACTAAGGGTCAACACTTTCAACACACTTTCATACATACTTCATACGCTTACATACTCATACTATGAAACACATTCAGACTTATATTCAAACACTCAAAATCCATTAATTTACATTCAAACTACATTAAAGCTTCGAGATTGTTCCTCTTGTAGATTGTTACATATGACCCAGGCGACAAAGGTATTATTCCTGAGGGTCAATTCCAATTTAATTCTTGGTTTACTAATAATCTATTTGTCATGATGTGGATCGTTAAAGGAATTAACAGTTTCTTGTATATTCTTTTCTAAACTCTAATCTCTTATTTTTATTCTTATAAATTATTCATATTCGTAAGCATGCTTGCATGTTTTAATACTTTCATCACTGCACATGTTTATTTTTCTTAATCAAAGACTTAAATAAATGTTCCACAACAAAATTCAGATAATTTAGACAATTGATTAGGTTCCTTGTAATTTGATTGCATAATAACCTGTTACCAAAAACTAGTCTTTTATGTGTTTAAAGAACCAGCATAGATTAATTTTTATATTGCATAAACATATTGCATGGTTTTTTAATTGCAGAAATCTTGACATGAATTGTATTAAGAAGATGCCATCAATCGACGAATTTGAAACCTGATGATATTCATATTCTTACCCCCGAACTCAATCTTTGGTTCATTGGCCAAATTACGGAGTAATAACGGAGCAATATACATTCGGTAAGTCCCTAAGTTGTCCATATGGTTTTCCAATATCCAATTAGATTGACGAGTCTTTCCTTTAAAGATTTGTTAAATACTTCAAAAATATTTTCAATAAAACCTTTACAATGATGTAGTCAAATAGGCACTCATCTGGCATAGGCAATAAAAACACGCCTATAATTTGGTGACTTCGCTTGGGAGGATTTAAATTAAGTTTTAATGAGTTGGTGAAACTCGAAAAATACGATTCATACTTGGTTGATGCTTTTGAATGACATAACAGTTTTGAATATGCATGGCTATTTCTCTGGGCCACGATAAGGTAATCGTCTTTGCCTCATTATCTCATAGACTATGCGTGAGGCCACCCTGGGGAGTTTGTGCTTTTTCCCTCCAATAAGCTTCCTGAGCGATAGTGTTGGATCTTAGTCATAAGCAAACCAACCCAACCATACATATCATTGTTGTCTTGTTCTTGATGAGAGACTAGGGTGCTACCTACACGTGGCCATCTTTTTAAGCAAAGATACAAAGTGTGGGATCAAGCTCTTAGTCATGGACCCTGTTAAGCATTAGTGAAACCTGACCATAGTATCAAACATAGATCTTGTGTAATACCCCTCGTGATTGCTTTAAAGGGATTTAGCAGGCTACTTATTCCAACAAGATGCATCTTTCTTTTAGGGAGCTCATTTCCTTGGTTACTCCACAGTTAAGCGTGTTTGGCTGGGAGTAGTCCAAGGATGGGTGACCTCCTGAGAAGTTTCCTAGGGTGCGCATGAGTGAGGACAAAATGTGCCGGAAGAACTTGCGTTGGTTATTGAGGACAATTGTTGGCCCTAGATGCGCATTGGTGATAATAGACTCGACTCCGGATGGGTCGGGTGTTACAAATGGTATCATAGCAATCCTACGACCGCGTGCTGATCGTGTGGATAATTAATCCAAGGTTAGTTGCCTAGCGAGGGAGGATTCTAGGGCTATATCACCGGATGCGTGTCGAATTTGTGATTAGTTTCCAGGCTGGGGCGACCCACATGTCGTTGTAGCCGAATATGTGGAGTCCTTAGGCGCAACGAGGGCGTTGCTGTCCTCAACTGGGGGTGTATGTAATACCCCTCATGATTGCTTTAAAGGGATTTAACAGGCTACTTATTCCAACAAGATGCATCTTTCTTTTAGGGAGCTCATTTCCTTAGTTACTCCACAGTTAATTGTGCTTGGTTGGGAGTAGTCCAGGGATGGGTGACCTCCTGAGGTCGGGTGTTACATCTCGACTTTAAGTTGGAACAACATGCTTTTTCTTGCCTATATGACAGTATTGATTGCTTGTTTGCTATGTTCAACATGTGTTCCCCTCGTATTCCGCTCGAATTAGACTAGAAACATCGAAAAAAGACAAATAGATTGTCGAAAACAAAAATCTGCCTTCTCACAAGTTACACCAAGCGCAAGAAGGTTGCATCTCACGCAAGCTGTTCTGTCTTTCTGCAGTTCATTTTCGACGATTTATTTGTCGGTTTTCGATCCATATTTGCATTATGGTTCATGATCACTTTTAGGTCATCTTTTTCAAACAAAATTCACCTAATTCAAACATAAAAATCGATCTTTTCATATCATCTAAGATTGAGTCTATTGAAAAAGCACATTTAGAGAAGTGGTCATGATAGAGTTTGTGTCGTCATGCATGTCATCCCATACCATCTTATCCCTTCTATCCTACTAATCTTCTCGAACATATCTATCCTATCATATCTTTCCATATAAAAAAAATATATCTTCTTCAAAATCAATCCTGCACCATCTTCTATTCTATATTTTTCGAAAACATTTACTTATCATCATCTTACTACACGTTTAGGAAGAAATCTTTTTCCAAAATTAATCCATCCTTAATCACCGTCATCTTTTCTAATAAAAGATAAAACAAGGGGTCCCTTTCAAAAAATAAATTTAGAAAATCCTAAACCCTATCCAAACAATTCCAATTCAATCAACCCAATCCAACTTACACGATCCAATTAACATAACCCGAGTCATTTGCAATCATTTAAGGCTCATATGCGTTAGTCATTGCATTTATCTTAGGCCCATTCCAACTTGAGTCCATGCATTCATATTAGGCCCACCAACATTAGAGTTCCTCTTAGGTCCATATAAGTCTAGCTCGTGTCAAAATCTAGGCCCATTTCCATCTTTATGTGAACCATAACCTATGTCAAACCCATCTAGGCCCAATCAAAGTCTTATCCCAGTTCAATCCAAAGTTTAGGTATATATAGGCTCAATTCATAACGTAGGTCTATTTTGCATCTCCATGTAAGCCCTAGCCAAGTCCAACTCCTCCCTAAGTCCATAATGGCCCAATCCTCGAGTTTAGCGAAGCTACTCATCCCTAAGTCCATAATTGTAATCCCCCGTAATTTTATGAATTTTATAAATGCATTTTAACGTATATTATATATATTTTAATGATTTATTTCTTAAAAGGTTGACTATTTGAAAGTCAAAAGAATTATTTAATGATTTTAAGTAATCAAATATTTTATTTAGTCATACTTTGATAATTATTTAAATAGCTTAAACATCTTTGAGTCTAGTAAAAAGGATTTTAAAATGGATTAGAGGAACCCAACTATGCCCAAGTATCCAATCATTAAATATTATTAAAGCCCAAATACAATTCCCTAAGCCCAAGAGAGGTTAACTATATAAACCCCAAAACCCCCAAATTTTCCCCCACACTTATTTTCTCTCTCTTTCTTCTCCCTCTCTTTTTCGGCCTTCACACCTCTTCTCTCTCTCAGTTCTTCCTCCTCCTTCGTCCGACCGGCAGCCGCCCACCGACCGCCACCACCGACCGGCGGCAGCAGCCGGCGCAGCCTCCCTTGTCCCGCCGGTTCCTCCCTCCTTCCTCTCTTTGGTTATTTCTTCCTCCTCTATTTTTATTTAATGTTAAGTTTATATTTTTAAGTATCGATTTAATGTTTTCATGATTAAAGTTTATAGTTTGATGGTTTAAATATAAATTTCATATTATGTAATTTATATATTGAAGTAATTAAATTTTAAATTTATTTATTATGTTTAAATTAAGGTTTTAAGTACCCAAGCATGCATTTTTAGGGTTTTACGAGTTGGAAAATCATAGTATTATATTATAGTTTATGAAATTGGGTACTCTTATATTTATGATTATGTTTAAGCATGTTTTAAAGGGTTTTAAATATATTATAAGGTGCTGGAATGTTTATTAGTATGCTTATGATGGAGTTTTAATTGCCAGAGTATGAGTTTTTGAGGGTTTTTAATGACTAGTATGGTAGTACTATACTAGGAAGTATTAATTTAATAGTTGAACTTTTAATGATTAAAAGGTTTTTAAATACTTTAAAGAGGGTTTAAAGTATATCAAAGTTGGTGGAAATTTATTAGAGTATTGATTTGTGGCTATGTTGATATTTGATAGGCGGATAATTCTCTTTAGGCGACTTTTAAGCTTGTTAAAGTGGCATCGCATTTTGTCTACACATGGTACGTACATACCTATGTGTGGGTTGGATTAGTATCATGTCCTAAGGATGAGATTGATGTAGTATCATGTATAGGGAACTATTAATAATTCATATGTGATTTATATTCAAGTGAAATTGCATGTTTTATGTCGTTGTGTGAAGCATGTTGATTATGTTGGTTATATTATATTTGTATGGATGATTGATGCAAGCATATGGGATTGGGAACTTTATTTTATTAATTCATATGAGGGATTAATAATTATGTTGTTATTGGATCATGGATTGGATCATGTTGTTCCCTTTGGATTATTTAATTACTTTATGAGGACCGAGGGCCTTATTTGGTTGGTTGGTTATTTATTTATGAAAGGTTGGTTGGTTATTAACTTGGATCAACAAATAAATAATGGTTATGAAATTAATATTAGAATTATTCTTGGGTTGTTAAGTTGGTGATCACCTTATCTAATCCTAAGATAAAAATGGAAGTTTATGTATCCTTGATGATTATATTGTTTGTCTTACTTTATGAGTCATAACAAGTAAATAAATTATTAATCACGTCAAGTGGGAAGCGAATAGTAATAAGCTTTGGACTTGTGCACATCTGAAGTGTTGGACTAGTATGAGTTGGAGTACATGGTGATAGCCCATGGCTTTTCTTGGGACCGGATTGATCACCGTGTCCTATTTTATTTAAAAGGTTCCTCGATATCGTAGGTCAGGGGAGTACGGAGTCGTGCCAGTACTTCGTCTCTAAATTGAAGACTCGTTTGGTTTGGACAACTCTTTCCATTGGCTATTCCATCTAAATTAATTAACTTTTGGTTGTGGAGTCAAGTTCAGTAAAAGTAGTCTGCTATGTTATTATATTATTATATATCCCTGCTTAATGTTTATTAGTATCATGTTAGGTTGTATGTTTATTTACTATATAGTACTCATCTTTGCTGATTACGTGCTTTGTGTGTGTGTGTGTTGATCATGGTTATGCCTTATTGATCATGTGATGACCCATTTGGCGAGCAGTCTCTCGGGATCAATAGAGCATTGTCCATTTCAGGTTTGAAGATAATGCATCATGGGTTTGGGAATTCATGGAAAGCTTGTGTTGACTTTATTATTATTATAGTTGACTTTTACTTTTATAGTTGAGTTTTGACTTTATGTTGGTTTGACTTTGGTTTGACTTTTAGAGTTGACTTTGGGTTGACTAAGTTTCCTTTTCAAAGATATTTATTATTATTATTTTCGCTGCAAAATTCTGAATAAGCCGATACGTTATTACACGGGCAATAATGCTTTAATAATTCTCTAAGTTTTATATTGAAAAGGTATTTTGGAAAATGGAGAATTGTCGGGGTGTTACAATGTGGTATCTTGGAGTTTTAGGTTTTTATTGGCCTTTCGTGGCAACTTTAAATTGTTAGGCGCCAAGTTAATTAAAATGAATTTCATAGAAAATGAGCTCCTACTTATTCGTTGTGTTTAAATCACTATTCAAAACATGTTTCAAGATTTCAAAATTTTAAAAATAGATTCGAAATATTTTATTTGGGTTCGAATTAATTTTTAAAAGGTCCGAATTTTTTTATTATTATTTTATGAGGTTCGAAATATTTTTTAGGGTCCGAAAATCCTCTTTATTTTTATTTTTCGGTTCTTTATTTCGAATATTATATATATATATATATATATATATATATATATATATATATATATATATATATATTATTTATTATTTATTTATTTTAATACTTCTAGTTTATTTTGGTTACTTGTTTAATTTGTGAGAGATGGGTAGTATAGGAAGGGCATATAGGATAGAAATATTATATGTCTGCATTAAATAGTTAGTTCAGTATGTTTATATTTTCTTCCCTACTTAACTGTTTTATGTTATTCCTATGCTTTAAATTATTGTTTATTCTTGCTTATTGTTTATTGTTGGGAACATGCGCTAATTAGCAATGAGATATTGGTAAGATAAGACCATGAGAGTGCCGTTAGGGTAAGGGTTTGAGGGTTTTCAGTTATATATTAAATATACTTCCTCTGTAACGAAATAAGTGCAACAATTGCCATTTTGGGATGTAAAACAAAAACTGCAACAATTGAAAACTTGTTTTAGTAAATTTTTTTCAATAAAATTACAGAAATGTCATTACTTTATAAACATAAACTCTAATAAAAACATCCCTAATACTTATTAAAATTTAATTAAATATCATTACAACTTAATTATAATATCCCACAAATCACCACCCCCACTCGTCACCACCAACCCCCCAATCACCACCACCCCCTACTCATCGGTCATCACCATCACCATCCACCGGTTTCTCTCACCGCACCACCCACTCACCACCACGAAAACCATAACCACCACCGGCCACGACGAAATCATTTTGCTCGAATTTCGTCGTGGATTTGGTTTCGTTGTGTTTCGTTTTTGCTCGAATTTTGCTCCAATTCGTATTTGCTCGAATTTTGCTCCAATTCGTTATGTTTCGTTGTGTTTTGGTTTGAATTTTGCTCGAATTTCGAATTTCCTGGTTTGGGTTTCGAATTTCTTGGATTGGGTTTCGATTTTGGAGTTATATCGATTCTTTGTGTTGTTTGTTCATTTTCCGGTTTTTGCTTCAATTCGTGTTGTTGTTGCTCGATTTACGCTTTTGCTTTTGGTTCGAACTTTGTGGAGGTGTTGGATCTGTTTTTTGCATGTCATTGTTGCTCGATTTCTACTTTTGATTTTGGTTCGAACTTTGTTGAGGTGTTTGTTTTTCGGGGTTTTAGATCGATTCTTTGTGTTTGAATTTTACGGTGGCGAATGGTGGTGGTTGGTATGGTTTTGGGTTGACGGTGGTGTTTGGTGGTGAAGGCGATGGTTGGCGGGGGTGGTCGGTGGTGACGGTGGTGGTTTGTGTGGTTCTCGGTGGTGATGGTGGTGGTTGGTGATGAAGGTAGGGTTTGATTAAGTAATCTTCTTTCTCCTCCTTTTCCCCTAATACACCTCTTAATCTACCATTACCATTTTCTCCCTAGGAGTCCGTGCCAAGGATATTTGTTCCACTTATTTCGTTACGGAGGAAGTATATATATTTATTTTAAATAAAAAAAATAAAAAATATATATTTTAGTTTGGGCGGGTATATAGGTAGGGTCTGGGTATTTGAGAAGTGGACCCTTACCCTACCCTTACCCAATAGTATCAAGACCCATACCCTACCCTTACCCTTACCCATATGGTCCAAAAAATTAAGACCCATACCCTTAAATTAAGGTAGGGTATGGGCGGATCCGGTTATTAGGATCCGTAACCCATTGCAATCTCTACTCATGACATTGCATCTGTTTATAATGGATGTTTACCCTTATTATATACTCCCTTCGTCTCATGATAGAGTGCTTGTTTCTCTCTCTTGAGGTCAAACTTTAAAATCTTTGACCAAATATTCTCATTTGTATATATAAAAAAACATATTCATGTTGGATCTTGTTAGATTCGCCTCAATGTGTAGTTTCATAATGTCAACTTTTTATAATTTTATTAATAAAGAATTGAAGATATCGAAGGTCAAATGTTTATCTTTAGACCGTGTAAAAAAGAAACAAGCACTATATTATGGAACGGAGGGAGTAGTTGATTGTCGATCTTCTAGTGCTATAAGATCTTTAAGATCATAATAGTTGTAGTCTTCAACTTCAAAGTTGTATGTTTCTTGGAGAAACATAATTGCTTGTCATGCAACATTTAGTTGTCGGTTTGACATTCCAACTTCCTCTTTTATAGTATTTCTTTTAAATCTTCTATTTCTCTCTTCATTATCATTGATCCTCATATTGGTTTCTTTTTTTTCCCTATCCTAGATAGTATCTTTCTCAACTCAGTGTAATACATTATCAGGCTAAACAATTCTTTTTAAGGTAAAATCAGTAAAACTCAAAATTTAATAAAAAAAAGAGCTATGAAAGGAAATAGGGCCCTTAATTTGTTTTGATTACTTCTTTATTGTTCAGGGTATTTTGGTTGAAAAATATTGTTCAGGGAGTTTTAAGAGTTTGACATTCCACCTTCCTCTTTTATAGTATTTCTTTTAAATCTTCTATTTCTCTCTTCATTATCATTGATCCTCATATTGGTTTCTTTTTTTTCCCTATCTTCGAAGACGAATTTGATTTAGTCTTGTTTAATTGTATCTTGTTTTTCTTTAATACCTATTGTAGATGCCGTTTGGCCTTCAATTAATGAAATTTCTCTTTCAAAAAAAAAAAAGATAGTATCACGCTAAATAATTCTTTTAAAGGTAAAATCAGTAAAACTCAAAATTTAATAAAAAAAGAGCTATGAAAGGAAATAGGGCCCTTAATTTGTTTTGATTACTTCTTTATTGTTCAGGGTATTTTTGCTGAAAAATATTGTTCAGGGAGTTCTAAGACAATTGAAAGTATGTTTCAATTTATGCCTTGATATGAATAACAGCGATTAGATTAGTTATTTTCAATCTTTCAATTAGAAAATCAGTAATGGAAAGAATAAACATAATCAATATTAACTAACATTAATATTTATCATCTACATGTTATTAGTTATTAACATTATTGAAATTTACATGTTGAAGCATGCATCTCCTGCTTGTAACGCTAGCTAGTCTCAATTAAAGAATAACAAAGGAACAACAAATGTATGTATTATAAGAAAATACAACTATGTTACATAAACGTAAATTTATTATGACTTACATTAATAAAAAGTCCGAGCTATCATTACCTCAAAAGAAAAAACGTAAATTTATTACAAGTTTAATTTAATTTAATACAAGATAATATTTCTTTTTTTTACCGCTTTATATGCAGTCTCTAGAGTTGGACATATTATTTTTCTTATTTCAATCCTCAATTCGAGCATAATGCCTAAATTGTTTATTAATTGACGCAGGATGGCTAATTTAATTATATCTATCCTTGAGCGTTATCTAGGCCACAAAAAACTAAAAAAGATTAGGACAAAGAGCTACTAGTGTGCGATAATCTCCTAAATATTCTAGACTTCAGGTTACTCCAGTGGCCAATATTCGTCCTTGGATACTATAATTTTGTGCATTGATTGTTGTATGTGAGAACAAACAAGGGAACCGGATATCCACTCCAAGGCACGGAAACTACGCTTTCCTATTAGTTTAATTTCGCCCCTCTAGGATCACCGGGTTAACACGAAATAACTAATGAGATACAATGGAGAAAACAATTCACTAGATGATCTTCTAAGTGAATCAACAAGAACTTTGTGTTTGATGTTTGTGAAGAACACTCAAGAGAAAGTTGCAAGTTTTCTCTCAAGCAAAGCAAGAAGATTAGATTCTACCAAAAACTGATTTTCTCTCTCTCTTAACTCATATACATAATAAGGGTGATGAATCATCTTCCCTCTTGATTAGAGATTATCATAGACATTCATCCTTCTTTTAATCCCCGATTAAGAGTACTTAATCATCTTAAAACGGATAACAAATGCATTACAACGGTTATAAACCGTCCACGCAAAATTACACGCCCCAAAACAGAATCCACGTCGCGACTCGCGATACGGATCGCGAGTCGCGGACGGCCTCCGATCGCGACCCGCGACAATTGTCGCGACCCGCGACCAGCCCTCTGTCTTGCTTGATTTACTCCACGTGATTTTGCGCATTCTAATCTTAACATACTAGACCTCCTCCTCTTCTAGTATATACTCATATGAGCTAACAAAACCCATTACCCTATAAATGTTCCAACAATCCTCCTCCCATTTATAGGGTAATGTTGAAAAGTTTTCAACTTGCTATAAATCACAAACGAAACATGCTCATGCATCATGGAAATATCTTACGATTGAATTTCCACTTAGTAAAAGTAACTTTACAACAATTTCGATCATAATGATAGACAAAGCTTTGAATCATATAACCACTACAAATTATTGAAGATACTAATACACATAAGCATAAACTTAGTTCTTAACCTCAGACACCTATGAAGCCTTGGTGTCCATATCCATTCATAAGCGTTCCAAGTCAAGCCTTAGACTTGGTGAAGCGGCCAAACCTCTAGCTTATATAGGTAAATCTTTACGCACATGCTCCTACAATTGAGCACTTATCAAAGATTTATTAAGAAACTTAATTCAACCTCTTATCATTGTAGTAACAAGCACTAACCTTGGGATGTTTTAAACAAGTGCTCCCAACCTTCTAGAGAAGTACTTTCCTCATTGAATTTGGGATCTAACGTTGTATTAGACATCAAATTGAGTTTTCCTTCACCATAGGTTGTTCAATAGGCTTAAGACCCATCCCTTTATTCATTTTGTTCACTAGTTCCCTTGACAACGCTTTAGTAAACGTATCCGCCAAGTTCAAACTAGACCGAACAAAATTAATAGTTATACAACTATTCCTTATCAATTCACGCACATAGCTATGTCTAACTCCAATGTGCCTTGACTTGCCATTGTAGACTTCACTATAAGCTTTAGCTATGGTTGATGCATTATCACAATGAATAGCAAGAGGTGACATAGGTTTGACCCACAAGTCAACCTCACTCAACACATTCCTTAGCCATTCCGCTTCTTGGCAACAAGATGCCAATGCAATGAATTCCGATGCCATAGTGGAATCCGTTATACATGTTTGCTTCTTGGATGCCCATGAAATAGCACCTCCTCCAAGAAGAAACACCCATCCACTTGTGGATGAATAATCTTCCTTGTTGGAAATCCAACTAGCATCCGAGTAACCTTCTAGAATAGAAGGTTCTCCTTTGTAAGTTATGACATAATCCAAGGTTTTATTCAAATACCTTAACACTCTTCTCAATGCTTGCCAATGCAACATACTAGGATTACTAGTATACCTACCGAGAGTTTACCAATAGCAAAAGCTATATCCGGTCGAGTGCTAGTCATAGCATACATCAAGCTTCCAATTAAGCTTGCATACTCCAATTGTGAAATAGGAGTACCACTACTCGGAACCAAGTGAACACTAGGATCCATCGGAGTAGCAAAATGAGTCGAATTCGATTCATTAAACCTCTTGATCACTTTCTCAATGTAATGAGATTGTGATAAAGAAATTGACCCTTTACCTCTCATTATTCTAATACCTAGAATAACATCCGCTTCACCCAAATCTTTCATGGAGAAGCTAGAAGAGAGAAAGACTTTGGTCTTTTCCACTTGTTCCAAATCGAGTCCCAAAGATAAGCATATCATCAACATATAAGCAAATTATAACTCCATTACCGTTATTATCAAATTTACTATATACACACTTATCGGACTGATTTATTTTGAACCCACTAGACAAAATGACCTCATCAAACTTTTGATGCCATTGCTTAGGTGCTTGTTTAAGACCATACAAAGAACGAACTAATTTGCAAACCTTAGTCTCTTGACCTTTAACCACAAAACCTTCAGGTTGATTCATGTACACTTCCTCCTCCAATTCACCATTAAGGAAAGCGGTTTTAACATCCATTTGGTGAATTACTAGACCATGAATCGCAGCTAATGCTATCAAAAGTCTAATGGTAGCTATTCTAGCAACCGGAGCATAAGTGTCAAAATAATCGATACCATATCTTTGCCTAAAACCTTGGACCACTAACCGGGCCTTATGTTTTAGTATGGTTCCATCGATCTTCCTTTTCCTTACGAAAATCCACTTACAACCTAAAGGTTTGCATCCGGGGGGTAAATTAGCTAAAATCCAAGTATGATTGCCCATTATCGAATCCATTTCATCATTCACTGCCTCTTTCCAGAAAGCAGAATCATGAGACTTCATAGCCTCATCAAAGGTCCTAGGATCCTCCTCCATATTGTAACAATATGAAATTTGAGTCACAACAGACTCCCTTGACCCTTCAACTAAATATAGTTGAAAATCCGGTCCAAAAGATTTCTCTTTTCTAATTCTTTTACTTTTCCTAATTTCCGGTGTTGTAGTATCATGATCATTGTTAATGTCATCCACAACATTGGAACTAGTACTAGGTATCATGTCCTTTGGTCTAGGAATCGATGAGAATCTAGTCTCATCAAATATTGCATCCCTTGACTCTATCACAGTATGAATAGAGACAACATCATTTGGCTCAATGACATAAAACCTATAGGCTTTGCTATGTACCGCATAGCCTATAAAAATGCAATCAATTCCTTTTTCACCTAAAGTTTTCCTTTTAGGTTCCGTCAATTTGACAATTGCCCTACAACCCCATACCTTAAGGTAATTGAGATTAGGCTTATTGTTACACCAAAGTTCATAAGGGGTAGTCTTATTCCTTTTATTAGGAACTCGATTTAAAATATAACAAGCGAGTTAAAATTGCATCACCCCAAAACCGTCATTTAGACCCGAATTAGAAAGCATGGTGTTAACCATTTCTTTTTAGAACCCTATTTTTCCTTTCCGCTATACCATTACTTTGAGGTGAGTATGGAGCGGTTGTTTCATGAATTACACCAATGGAACTAAAAAAACTAGGATTATAGTATTCACCACCCCTATCCGTCCGAAGTCTTTTAACTTTTTCATTAAGTTGAAGTTCCACTTCGGTCTTAAAAATCTTAAACTTTTCTAGTGCTTCATCTTTAGTAAATAATAAATATATGTAACAAAACCTTGAATAATCATCAATAAAAGTCACAATATATTTTTTATTTCCTAAAGAAGGTGAACTATGAAAGTCACACAAGTCACTATGCACCAATTCAAGCAAAACCGTTTGTCTAGTCACACTAGGATAAGGATTCTTTGTAATCTTATTTAGCATGCATGTCTTACACTTCTCTAACTTTAAATCGAAAGAAGGTATTAAACCTAGCTTAGACATGTCATATAATCTACGATAGTTTACATGACATAAACGATTGTGCCATAGAGAAGAAACATCAAGCATGTAAATAGAACTAGTATCAATTTCATTATTAATACTAAATTTAAACATTCCATTACAATAAAATCCTTGTCCAACAAAAATACCACCCTTAGAAACTATAAATTTATCCGATTCAAATACAACTTTAAAACCAAATTTATTCAAAAGACCCCCCGACACAAGATTCTTCCTAACTTCCGGTACATAAACAACATCCCGGAGAGTTAAAGTCTTTCCCGAGGTTAACAACAATTCTACTTGGCCTATACCCTTGGCCTTTACCGTAGAATCATTCCCCATATACAAGATTGGACCATCATCCAATTCTTCCAAAGACTTAAAGAAGTGCTTATTATTGCACACATGTCTAGAGGCCCCCGAATCTATCCACCAAGAATCATCAACTTCGCACAAACATAATTTCGAAATCATAGCCACAAAATTCATTTCTTCAACTACATGTTCATGTGCAACTTTACCTTGGTTTTGAACAACACTAGGTTGCCCATTCTTTGTCTTCTTCTTCTTAGAAGGACAATCCCTCTTGAGATGAGGTCCATTGCATACCCAACAAGTGAGGGTCTTCCCTCTTCTTGTTTGCAAAGTTGGTTTTAGAGTTGTTATTGTTGGATTTCTTGGTCCCACTAGACCCACCAACCTCTACCATATTCACGGTAGACTTAGGAATACTAGGAGTAGTATCCTTAACCCCATCTTGAGCCCGGATACCCTCTTCAATACGAAGATGAGTTCCTAATTGCTCCATGGAAATATCTTCCTTCCTATGTTTCAAGGAATGCTTAGTTTCTTTCCAAGAATGTGGTAATTTATCAATGATTGAGGCTACGGCAATAGCCTCATCCATCACCATACCATGTGATCTAATTTGGTTCAAAATATGATGAACTTCATGAAATTGCTCTATAATAGGCCTATCATTAGTCATTTTAAATGAATTAAAATTACTAACAAGAAATTTCTTACTTGAAGCATCTTCAGAAATATACTTGGCCTCAAGAGTATCCCAAAGTTCCTTTGCACTCTCCACATTTTGATAGAGAACGAACAAAGGGTCGGTAAGAGAGTTGAGAATGTGACCCCGGCAAATGTAGTCATCATTCTCCCACTTTGTCCTCTTCCTTGTAGTCTCTACGGACTCTTCCTCTCCATCTTTCGGGAATGGTGGCATGGGTGTTGATAGAACATACACCACATTCAAAGTTGTCAACAAGAAGTGCATCTTCTTTTGCCATCTTCGATACCCCACCCCCTCAAACTTGTCCAACTTTTGGAAGTTCATAGTCATGTCCTTGAGTGATTGAGCCATATCCGAAATGAAAAGAAATTAAACTAATAGATTGTTGTATGTGAGAACAAACAAGGGAACCGGATATCCACTCCAAGGCACGGAAACTACGCTTTCCTATTAGTTTAATTTCGCCCATCTAGGATCACCGGGTTAACACGAAATAACTAATGAGATACAATGGAGAAAACAATTCACTAGATGATCTTCTAAGTGAATCAACAAGAACTTTGTGTTTGATGTTTGTGAAGAACACTCAAGAGAAAGTTGCAAGTTTTCTCTCAAGCAAAGCAAGAAGATTAGATTCTACCAAAAACTGATTTTCTCTCTCTCTTAACTCATATACATAATAAGGGTGATGAATCATCTTCCCTCTTGATTAGAGTCTATTCAAAACATTCATCCTTCTTTAATCCCCGATTAAGAGTACTTAATCATCTTAAAACGGATAACAAATGCATTACAACGGTTATAAACCGTCCACGCAAAATTACACGCCCCAAAAACAATCCACGTCGCGACTCGCGATACGGATCGCGAGTCGCGCGGCCTCCTGATCGCGACCCGCGACGATTGTCGCGACCCGCGACCAGCCCTCTGTCTTGCTTGATTTACTCCACGTGATTTTGCGCATTCTAATCTTAACATACTAGACCTCCTCCTCTTCTAGTATATACTCATATGAGCTAACAAAACCCATTACCCTATAAATGTTCCAACATTGATCAAGGATCGGACTTAGTTATCTCTCTACACTTGGATCTTGCAGCATGTTATCTAAAACTCAATAAGTTCAACAAATTAAAGTGAATTGAATAGTATCAATATAAAGTAAAATTTCATATATATATTATAAGGTTTAATTTTGTATGTTTTAAAGTACAATAACTTTTGTATATTATACAATATAATTTTGTGCATTGTACCGTATAAGTTTTCAAATCACAAATACAAATACATAAAATAAATTAAGAATTTAATATATATAGTATAATTTGTAAGTTCTAACTCCTACATAAGTTCCTTCTCCTCTTAAATCTGATAATGGATTCTCTTCCGGTTCGTCAATGTTTTCCCTCGCTCGTACATCCTCTCGTCCTAAGTCCAAATCATTAGGACTATCTTTCTTTCCCTAGCTAGCTCAGGTTGTGGATGCGGGTTCAGCTCTACCAGGAAAAGGAATTGTACTCATACTCCTCTAGTGGAGTTTAATCATCATCCTAGCAAGAGCCAAGAAGATCGAGTCTTCAATACGTTCATGATGGCGTCTTCAGTCCTAACAGTCTATGTTGTAATAGTTATGTCTGCTATGTATGTTGTAGTTTCATTAAGAATAAGATTAGGAAGGTGAGTAATGTCATGGTAGAAGAGCCCCAAGTAATGCTCCAGCCTAGAACGAGTCCTTTTATTTCTTTGCCTATTCGCGAGTTGTAAAAAAAAACAACGATAATCAAGTAAGATGTTTTAGAGAAATAGACTTTTGCACTCTAAATTTGAATATTCAAGTGAAACCTCTAATGTGACACAATTTTAAGAGTAATGGAAGGAAATACAGCAAAAGTTACAACTGTTCAGTTGCCATTTTCACTCAAAGCGCCAATTCTCTTGCCAATTACATCCTACCTTCAATACATAATTCATATCATACTACCTTCAATAAACATAAATTCACATCATCACAAAACAAAAAGTAAGATATATGTGTAAATAAAAGTCGTAGCCATAGTCTTGTGCAAAGAAAGATCGCACGGCTCTTTTTCGATAACGACATGATGAAGGATTCCTATGTCGTCTTTAATTTCACTAACAATCTAACATGACTGTAGAATCTTGTGGCGACTTGGAGTACCGGAGAAAAAACAAAACATTTGGGTTTAGCTTCTTCAGCTATATAAAAAGATGTAAATATCGTGTTCCAATCATTTTGAAAGTTGATCAACTTCACTTTAGTTTCTAGAGAACTATCACCACTTGTAATTGCTCTCTCGACATTTTTAAATCGAGCTTCTTCAGAAAACATGAAGATAACCGTAAGACAAAATTTGGCTTCATCCTCCCCCTCATGTCAAGTACCTCTTTTGTTAAGCCATAGATTCTCCTAATGACGTGCTCTAAGCTTAAAATTCCAACTTCCAACTCTAGTCTTGTCACGCGTGCATAACGCTCAAATATTCTATAGGTTTCATCAAACTTTGTTAGTCTTTTGCGCGCTCCCGGAAACAGTTTGTTTTGCACGGCTTCAGGAGTACCTTTAAAAAAGGAAGCTCCAGGCCCGTCCCTGAGCGAGGGCAGGAAGGGCGACCGCCCAGGACCCAGGGATGACAGGTGATTCATTCCTGATTTCCAGCCACAACACTTGAAAAATTGATCTGATGAAATAATCAAGAACAAGTGAACAATGGCATGAAAATATGCCCATCTACAAAGTGTAACATAAATTTTGTTATCATTTAGTTCCATAAAACAAACATGAATGAATTAAGAAGTTATACCAGAAATTCGAATCATAAAAACATGAAATAACGAAGTATATGAGATAAAGAAAAAAATAAGTTGAATTCATGAAACAAACAATAACAAACGCATAAAAATAAAAACAATGGCATGAATAATCACATGAAGTAGATCTAAAAATCGCAATTTGACACCAAAATTGGCAACAATAACAAAAATCGTCTGAACAAGTAGAGATTAATCTAAGGAACAAAAGAAGAACTCGGAACGAGCTTATGCAATTCCGAGCCTCGGAATTTGCGTATAGCAACCCAACTGACCCATGAATTGGTGTGTGTTCGCCGAGAGAAAAGACGAAATTTCAGATTTGAATTGGCGTGTGTTCGTCTTCTTGATTTTGAGGGAGTGGAGGTGAGAGAGTGAGAGAAACGAAAAATGTATGGAGTTTTTGACTGAAAAAGCCCAACAACGAAAATTGAAAAACCATAAGATAAAAAGAGAGTGACAATTAATATTAGATTGTAAAGTAGTTGGTTAATGCATTTTCATTTCATTTAGATTTCAAATCACTTGCTAACAAAACATTTAAATCACAAATTCTACCAATTACATACATTATAATAATTCGGTAAAAAAATTTATTAGACATGTAATTTGTTTATTAGATATAAATTTACTCAATAAAGAAAAATTAACAGATCATGGAATTGAGATTGATTACTTACCGAATTTAAAATAAATCACATCATATTACCGAAAAACTGATCATGGAGAAATATATTTATTTGAAATCAGTTCCCGAAAAGAATTTGTAAATCACAAATCTTGTCCACCTTGTATTCTATAATTAGGTTAGTTATTAATTCATTGGGAAAGATGAAATAAAGACATGTTGTAACTTTTCAACAATATTAGAAAAATGGTTAGTAGATAATAGTAATACTCAAGTTACAAACAACGCTACTTCCAGTAACAATGTCAAAAAGCTCAAATATTACTCCCTCCATTTTCTTTTGTTGTTCCTGTATTCCCCCTTGGGAAATTCCAATATGTTGTTCTTATTTTGAATCTTTCCATATATAGTATAATTTATGACTTAAATTTTCCATTAATTTTAAGTTGTAATAAATGTGTTCACACTATTGAGTAGTCATTTTTTACCTTTTTATCCCTCAAACTTTTGTCTAATTGGTTGTCTAACATAGAGTAACTCAAAGAGCAATAAATGTGTTCACCCTAGTTTGTAATTACTTTACTCTTTTACCCCTAAAACTTTTTGTATCATTGGTTGCTTAACCTAGAGCAACTCAAAGGGTTAGAATCTTTATTTTTTGTTAATTTAATTATATTTAAAATAGTAGAATCTTGCCCATTTTTTTAGTTGCATTGGTTTCCTCTCCGATTCTAAATAGGAACAACAAAAGAAAACGGAGGGAGTATGTGCTTATGCTTATATTGTAATTCAATCTAATAATCTACAATATTTTAATCAATAATGTAAGGCAATATGATTAATTAGTAACATTATCAATCACAAAATAGGTAAATATGGCTAAAAGACAGTTTCTTGAATAAACAAAAAACTATTAATCATTTGTTGCTATCAGTTTAGAAGTGGATTTAGTCATTTTAGAGAATCAGTATTTGCAAATATGCGGTTGGGAAGGGAAAAGGAATGAAAATTTTACATGATTAATAATTAGTAAAATTATAAATCTCAAAATAGGTAAATGTATTATGGTACTTTGGTCATTTTTACATATTTAGAGTGTAAGTTATTATTTATGACAAGATTGGAGATGTTACTTTTGTTCTACATAAAAAGCAAGTGTGTAAATTGGTTGGTAAATTCGCTTTTAAATTATTAGAAAATCAAGAGAATATATTTTCATTATTTGGTTTTGTTTGTAAACAAAAATATAACATATTTTTTATATAGAAAGATTATCAAACGCTTATTGACAAAAGAATTTAGAGAAAGAGAAAATATTATTACTATGTAAAACATATACTTCTCTTAGAAAGCTTTCACATAAAAGAGATAAGTGTTTATATATTAATAACCTCAAAACCAATTCAAAGTTTCTCCAACGACAAAATATATAGCAAAGAATTTAGAGAAAGAGAAAATATTATTACTATGTAAATACTCTTAAAATATAATCAAGAGAAAATAAAATCAAATTTATATATGTTCACAGATTGATTTGGATATGTTATTGAAGAAAAGTAATATCAATCACAACGATACTGATTATGTTCCCTAAAAACGCTATGTTTCCATCAACTAATATTTTTTTCTATCTTTAAAATCTTAGTTGGCTAAAGAAAGGAGCGATTGACTATAACCAGAATTTATGTACTACTAATGCATGTTTTTATATTAGTTTCAATTCTAGAAAAAAAAAACGGATACTACTAATTATTATAGATAGGGCATAATTCATAATCGTGCAACATACGAGTCGTAAGCCAAAATAAAAATTATTCTCAATACAACATCATAAAATTTTAAATCATTTAATTACTGATTTCATTTGTACAATCACTCACTTAAATCATAGAATCTGCAAAAATTTTCTATATTGATAACGGATGCCAAAATTCTCATTGCAAGTAGTGGTGGCCTGTTAAGCGTGAGCGTGATTGCCAAAAGAGGGAGCGAAAGAGGAAGCGGGTATATGGGTGAATGCCAATGGTGGTGCGAATTGTGATTTTATTTGAGCATCTCAGGGAAGCAGTATGCTGAGTAAAGACTTTTTTAATCAATTTTGTTATAAATAAAATGGCGGGTCACGTGATCCACTATGACAATGACCCCATGAGCCACAGAACATACATGTCATAAGCCAGTTTTAAAACAATCTTAATACATGATTATATAACTTTTAATCACACGTTAATATTCACTCTTTTAGGAAAAATTTCCTAAAATCTTAAATTTATGGGGAAAAAAACTTTTCCGTCTAGTTTTGATTATTGTCAATACAAGATCATAAAATTTAAATCACAAGTTATTAGTTTTGAAATTTAGATAGAATTGTTCTCATAGAGTTCTCAAGCCTAATTAAAACATTGATTATTGATAGTAATATGTAATAAGTATTTCATATTAGTATTGAACAAAATTTTCAGATATCAAGTCCATCTTACTAAACCCGTCGTATGCGTTATAAGCCACTTTTAATTATTCTCTATACAAGATCATAGAGTTTAAATCACAAGTTATTAGTTTTGAAATTTAGATAAAATTGTTCTCATGGAGTTCTCAAATTCTAAAAGCATTAACTATAGTTTATGATATTGATTATAATGTGTAAAAAGTATTTCATATTGTCAATTCAAAAGTATTGAACATTTTAAGATATCAATTCCATTTTACGAAAATTATAACTGTATAAAGTACATGTCATAAATCAATTATAAATTTTCTCAATACAAGATCATAAAATATAAAGTTATTAGTTTTGAAATTCAGATAGAGTTGTTTTCATGGAGTTCTCAAAGTCTAAAAGCATTAACTATAGTCAAGAACATTGATGGTAATATGTAAAAAATAATTATTCCTTCTTTAGAATGTCCTTTCACTTTTGTTTTAAGGTCCAAATATTGAAAAATTTAGTATAATTTTATATTAATACTCCGTATGTGTTCACAATATCGTATAAGATCATATGCCTAAATCCATTTTATAACAACATTAAAGATGGAGTGCGACATTTTTTCTTGAAATGACCCTTTATCATAATCCTTGTTTAGAGGTTTGGAAAAGCATATTCGACTGCATAATACATTTTGCACTTAAAACAAATGACCCTCTATCATCATCCTTGTTTAATTTATTGGAGTATTTTTTATAACCCCAATTATGTCCCTTCTTTGCTGATGAGCACAGCACTGATGTTTCTTTTTTGTAACATTAAGAATCTCTTGGATTACCAGCAAACTTAAGTAGAGAGTAGAGACATAATAACCATTGTGAAATACCTTGGTTGCCGGTCATTTAAAGTAATATTTAATTAGGATCTTCATATATATTCTTGATGAAGCTTGTGAAACACTAAAGAATATGAGAAGCCGGAATCCAATCTTGATGGCGGAAGAACTGTCCTTATGTTTCAATGTAATATATTACTCCTTAAACACCCGACATTTAAGTAATATGACCTTTCGTTTCAAACTAGTCATGATTGAATCAAAGTTCGAACTATACACCTCTTTTTTGGAAGTTCCATCAATAGAACTTCGTTTTACTAACATCATGCACAAGAAAGCTCATAGATCGAAAGAGGTAGGATGAGGTCATACGTAGGTTCGCTCTTAGGCCTCACAAGAAAATGGGTATGGATCAAACAACTGTTTATTTTTTCGATCTGGACCGAAAAATCAAACATTTAAAAATCTTGAATATAATTAGGGCCCTAATATGTAGATTCGCCCTTAGGCTCCAAAATCTCAGAAACGGGGCTGACCTCAACGATGAAGTTTTTATGCAAACTCCAGTACTTGTGCGTCTTGTCCATTATCCATTCGGTGGTGTCAATGAACGGCAAAATTTTGGTCTTCTCCAAAATCCTGTCCGGTTTGTTAGGGGTTTAACAAATGCTGACTGTGATGCCAAACCATTGAACTTTACCAGGTACACAATCAACAACATGTGTTATATTTACCATGTTCCAGTAACTAACCTTGAGCAACGACCTTTGTATTTCTTTTCCCCCTATCCAACCAAAGCGTATAAGGATTATACTCAGAAAACTACTTCTCCTCATATCAGATCAAGTTGCTGGAGGTCCGTTAATAGATTTAGGTCTATTTATGATGTTGGTGGGCAGCAGTGGGGTCGCAGGCAGAAATATAATCTTGTAGAAGTTGTGGGAGTTGCGGGAAGAAAGGAGTCTGATTCAGGTTATGTAATGGAGGAATTCGTGCTGGATGATACATACAGAACCTTTGGGGGAGCTGAAGAAGAGCCATTGGGCGCTGTACAAGTTAATGAAACGAAGAATACATGACCCCATGAGCCACTGAACATACAAGTCATAAGCCTGTTTTAAAACAATCTTAATACATGATTATGTAACTTTTAATCACACGTTAATATTCACACAATTCTTTTAGGAAAAACTTCCTAAAATCTTAAATTTATGGGAAAAAAAACTTTTCCGTCCAGTTTTGATTATTGTCAATACAAGATCATAAAATTTAAATCACAGGTTATTAGTTTTGAAATTTAGATAGAATTGTTCTCATAGAATTCTCAAGCATAATTAAAACATTGATTATTGATAGTAATATGTAATAAGTATTTCATATTAGTATTGAACAAAATTTTCAGATATCAAGTCCATCTTACTAAACCCATCGTATGCGTTATAAGCCACTTTTAATTATTCTCTATACAAGATCATAGAATTTAAATCACAAGTTATTATTTTTGAAATTTAGATAAAATTGTTCTCATGGAGTTCTCAAATTCTAAAAGCATTAACTATAGTTTATGATATTGATTGTAATATGTAAAAAGTATTTCATATTGTCAATTCAAAAGTATTGAACATTTTAAGATATCAATTTCATTTTACGGAAATTATAATTGTATAAAGTACATGTCATAAACCAATTTTAAATGTTCTCAATACAAGATCATAAAATATAAAGTTATTAGTTTTGAAATTCAGATAGAGTTGTTTTCATGAAGTTCTCAAAGTCTAAAAGCATTAACTATATATAGTCAATAACATTGATGGTAATATGTAAAAAAATAATTATTCCTTCTTTAGAATGTTCTTTCACTTTTAGTATAATTTAGTATAATTTTATATTAATACTCCGCATGTGTTCACAATATCGTATAAGATCATATGCCTAAATCCATTTTATAACAACATTAAAGATGGAGTGCGATATTTTTTCTTGAAATGACACTTTATCATAATCCTTGTTTAGGGGTCTTGGAAAAGCATATTCGACTGCATAATACATTTTGCACTGAAGACAAATGACCCTCTATCATCATCCTTGTTTAATTCATTGGAGTATTTTTATAACCCCAATTATGTCCCTTCTTTGTTGATGAGCGCAACCTTTTCCCTTCTATTTCGACGAAGGCACTGATGTTTCTTTTTTGTAACATTAAGATTCTCTTGGATTACCAGCAAACTTAAGTAGAGAGTAGAGACATAATAACCATTGTGAAATACCTTAGTTGCCGGTCATTTAAAGTAATATTTAATTAGGACATTCATATATATTCTTGATGAAACTTGTGAAACTAAGGAATATGAGAAGCCGAAGTCCAATCTTGATGGCGGAGGAACTGTCCTTATGTTTCAATGTAATATCTTACTCCTTAAACACCTGACATTTAAGTAATATGACCTTTCGTTTCAAACTAGTCATGATTGAATCAAAGTTCGAACTATACACCTCTTTTTTGGAAGTTCCATCAATAGAACTTCGTTTAACTAACATCATGCACAAGAAAGCTCATAGATCGAAAGAGGTAGGATGAGGTCATACGTAAGTTCGCTCTTAGGCCTCACAAGAAAATGGGTCTGGACCAAACAACTGTTTATTTTTTCGGTCTGGACCGAAAAATCAAACATTTAAAAATCTTGAATCTAATTAGGGCCCTAATATGTTGATTCACCCTTAGGCCTCCAAAATCTCAGAAACGGGGCTGGGAAGCTCTATACATCCTATCATACTTCATATTATCCATATAGCCAAGCATATATAATGTCAATGAGTCAAGGCCTACAGTGACCCACTTAGAAGCGCTAAACTTAAGATTTAATAAAACATATTCTTGACCTTTTAACGCCTTGCTTCTTAACGATTTCACGCCACAAATCTAACGAGGGCCTGCAACTCGATTTCTTAGTCTTCTTAAAACTTTGGAGTAACCTTTTAAACCAGTGTAACCTTTTAATTCGTGCGCCAATTCGTATGTTATGTTATGGAACCCCCCTCGTTGCTGTCACTGTTACTTGCCGACGAAACCGTAATCGTTAAAATTATGACCAACAACCACCCATTGTAGCACCTACATTTATTAAATCACTTGTTTCTTTTTCTATTCCTCCACAAAACCAAAACAATGCATTATTCTCCCATAATTCTACTGATGCAAAAATTACAGTACATGCTTTGAGTACCATAAAATGAGCACTACACACTACATGTAATTTTTCCTTAAAAATGTAATTTTTTTGAAGTTTTCGGCATAAGAATAATGATACCACAGTAAAGTGTGTAGTTAAACAAATCTACAAAAAAGTGTTCGTAAAATGTCACATAAATATATACAATAATCAAGAGAAATCATACCAATTTTTCAACAATCCAACGCAAAGTACGAACGTCAAAAAATGGCGATGAAGAAAAAAGAGTGAAAAGAACGAAGAGAAAAGAATGAGAGAGAGAAAAAAAGAGTGAAAGGAACGAAGAGAAATGAAGAGTAGTAGTATCAGACTATGAGAGAGAGAAGGATTTTATGGAGTTGCTGCCACGTGGCCTTCTCTCCTGTAACATTCTTACATTCTCTCTGCAAATTAACAGTAACAGTAACAGAGGGGTCGCAGCTGACCTAGTGGGTCGATCCTATTGTCCTTTTCTTCTCTCATCATCACCTTGATCAGTGATCAGTGATCAATACCCCTATAAAAATTACGTGTACCTAATAACGAGTAAATAGTAATTGTACAAGTAAAGTAGTCCACAAGATTTCTTAATATTGGTAATTTGTGCTGAATAATATCGTAATAACTTATTTTTAAAGTCTCAGTTTTCGTATTATGATATTATTTCCTATATTCAGGTATTTGAATCTTATGAGTTGTTTCTTGAATAGCTCTTTCAAAAGATTACTAGTTGAATCGACTAAGTTCAACTTAATAAACAATTGATTTTAGGAATTTACTTTATTTATCATATGTTTTGCTCAAACAAGCAAAATGTAAATGAATATAAATAAAACGTGTAAAAAATATGCGAGGAAGCACCTAGCTCTTGAGAGACCTATAGAGGCTTGCCACTTAGGGTGGTTTCCAGTATATTTTTTTATTTATTCATTGTGCAACTGTGATTTTTCAATTAGTATGAGATGACTTTTGATGAGAGAATAATGCTGCTAATCATTCATTCGTCTACTGTAAACTACAAAGTATGAACCCATCATATTTTGTAATTTATAAAAGGTTTATATTAATGATCTTGCTTGAATGGTAAATTAAGTTGGTAAAAATATTGTTTAAGAATTAGGGTTGGCTCAAGTGGTAACTACCCCATCTTCTCTAGTCAAGCCTATGGGTTCAATTTCTACCCCAACTATTGCTCGGGATTTAAGGAAGGAGGGGATTTGGGGGTGTATGGCTTGTAATGGACCTTTGGCTCGGGACCTTATTCGAAGGCAGTCCATAGGATTTTTTATTACCTATTATAGAAAAAATTGAAAAAGGAATACTTTGGATTAGTATTACTTGGATTATTCATTTAAAAAGAGACGCATCTAATGTAGTGGTGTCATAGTACCCTCCCACGGTAGTGACCGTTGTTCGATTCCCGAACGTGCAACATTGTCCTTAGCCTTCTAGGCTCGGTGGTAGGTGCGTGCTTCAAATCACGTGGTCGTGGTTTCGAACCACACATATGGCGTATTTCTGAATTTCTTTCAAAACCTTCAATTTTGTTAGGGAAAAAGTGATAATTAGGCCTCTTAGGTTTGCTTAAAAGTGAGATTAGGCCCCTTAGATAATTTTTGGTGATTAACCCCTAAAACTTCACCCAAATATGAGAATACACACTTATTAGTATATTTAATCATTTTTTCATTGTTCTTTGTTATTCTAGTATGAACTTACTATCAACTACAAGAGGGGGGTAAATTGTAATTCAGGGGAACTTTACCTTATTTGCGGAATTTGTAGAACTTTAAAAACAATAAAGAGAAATAAGAGAAACAACACCAAGTTGAACTTACAAGGAAGAGGAAAAATTCCTAGGCCCAATAGGAAAAAAAAAACCTTGACCACGAGGGATTTGACTCTTAACTACTCTTATTAATAATAGGCCAAATGACTCGATACAACCTATTAATGGACCTCACTCAGTTCCTCTAGGAACTTGTTCCCTGTCACTTAGTTCCCCTGAACTAGTGAACCTCTCTTGACTTCACTAGAAGTCTTCTCTTTCTCTCTTTCTCTTTCTCTCTTGATTACAAAGACACTCTTTGATTACCCACTCACCAACACTCAAAAGTATTACAATGATTTGCTATGAAGAGAACTTTCTAATTAAAATATTATTGTGAATGCTTGAAAGTTGTAATTAATTTCGAACAATAAAGTCTCCTTTTATAAGCTGCTGCAACTGATGTTATTCAAGTGGCTTTCCATGTTTTCTTCAAGCTAGATTTTAGGCAACATGGCCCATGATCTTGAGCCATACTTCCACGATTTTTGCAACCGAAAGAGTAATTGCTCCACTAGCCGTTGCAATGGAGAAACCCATCAGGTGGTTGGCGAGTTTCTCGCCCCACTCTCCTTCTTTGTAGGCACGATTCTTTCAACCTACTTTCCACAGCACAAACCGCCAACAAACTTTCTAACAACAACGAATCTTTTTTTCAAAAGATCCTAAGTTACTAGAATAATTAAACATACCATTGCAAATAATTTCGAGTATTAATAAATTCTCTAAACATATAATATCTTTATTAAATTAAATACCCATTAATCTTTCTCTACAAGATAAAATATATAGAAGCATATAAAAATTATGAAAGTTATTTTTTAGATTTTATTTTTTCAAAATAAAATTATACAAGACAATAAATATTTGTCATCATTAAAATAGTGAATACAACATTCTTTTAGGAAAAATACCTGGTAAAAAAATCCAAAAATAATTTATGATGATATAAAATATCTTAAATTCATAAATCATACATATTAAGTACAAACATATATAAACTAAAAAAAAATCAGTTTCTTCACAGTGAAGGTGCGACATCTCTTCTTCCTCATAGTTTTACCATAACCTTCCTCAAAACATATCCTTAAGTTTCATCATTTAATCAAGATCACTACTATGTTTTACAATAATTATTAACAACAATTAACAAAAAAAAAAGATTCACCCAATCCTTTCAATCAAAAAGTCCGCTTTATTGACCAAATTACTCATTAACATAATTATCCCGCTCCCAAAAAAACCCGAATATTGGAGCCAACAGAAAACCCAGAAGCATTAGACAATGGAAATATGGACAGAAATCTAAATTGCACCCCAGAAATAAAACACAAATCAAAAAAGAAAATAGAAAAACCCAGATGAATATTTCTTTCATTTGTACATTTAAATTTTAAAATAACACATAAAGAAAGAAATAACAATGTATAACTAGAAATCAGAAAATCATAAAAGAGATAAAGTAGTACGGGAAGCAACGATGCAAGGGTTTCCGTTGTTTCTTTCAAACCCCATTGATGGTGAAATTGCCGAAATTTGTTGTATGTATTTTGGTGTTGATTTTATGCTACTACTAATTTTTTTCCTTCTTCCTCAATCTCTCTGTAGTAGAGTGGGTAGTTCAAGTGAGGGAGACAAGGAAAGAGAGAAGGAGAGAGACTAGTCCATGAAAAGCTTGAGCCAACATGGAAAGAGAAAGAGGAGATGGTAGCTTTACAAAAATATCATTACCCAGGATGCATGAGAAAAAAGATGAGAGTTGGGGTGTTGTGGAGTGGAACTGACAAACACAACAAAACTCCGAAAGAATAAATTGTATAAAAATAAATATAATACTTTATTCAAGAGAAAATTACTAAATATTCAAAGTGTTTAATCTCACTTCTGGGTAACGTTGTGGGGGTTAATCACTATAAGTGAAACTTGAGGGGTCTAATCTTACTTTTGAGCAAACTTAAGGGAGTTAATCACCACTTTAAAAACCTTCATTTCTTTTTTGTAAGTCCAAAAACCATTCTTTTTGTAAGTCCTTCAATCTAATATTACTTATGGAAAAATTGAATATGTGAAATTGGAGTTGTGCCCAAGGATGATCTTAGTAATTTGTTTGATTAGATGTAGTTTTTCCTTTTACTTTTTAGTATTTATCATAACCTAGACTGAGACTCACCGCATGTTCTCGAGCGCTCCAACGTGTTAAACTATTGGATTTACAAACCTAACATTGTCCATCTTCTACTTGCTCATGGAAAAAAATTTCAAATAAAAAAAATTAAAGTAAATTTATACTAGTTTTTAGCAATCAAATTTGATAAGAAAACTGATTAAAGATAGATAAAACAAAAGCTTAACCCTCCCAACTATTATTAGGTCAAAATTTTCCCTCCTTCCTAATCCCTTTTCCCTCCTAAATATCACGACATGGTTCCATTTTAACCCTCCCAAATATCATTTTGTATGTCAGATTTGAAGGAAATGTAGTGGTTCACAAAGATTTACAACTTAATAGGTAGTTGTTTTGAAAAAAAAAATTTAAGGAGTAATTGTTTCTAAAAATGGTATTTAATGGGTAGTTTTCAGCAATTTTTCCTTAATTTTTTTGTCAATTTGTGCTAAAGCTTGGGATCACAATCATGACGTGCTCTCCAGTCCTGTGTTGTGTATGCACTACGATGTTGGCTGTAAATTTTTAATGCCTTCGGTCATTCAGTGTATGCGTCTTGGTAGTGTACTGGTACTGCAGCAATCTAAGCTAAGTGGTCCCCAATCCCCATGGCTCATTCCTCTCTATTATGGAGTACGTGTACTTATTCTCCATTCTATAATATGTAGTATGTACCGTTGCAGAATGTTGCCTCTCATGTAATGTAGCACAGAAAAGTAAGAGTTTAAGAAGATAAATGTAAAATAGTAAGAGTTTTTCAAAATAACCACTTAATACCATTTTTTTTTTCAAAAACACCCACCGCTTAATAGAAATCGTTAAGTTTTACTTAATAAAAGGTGGGTCCCACTAACGGAAAACTTAACAGAAACCATTGAGTGGTGGTTTTACAAAGAAAAACATGCATGTTATTACGTGGTTATTTTAAAAAAAAAAAGTTTTCGAGGTTTTTTTTAAAAAAAATAATAATTGGTATTATAAGGTGGTTATTGACAATTTTTCCTAAAAATTAAAATAAAGTATATTTTTAAGATGTATTGCTAATAAGAAAATACCTTTAAATTGTAACTTATAGAGAAATTGAAGAAGAAGAGTGTTAGTTTGCCAGTTTTATAAGCTTTGAGTGTTCGCTCAACAATTATGTCCGTTAGAAGAGTGTTAGTTTATTTGCCAGTTTTTTCAAAATGTGTTTGTAAATCATAGAGTTTCATAAATGTAATTTTTTTGAAGTTTCCGGCATAAGAAAGTTTCTTATGCTGATGAGTTTCGAAACACATCTAGAGAATTTCCTAGGCGTTCTAAGCTTCCGAAACATCGAAACTCTAGGTCGTAGGGGTTTCCATGATTCATAGGTTCTCACGCTTACAACTCAGCCAGGTAAAGGACCATTTATGTCATCATTTTGATCTTAAATGGATCCACCATTGATTTGGACCATCTTCACACTTGAAACTACTCGGGATATATATATACTATTCTTATATGTACGCGATACGTGCGAAAACATGTTGAAAAATTTAAATAAATTGTTAATTACATATAATGAAATCAGGAACTTATAAATTTTTAATCAGTTTGTTGCACTAAATCAGAGATTTAAATTTTTTTTTCGAAAATTTAGTTGAGAGGGAAGTAACAGTCTGTTGTAAATTCTCACTGTTTTATTTTTGTTGTACCTTTTCTATCTTTTTATTATTTTTAATTACTTAGGTAGTTACATCTCTCTTTTTTTTGTTTTTTTCCATTTTTTGGTGTCCCACCCCTGTTGCCATATGTAAAGAAATTTATGAAATACAGAGTTACAAAAGTCATTAAAAACTAAAAAAAGGATGGATTAAGCGAGTGAAGTAAGGTCGACACATATGTGATGGTGATTGTAATAATTGACGACAATAATGATGTTTTACAACATAGTGTTCCATAGGGATAAGAGGCGTCTCCGACTAATTGCAGAAGAAAAAATTTAGTTGCAAACACAATATTTACATTACAAAAGAAAAAAAAAAGAGAGAGAGGGTTTGATATTGGAATAGATGAAGAGAATATAGGCATTTATTTACCCATTTAGTAAGTGGAATTGATACTTATTTCTTGGATTGAAGTAAGTATTATCGAGCATAGGGAAACAAAAAAAAACTCTAGCCTCCTCCTCTTCCTCCACAAAAAACTCTAATCATATTCATCTAGTTTGGGGCTGCCATCATCTTTTCGATGGTGGTAAACTTCTAATTCTTCTTTTTTCTTCTAGTTTTCATTGTTTTTGTTATTAATAATCTTCCATCCTCTATCTTTTTGAGAGTTTTCTACCTAATTTTTGGGTTCTTTTTCTCCTTTCATGGGAGTTTAGAGTTCGGTTTTATACTCTTCCCACGTGAAAGTTTACAAATTGGTATGAGAAATTGTTCCTATTGGTTGAAGTTCAAGACCATCAACCACTAGTGGAAAAAAGCCTAACCGCTCCGGTCAAATTGGACTTATCTGCTCCGGAAATGGACCGGAGCGGTTGGGCCCGCAGCAGCTAGGAGTGATAAACTGATCCGGAACCGGATCAGTTTATCACTAACTGCTCCGGTTTTGCAAGAAAACCGGATCAGTTAATTTGGTTAACAGAACCATTTTTCTTGCAAAACCAGATCAGTTTATCACCCAAATTTTTTTTTTTTTTTGCATTTTTTTGTTCTTAATTGATATAAAAACAATTGTGATGGAAAAAAAGTATCAATACTCATTTTATTGAGGCAAAAATAGTTACATATACATAAAACTTACGGTTTTTTCACCAGGTACCCCTGTGGTTTTTCAAAATTCATGGGGTACCCCTGTTTTTAAAAAAATGCACCAAGTACCCCTAAGGTTTGTGAACAATGTACCAAATGCCATTAATGAGGAATGGCGTTAGAGAATCGTTAACCCTGATCTTTTATGCATGAAATACCCCTAAGATTTTACAAATATGTTCAATTTTTTTATAACGGCTAGTTTTTTAAACTGAATTCAATTTTTTTTACCGTTGCAAGACTTGGGATTGGTATATAAGCAGTCCTACTGGGTGTATTTAGCTCCCACCTCAAGCAAACTTAAGTTTTTGCTCCCTCCTCCAAAAATACTTATGAGTTCACAATCTCACACTTCTACTTACTTAGAATCCTCATACATTAGAGTTCCTAATAGAACTTGCAAATGTAGGAAAAAATTTGCAATTCGGAGCTCGGAGTCCTCAATGAATCCACAAAGATTGTACTACAAGTGCGATGATTGCAATACGTTTAGGTGGTGTGTTGGTACGATTGACCATAACTCCAACGTTAGACAAGAAGAGGAAGATGAGGCAAAGAATGTGAACTTGAAGGAGGAAATGAAGCAACTCAAGAAGAGAATCAAACAACAACAAAAAATGATGCAAGGAGCAATCAAAATAGGCATATTTATGTTTGTTTTACTTTTTTTGTAATGAACAAATGAAGCAAGACTTGTAATGTAGCACCAAGTTTGTAACCAATAACATTCCATTTGCAATAATATTAGTAGCTTTACAAAAAATGCTCATCCTTTGAACATATATATAAATAGCTTTACAAAAAAGAGATGACCATATTGTTTGCACTTTTCCATGTTTCATCCAAAAAATATTGTTAATCCTAATTTGTACCCAAAAAAAGAAGTTTGCTTTTGTACCAAAAAGAAGTTATGTCCCCTAATTACTCAAACTGCATTCTTGCCTTTCTTCTGTTTTTTTGCTGAACCCTTTGAAGTGGATGGACCAGCAGCAGTCTTTCTTTTCCTTCCCTGCTGAGTAGTCCTCTCAGATGGCTGTGATTGTGATGCTGATGCAACAGTCTCCTTTCTTTGCTTCTGTGTTGCCCCTCCCTTGCATGTCCTTGAATTGTGGCCAATTTCTTTGCACTTGCCACACTTTATAGTGCTGCTCCTCTTGCCTTTTTTCTTGTCATTTGGCCCTCTCTTCCCTGTGTTTAGCGGGCCTTCCAAGACTTCTTTTGAATGAGGGAGGGTGAATTATGGGGAGTTCAAACTCAGACCATTGAGATGAGTCAGGCATGGGGTGTATGTGGCTTGCATAGGTCTCTTTGTATGCAGCCCCCTTGTAGTAGGCAGACACAAAGTCATGTGGGTTAAGCCTTTGGTCAAAAATTACCCTCAAACCATGTTTGCAGGGTATACTAGTGCCCTGCCATTTGCCACAACCACACATCCTAGTGTCTAGCCTAATGGGGAAGTGAACATGATCATCCAACACCTCAAACTCCCCTCCACCAGCTTCAACAACATGGCAAAACCTGCTTTCATCAGCCCTCACCTCCAACAACTTCATGGCATAATCAGTGAGGTCATTAGGTTCCATATCAACAGCCCTATCAAATCTAGCTCCTATCTTTTTCATACACCAACCTCTAATAGCTGTAAATGAACCCATACCAATCATAAGCAAGCATACAACTAACTGGACACTTTAGAAGAACAAAACAGTATATTATACTTACCTTCCAACAAAGTCAGGACAGGGAGATCTCTAAAAGGCTTTGTACATGCATTGAATGACTCAACAAAATTTGTTGTGTTGTGATCACAACACACAACAGGGTCAAAAACATGCCTAGACCACTGTTCTTCTGCCTTGTCCAGGTACTCTGTAGCTTTAGGGTCAACCTTTGTTATCTTCTCCATGGCTTTTTTGTACACATACATGTTGTATGCATTAGCAGCAATCCAGAAGGATTTGTGGGAAGCAGGGCCAGTGAATCCTGCATTCTTGCAGTTGGAGTAAAGGTGTTGACAGCATATTCTCCTAGTAGCTTTAGGGAACACTTCCAACAGTGCTCCCTCAACACCCTACAAGGAAGAGAAAAAAACAGCAGACTGTTAGGATGTAATTATGATGTAAATATAGGAAAAAAAAATTATAAAAGTAAAGAATTTTTACCCTCATCCTATCACTTATGAATGTCCAGTCATCCTTGTTCACACCTTGTGACTGGAAAACCAACTTCAAGTTTTTGAAGAAATAGGACCAACTGTCTTTGCTCTCTATGTCAACTATCCCATATGCAATTGGAAATATCTCATTATTTTCATCAATACTCACAGCAGTCAACAAGATTCTCTTGTAGAAGCCACTTAAGTGTGTCCCATCAAACCCAATAATTGGTCTGCAGCCTCTTAGGAACCCCTTGAACTGAGCAGCAAAAGAGAAGAAACAAGCTTTGAATTTGGGTGTGTTGTTTAAAGAGTTGGCTGTCCAAGTAACTAAAGCATAGCTACCAGTATTAGTCTGCTTAACCATCTCAGCATATGCTGGTAGCAAACCATAGGACTCAGAAAAACCTCCATACATCTGCTCCTTTGTCAAGCACTTGACCTTGTACAGCAGCCTTTCCTTCACCTTTATCCTATACCTCTCCAAACACATTTTTTGTAATGAGTGCACAGGTACATCAGAGTTTGCACTAATTATATCACCTAAATGCCTTGTTAACCAAACACAAGACACCATTGGATTCTCCTCCATTCTTCCACAAAGCTTGTGCTCACCAGTTATGGACTTTATGGCCCAACTGATGCCATCCATCAGTTTGGATGCTTGTGCTTACCTTTGCGAAATTTTTAACAGAAAACCCTAAACCCTTGAAATTCACTTCCTTTGGGTACCCAACGAACTCTGGTTGTTCGCGTCAAGTTCCAAGTGCAAAGATTGATGAATATAGCCCAGATTAATTAACTCTCACAAATATTTTCAGATTTTTCACCAATCCAGTTGGAGGAAGAAGAACAGAGGAACAGGGAAGATGATTGGAAGTTCGAGGGTTTTTTTTTCGAAAATGCTTTTGGTGTCCTGTTGTTGTAGCGCCATAAATGAATGAGGGCATTATTGTAATACAACACTAACGCCAACTTAACGCCGTCAAGGAGTAAGGGCATTTATTGCTTTTTAAAAAAATGTCAAGGGTACCTAGTGCATTTGTTTAAAAATAGGAGTACCCCATGAATTTTGAAAAACCACAGGGGTACCTGGTGAAAAAACCGTAAAACTTATTACCCATTCGAATATTCAACATCAAACTCAAACAACATGGTGGATATTCCTATTTAAAAAAAGAGTAACATGACAAGCTTTGTAAGATCTTTTCCAATGTTATCTTTTATCATAGACCAAAGACTAACTCCTTTCTCTTTCTCCTTGGGATCAGGCAGCTTCTTATTACGACGTTTAACACAAGGAAAGTTAGCTACATCATCTTTTATAGAAGATTCAATTGTAGGATTATATAAGTACTCTAAGCGGAATTTCATGAATCAAATTCATAAGCACTTAAAACAGGATCTCATGCATATACATTCAAGGATCACATAATAGTTAGGAATTTACCTTTGAAGCGTGAATTCCACAAAGCTTGAATAACCCGGATTTAGAACCTCAATTGCGATTCCTCTACTTGGTCCACCAACCCGGATCAACACTCCACCAATGCTAGTTGGAAGGAAGAAATTCTTCTTCTACTTTAATGGAGTTTTTGTGACTTTTGGAAAGATTATGAGAGAGAGAGAATAATGAAAGATATCTTCTATCTTTCCTTATTGCCTAACCAAGTATATATAGATATAATTAGGTTAGGAGGAGAATCAATTCTCCTCTCTCTCTTCCTCTTGGCCGGCCACCCTAGGGCCCCTTACGGGCTCTAGGTTTCTTTTGTTGATCCAAGTATTTTGTGTGACCTAATAGGATCCATTATATTGGGCTTTGGGCTTATTATTTCCTAACCCAAAGTTCTATAGCATTCTCTAGCAAGACGTATAGACGACCCAATAGAACGAATTTATTATCTCTATAATACGATCCATAATATAATTAGTAATTGCATTTAAGTCGAGGACATAAATCCTTCAATCTCCCACTTGTCCGAGACGAGTGTGCAATGTTTAATTTCCTCAAGTCTCTTAATGTCTTAATTTGATAGTATGATCATTTACATATCATCCATACTAGTTTTTCAAATTAATCCTTGAAATCCAAGTTCGAATTGACAGACAAATGATCATCGAATGATCCATTTGAGCATGGCCATGCATTTTTCAATTCTCGCTCTTCAAGGGGCCAAGACACCTATCCTATCTCATATAGGAGGACCTTTTCAATCTTATGGTAATCAATACTCCCACTCAATTTATGGCACAACCTGAATGTTGCCTTTATAGTCCCTTTTTACGGCATGACGTTTGACAGTATCAAAGTTATACCAATCATTGGGCTAAGTAATGTTCCACTCATGTCTAAGGAATCTACTAATATAATTTCGAAGTTATAAAACTTCTAAGCAGGTCTAGTTCGACTATGTATCAACTATACACATCCATATGATTGATTAAACATCTCTATGTTTCTATAGCCCATGAAACGGTGCTATCAATCAATCTTATATGCTAATCCCTTTTAACAAGTCATTCATGTCCAGTTTAATGACTTAGATTAGGAACTTTTAATATTCTATGAATTCTGTTCACTTATGGTGTTTCATTTATCAAATCACATATTTAACAAAACCATAGAATTCAAGATATATTTTGGACATTTTATTTAATACTAAACCAATAATTAAATAATGTAAAATTTATAAACATAAATAGCAAAACCATGTCTTTACATTGTAACAAGTTTCTCTAAACCTAGTACAATCTAAAGCCACTCTAACATTTGCTTCAAGCCTATAGCCCTAGCGTGACACTCATGCTTGGGTTGAGGTAGTGGTTTAGTGAGCGGATCGCCCACATTCTCATCCGTGTGAACTTTGCGGATCCCGACATCCTTCCCGTCAACAATCTCCCTAATGAGGTGATACTTCCTCATTACATGTTTGGATTTGTTATGTGATCTCGGTTCTTTTGCTTGCGCAATAGCACCATTGTTATCACGTAACAACTCAATCCCTTCCCGAGCACTAGGTACGATATCCATCTCCGTCAAGAATTTCTTGATCCAAACGGCTTCTTTAGCCGCTTCAATCGCCGCTAAATATTCGATTCGTCGTAGTAGAGTCCGCTACAAGTGCTTTGCTTTGAGCTCTTCCACTCACTTGCTCCTCCATTTAGACGAAAGACATACCCCGACCGAGAGCGGTAATCATCTCTGTCGGTTTGGGAAGCTTGCATCCGTGTAACCTTCAACAACCAACTCACTTTGTCCCCCATAAACTAAGAACATGCCTTTAGTTCTTCTCAAGTACTTGAGGATGCTCTTAGCCGCAATCCAAGTGTGCTTCTCCCTGGATTTGCTTGGAACTCCGCTACACATGCTCAAGGCATATGCAACATCCGGTCGAGTACTTATCATGGCATACATGATAGATCCTATAGCCGAAGCATAAGGAATGCTACTCATTCGCTTCAACACATCGAGTTCGATCGGGCACCGACTCTTGCTAAGCGATATGCCATGTGACATGGGAACGAAACCTCTCTTCGAGTTTTCCATGTTGAACCTTGTAAGAACCTTATCAATATAAGTTTCTTGACTTAGTCCAATCATCCTTCGAGACCTATCTCTATGGATTTTGATTCCCAGTATGTACTCGCCTTCTCCCGGGTCCTTCATAGAGAAACAACTCTTTAACCATTCCTTGATCGACTCAAGCATTGGTATGTCATTTCCCATGAGTAGTATGTCATCTACATACAATACCAAGAAGACTAAGTTGCTCCCACTAAACTTCTTGTAGACACAAGATTCTTCTTCGCTTTTGATGAAATCAAATTTCTTGATTGCTTCATCAAATCGAAGATTCCAAACTCCGAGATGCCTCGCTTCAATCCATAGATGGATCTGCGAAGCTTGCAAACCCTTTTAGGATTTTCGGATCCTCAAAACCCTCGAGGTTGTGTCATGTACACATCCTCATTCAAGAACCCATTCAAGAATGCGGTTTGACATCCATCTCGCCAAATTTCATAATCATAAAATGCAAAGAATCGCTAAAAGTATCCGAATTGATTTAAGCATTGCTACTTGGAGAAAAGGTCTCATCATAGTCTACACCATGAATTTGTCGAATCCTTTTTGCAACCGGTCTTGCTTTATATACATAGACATTCCCATCTTTGTCCTTTTCAATTTGAACACCCACTTGCATCCAATAGGGTTAACCCCACTAGGCAAGTTCCACCCGGGGTCCAAACTTTATTCTCGTACATGGAGTCTAACTCGGATTTCATGGCTTCAAGCCATTTCTCGAGTCCGGGCTCGTCAAAGCTTGTTTGTAGGTAGTAGGCTCGAATTCTCCAAAATCATAATTTTGAGTTTTCGGTTAACAGAAATCAACCAACCTTTTGTTTGGAATCCTTTCTCTACTAGATCTACGCGGGGCCAGAGCATCAAGAAAAGAGTTCTCTTCAACTCCTTGAAGATCTTCACTAGATTCAATTGGGACGGTAGGAGGTACATGCGTTGAATACATCATCTCCTGAGCTAGACTTTCGTCTTGTCGGGCCGTCTCTGACATAGTGTGAACTACGTCTTTTTGTTGCTCATCTCGAATTTCTTCGAGAATTATTTTACTCCCACTTGTCTTTCTAGAAACAAATTCCTTTTCAAGAAAGACACCATCACGAGCAACAAACACTTTGTTCTCTTGACGGTTATAGAAGTAATAACCCCTTGTCTCTTTTGGGTATCCCACAAAGAGACATTTATCCGACTTGGGTGCAAGCTTGTTCGATAGTAACCGCTTTACATAGACCTCACATCCCCGCATTTTAAGAAAAGACAAGTTTGGAGTTTTTCCATTCCATAACTCATATGGAGTCTTTTCTACAGCCCTTTGACGGGCTCCTATTTAGTGTGTGTGCGGCAGTTTCGAGAGCGTATCCCCAAAAAGAAATCGAAGATCAAGCAAGACTCATCATTGATCGAACCATATCTAGCAAGGTTCGGTTCCTCCTTTCGCATACACCATTCAACCGTGGTGTTCCCGGTGGAGTTAATTGTGAAAGAATTCCACAACCCTTTAGATGATCATCAAATTCTTGGCTCAAATATTCACCACCACGATCGGATCGTAGTGCTTTTATTGTCTTACCAAGTTGATTCTGTACTTCATTTTGGAACTCTTTGAATCTATCAAAAGATTCCGACTTATGTTTCATTAAGTATATATATCCATATCTACTCAAATCATCGTGAATGTAATGAAGTAGTTAAACCCTCCCCTTGCCTTTGTGCTCATAGGACCACACACATCCGTATGTATGAGTCCTAAAAGATCGACGGCCCTTTCACCTTTTCTAGTAAATGGTGATTTTGTCATCTTTCCCATTAAGCATGATTCACATACATCAAATGATTCAAAATCAAATGATGGAATTATACCATCCTTTTGTAACTTGTGAATACGCTTTTGGTTTATATGACCCATTCGACAATGCCAAATGTAGGTTAGGTTGGAATCATTTGATTTTTGTTTCTTGCTATCTACGTTATAGATTTGTAACGACTTATCAAGCACATATAAGCCATTTATCAATTTAGCATTGGCATAGAACATTTTATTGTAAGAAATGGAACAACACTTGTTCTTTATTTCAAAACAAAACCCTTCGTAATCCAAAACCGAAACGTAAATTATGTTCTTAGTTATTGAAGGAACGAAATAACAATTATTTAGTTCTAAAATAAGCCCAGATGGCAAGTGTAGACTATAGTTTCCTATGGCAAGTGCAGCAACTCGTGCTCCATTTCCAACGCGTAGCTCTACCTCGCCTTTTGCCAGCTTCCTACTTCTTTTTAGTCCCCGCACATCATTAACTATGTGAGAACCACGCAGGTATCAAATACCCATAAAGAAGTAGAAGTCAAATTGATTTCTATAACATATATACCCGAAGTGGAAGCCCCGGACTTCTTTTCCTCCAAGTATACCGGCGGTTCCTCTTCCAAAGGTGTCCTATCTTGTGACAATGGAAGCACTTGCTTTCCGCGGCGACCTTTGGCTTGGCGGTTGGCTTAGGTTTTTCAAAGAACGGTGGCAACTTGCTTGCCTTTGTCCTTCTTTCCGCCCATTTCTTCTTGAAACCCTTTCCCTTTTGAACCATCAAAACCTCTTTCTTTGGTTCAACTTTAGGGATGTTCCTTTCAGCGTTGACCAACAATCCATGCAACTCTTGCAAAGTCTTTTCAGACTCATTCATATTGTAGGTCATTCTCGAATCGATTGAAACCGGTCGGGTAATGAGTGGAGAATAATGTCGCAGCCAACTCAACCCTATAAGGGAATCCAAGTCGTTCCATGTTTTCGAAAAGACCCATCATCGCGAAAACATGGGGGGCCAAGACTTGACCGGCTTCATGTGACATTCAAGTATCTCCCTATTAGTCTCATACCGCTCAACTCGGGCTTGTGTTTGAAACATAGCCCGTAGCTCTTGCATGATGGTATAAGCATCCTTGGTTTCGAACCTCCTTTGGAGGTCCGGCTCCATGGTCTGCTATCATCAAGCAAGTGATCGATCTGCACCTATCATTTGCCTCGCTTAGCACGACGTTTGTCGCCTTGACTGACTCATCGGTAATCACAGGAAGTGGGGTTTCTATGACATCCTCTCGACCCTCGGACCTCAAAACAAGTCTTAAGGTCCTTTCCCAATTAAGGAAATTTTCACCATTCGCCCTGTCCTTTTCCGTAAAAGGACGAATGTTGAAACCTAGGAGTTGTTGTTGTTGTTGTTATTAGACATAGTATCTACGATTTAAAAATAAAGCAAAGTTCAATTTATGTTTATAAAGTAACCTAAAATATGCAAAGGTTTCTAGGTTGATCACCTATTCAATTTTAATGTCCCATTTGAATAAGTGTTTTACAAGATCCTATCAACATGCAACACTAAGCAGACGGAGGCCTTATCTTTAACGTTACATTATCAAGGTAAGTAAACTCTTTTACTAATTATAACAAATTATAACTCTTGTTTAGATGGATAAACATCGCATGCTTAACTATCTCCTACTTCAAAATTCAAAACGCTTTTGATAATTTTGTTAAGGACAACCAAACTAAGTTGTAAAATTCGCAATTTTACCTTATATTCCCAAAATTAATGATAACACCCTGCGGAGGCATGACCTATTACTATTAATTAAGGGTTTGATAAGTACTTTATGTTTGGAAAAGCAACCTTAATTTTTACGGGACCTAAGTTTATTATGTTGTTATGAATTAGTGAACTCTAGCGCATCATCAACCAACATACAATAAACTTATAAGCATTTTAAAGAATAATAAAATGCGAAAATAAAATGATCTAGTATGGCCCCTAATCCTAAGAACTAATCATCAATGGCTCATTCTTGGACTCTTCATGGATCTCCATCCACCTTATCCATGGGTCTTCTCTTGATGGACTTCGTCTTTGGATTACATAAGTATCAAAATAATTTAAATAATAACTAAAATAAATTACAAGAATACTAAACGATACGCAGATCGTATTTAAAATTACAAGAATACATCACGATGCGCAGATCGTATTTTCTAACTTAATTTGGGTCATACTAGTCATACATAGCAATTATATCAAAAAATATAAAAGCCACATCATAATATCACATATTATACTTGCCATCAATCAAAATATCAAATATTCTTAATTATGGTAAGTTGATAAAACATTTAAGTAATTCATAACCACCTAAAGATTTTATCCTATTATACTTTCATACTAACTTTAATTAGATTAAAGAATAAAATTATGGAAATATTTAACTGAAAATCTGCTCAATATACTGAAAATCAGATTTAATGATTTTCCAAAAAAAAAAAAAAAAAAAATTTTTTTTTTAAACCTGCTGGGCAGCAGCAAAACGTGGCTAGCAAGCCACGCTGCTGCCACCGCAGCATGGCTGCTGCAGCCACAGCTCCGGCAGCCCTGCACGGATCACCTGGAGCAGCCACCGTGGCCCCACCAGCAGGTGGCAGCGCCACCCAGCCGTGGCTGCTCCCCTTCCCTCCCTTGTTTTATTTTTTTTTTTTTTTTTTGTGGGAAATAAATTAAATCACAACTTCTTGTAAATTAATTTAGTGATCAAAATAAAATTAAACATAAACTCCTTTATGCCTAATTCTGCAAATTAATTTAAATCTCCATTTTAATTAATATTAGGGCTATTCATATCAATTAACCTTAAATTCACATAAAACTCCTTTTACATGAATTAATTTATCATACATAACTAATTTAAATATGAAAATTCAGATTAATTATATGATGTGAATATTCGAAATTAACATAAAATCTCTATTTTATTTTAATTTTAGCATTATTCATATGTATTAACCTCTAATTCACATAAAACTCTTTTCACATGAATTAATTTATCATACATAAACAATTTAAATATGGAAAAACAGATTAATAATATAAATCTAACTCTCTAATTTTTCGAAAAAATTGAGATCTAAAATTTAATTTTAATTTCGAAATTCATGATTTTATTTTCATAAAAATTCGGCCAAATAAAAGTAATTCGAATAAAAAAAAAATTTAGGTCGAATTATAGAAAATAAAATCGTTTATTATGCAGATTAAATCAAATTTAATTAATCCAATTAAACAAAACATCCATAATTCAATTCCTCCCCTTAATCAATTAAAATTAGTCAAGAACACATAATTATTGTGACCAAAAATTATATGCAAGAGGCTAAAATCGATACCATCTGTAGGATTATATAAGATTTCTAAAGCGGAATTTCATGAATCAAATTCATAAAGACTTAAAACAGGATCTCATGCATATACATTCAAGGATCACATAATAGTTAGGAATTTACCTTTGAAGCGTAAATTCCACAAAGCTTGAATAACCCGAATTTAGAACCTCAATGCGATTCCTCTACTTGGTCCACCAACCCGGATCAACACTCCACCGTCTTAGTTGGAAGGAAGAAATTCTTCTTCTACTTTAATGGAGTTTTTGTGACTTTTGGAAAGATTATGAGAGAGAGAATAATGAAAGATATCTTCTATCTTTCCTTATTGCCTAACCAAGTATATATAGATATAATTAGGTTAGGAGGAGAATCAATTCTCCTCTCTCTCTTCCTCTTGGCCACCCTAGGGCCTCCTTACGCCAGGTTGCTTTGTTGATCCAAAGATTTTGTGTGACCTAATAGGATCCATTATATCGCTTTGGGTTTATTTCCTAACCCAAAATTCTATAAAGATTTCTACAGCAAGACGTATAGGCGACCCAATGTAACGAATTTATTATCTCTATAATACGATCCATAATATAATTAGTAATTGCATTTAAGTCGAGGACATAAATCATTCATCAATGTCTTCCTCAGATTCAACAGCATGAAATCATCATCAGGCAGCAGACAGATGACAGAATCTCGATTTCGATGATGGCGGTCCATAAGCAGCAGAAATTACACGTCTGAATTCAGAGATGGGTGCTCGTTGTTCCCCTGAGTAAGAGAAGTGGTGCATATTAGATGAAGAAGCAGCAGCTTAGAGATGGCCAATACTCATCTAGTGCATTGCGTAATGTTGAGATCTAGAAGCCAAAAAAAAGGAAAGAGTCATGAATTGTCAAATTATGATCTTATTTTCCACTTATCATATATTTTAAGTCCACGTTATCATGAGAAGATCGAAAACACTATCAAACACGTGGAATAAGAAATTCGCTAATTCATTAGAAGCACTAGGAGTCTATGAGTGTGATGGTCATATTTGAATATACTTTACCTCTTTTATGTCAAAATCAGCGTTAGTGCAATAATATTTAGTATTTACCCATATATTTAACATTTCATATTTAGAAGCAGTAATAGAGAATGAGGGAGTGGAAGGGTGGCAGCTCTTCATCTTCCATCCACACGTGTGGGTTCGATTCTCATCGCGTTTGGCGCTTTAGGGTATGTTGTATTTAGGTGCCCTGTGAGAGGGCGTTAATGTAATTTATCTTACTAAATTTAAAAAAAAAATTAGAAGCAATAATATAAACATATATAATGTCTCTGGCATAGTAGTGTTATAGTAAACTTATGGGTTGTGAATAGTATCCAAAGTGAAAGTGTAACTATTCAAAAGGAATGAAAGTAGTACAATCTAGCTTAAAACGTCAACTTCTCTCCTTGCCAATCTAACTGCCCTGCGGAAATTGGTTTTGGGTAAAATCAACTTCTCTACAGAGGCTCTTGCCAAATGAACTCAAATCATTATAAGACATTACACAAAAAGCAATTCCTCAAATAAGTACCACTAACCTGTTGTGCAAGATGCATTAAACTGCAAACTGGGCCCTCAAGCTTTTGGAAAGAATATTTTGTGGACCCACTTGGCTTCTCATGCCGCTCCATGATAAATTCTGGACAGAGGATTAAATATCTGGATCAAAGATGATGTCAACATATTATGATTTTACAATTCATCATTAGGAAATTATCATAATAAAAGGAGACCAAAAGCAACACAAGTGAAAGATTGTAATAATTCACTGGGTGTGAACAGTAAAAATGGACAAGGGCTACAACAGAATGCAAGCTCATAGTAGCACCAGTTGAAGCTACCTGGTACACAGAGCCAGGAGCAGTATCTACTGAAAGTAATCTTAAATTACCCTTAAGATGACTTATATCAGTCCTCTCAATTGCTTCTTTCCGTAAAGTTTCTTCGCTAATCCTCGCATTTTTTACAAACATTTTATGTGACAAATTTCCCCTGATTAGAAGAGAACTTAATTTAAGTATCTATCTTCCTCTGACCTTTCTTTATACATCTACACTTTAGAAAATAGTAAAAAGAAACATTAAAAGGGCGTAGATACCTCTCAAGTCTCAACCATCAAGATATAATCTAATCCTGGCTTTCTTGCACGACCCCTGGATTGGATGTAGGCCAAAAAAGTTTTTGTAAGGTCAAAGCAAATCACCACATTACATAGCCGAATATCCAGGCCTTCCTCAGCAACACTAGTGGCAACTAGCAAAGTCACCTGGAGAAAATTCCAAGGGATAAAAGTGAGGTCATTTTAAAAATATACACTAAAAAAGAGTCCATGAATTTCTATAATGGAGGAGAAGTCCAACATATACTAAAACAAACTTTTCAAGTTCTCATTCCAATATGACTTCCCTGTTAGAAAGAACCATCGCGATCATCATTCTAGTCTTACTATTACATGTTCAACTATGAAAAAATTAAATCTGCAAGCTAGACAAATATAATATTCAATTATATCATGCGTTAATGTCTCCTTGCAATAAGCATTAGAGCTGGATATCAGAGGCAAAATAGTTTAGAAGACATTTACAATAAAAACAGGACTTAAGCCGAAACCAGTTAAATCAGATCATAGTTATAGAAGAATAGAACCATGTATAACAAGACCCTTAACATAGTTTTGATATCTATCTATAAAAAAACTATATAAAAAAAAAAAGCACTGAAAACTTCCTTGAATGGTATAAAGCTGTTAGAAGTGGGTTCTTAGACCAATCTTACCAGATAAACCCACCTGAAACCCATAACCCCCCCCTTCTTCTTGGCTCGCTCACAGAGGCAAAGTGTGTTGGAAGAGATTTCTTAATCACATCAAACACATATTCTCAAGTCTAACCAAGGTAGAAACATACACGACGCAAAGATGTGGATTTATATGTGAGGACCATTAGTATCTGATGGACAATATTATGGCACCAGGGTATATATAAATTAAACAAGAGTACAAGACTCACATCAAAGAAGGAAGCACAAGAAAACGTCTGTCACAAGATGGTACTCCATGGCAAGAGCTGCAGGAATTCCAACTTGAATGATGCAACTCATCCCCCAAATAAGGGACATGCAATCGATGGATAACTTTTGAAAATGTAGGAGAGTTTGAACCCACATCAACTGTGGCCAAGTAGTCAGGCTTCTGTATCGTTGTTCCTGCAAAGAGATGTAAACTTAACATTTAACAAAATTTGAAATTTACACAAATTAAGGCAACAAGCAAAATCAGATGTAACAGATAATGAATGAAAAATGTGACATGAATCAAGTTAATTGCCTGATTTGTACACTTAACAAGGAACTTCTGACAAGATATTAATTCAGAAGTTATATTTTAACCAAGTTGTTAATTTAATTCAACTTCATTTTACAACTAAATAACCTTTTCTACTTGTAAGGACTATAATTAAGCTCTTTATGCATATCAATTTAATTAATAAAACAACAATAAGTAGAAATTAAAGCAAGCGAGTTTAAAACATAAAACCCTAGATCCGAACAACCAACCAAAATTTAACGAAATTACTTCAAAAGAAAAGCAATCTACTAAACTTAGCAAATCAACATATGTCTCAAGCTTGTTTTTCAAAAAACGACTGTAGGAGAATCTCTTCAGGTGAACAACCAAAATTTCAAGCAGTCTCCAAAGATCCAATTTCTTACTCGCTGGGTGATGTTGCTTGCAGCTAGGGCAATACCTTGAAAATGAGAATTCAACAAAGTATTAGAATCATATCATCATAAACACTATTGTACTACTAATAGAAGAGGCTCAAAGAAACAAGAAGACAACTGCTTTTAAGTCGGCAGTTTAACATCCAGCCCAGGATCATTTACAGCATTAAAAAAAAACAAAGAATCACATGATATTAATTGAAAGTCTAATGACTTCTAGTGATTTGATTCATCAACAAGGTAGCATTTTAATGGTTTAAATGCAAAAATTAAAACAACTGTACCATATGTTACAGCAACAAACATCAAAAGTTCATTCTGACTCAACTGTTTAACGTAAATCCTTTCATTCAGCTGCAAGGCTCAGTGCTCTCACTATATTACCCACTGCACAGCAACTAATTATCATGTAAAAAGAATGAAACAGGTCCTTGCAAGATTAACTCAGAACTTAGTGGTAGCTATATATGTGTAACACCTCCAAAATTCATACACGTCTAAACTACGTTGCATCGACTTTGGGAGTGTTACTGCCACGGTGAAACGCAAGACTTATTGAAATTAAAACATTAACTTACTCTTTATTATGAAAACTAAATTGCAGCGGAAATAAAATGTTAACTTAACAACTCGGGAATCACCAATGACCCCTTTTTATTTAAAATCATTAACTAAGTAAATCATAAACAAACTCTAGAAGGTTCAAATCAAAACACTTAAAAAGTCTATAAAACAAATAGTATCCCCTGTATGCCCGAACTCATGCAGCATCATCAGCATACCTAATCTGCTCCCCATTGAAATATCAATGGTTCATCACAGGTCAACAAGCAAACATAAATAACACACAATCAGCTATGCTGAATACGTACTTAAACAGTTAAATAATATACTAAGTATAATCAAAATAATAAGAATCATCCCAAGACAAGATACTACGAGAGTGTTACATTTCATTACTTTTATAATTTAGTTGGCAACGAACGGGCACCGTCATCTTGCTAGAATCATATGGGCTACTTAATCCTTAATAGATAACTTAGTCTATTAGATGGAATATAAATGCGGTTTCGTTCCGCTTCACACCCATCACCTTAGTATGCATACCCCCAAGATCGTACGGAACCTTCCGCCGATGTAACACCCCGACAATTCTCCCTTTTCTCAAATACCTTTTTAATATAAAACATAGAGAATTATCAAAGTATTATCGCCCGTGTGAAAACGTATCGGCTTATTCAGAATTTTGCAGCGGAAAACATAATAAATAACTTTATAAATAAAAAACTTGGTCAACTACAAAGTCAACTCCAAAACCAACCAACAAAGTCAATGACAACTTAAAACCAAACCAACTACGAAAAGCATAAACTCAAAGTATGATAAATAGTCTAACAAGCTCTCCAATCCCGAACCCAATGATGCATCATCTTCAAACCTGTAGATGGATAATGCACTATTGATCCCTAGAGACTGCTCACCAAAATGGGTCATCACAGGATCAATAAGGCATAGCCATGATCAACATACACAACAAAAGCACGTAATCAGTAAAGCTGAATACTACATACTAAATAAATAAGCAATCCTAACATGATACTAATTAATAGTAAACAGGAATAATAACAACATAGTAACTTGCAGATAACTTTTACTGAACTAAACTTTAACAACATTCTTATTACTTTATATGGAATAGTCAATGAACCGAGTTGTCTAACTAAAACCAGCCTTCCCTTTGGAAGACGAAATACGGGCGCGACTCCGTATTCCTATGACCTACGATATCGAGGAACCTTTTAAATAAAATAGGACACGGTGATCAATCCGGCCCCAGAAAAAGTCATGGCACTCCCACCATGTACTCCAACTCCTATTTGTCCAACACTTCAGACGTGCACCAGTCTAAAGCTATTGCTATCCAGTTTCACTTTACATGATTTACTAGTTATTACTTGTTATGACTCACAAGCAACACAAATAGCACAATCAACAAACAATCACAACTTTCTTTTTATCTTAGGATTAGATAAGTGATCACACAACTTAACAACCCAAAATTAATCCCAACTTTCATTCAATCTTTCTTATTTGTTGAACCTAGCCAACAACCAAACTACCTTTCATAGGTATAAAATATCAACTTACCAAATAAGGCCCTCGGTCCTTATAAAGCAGTGAAATACTCAAAAGGGAACAATGATCAATCATGATCCAAACTAATAAATATTAATTCCCCCATGTGAATTAATAAAAATAAAGTTCCCAACCAACATGCTTGCATCAATCTTCCATACAAACATGATATAAATCTCATAATATAAATCTCATAATCAACATGTTTACACAACAGCATAAAACATGCAAAATCCAACATAATAGATATCATATATGAACTCAACATAGTTCCTGTACATGATACTGCATAACTCTCCTTCTTAAAATCATGATACTACATCAATCAACACATAGGTATGTACATACCTTGTGTAGACAAACTGAGAGGCCACTTAAACAGTCTTAAAAGTTGCCTAGAGAGAATTCTCCGCCAAAGCAAGAAGGGAGGAGGAAGACCGGCGGCAGCACGGCGGTGGTCGGCGAGTTGCCGGCGAAGAAGCAGTGGCCGGCGAGGGGAGGCGTGAAGGCCGAAGGAAGAAAAAGAAAAGAGAGAGAAAAAGAAAAGAGGTGGCCGAAAATTTGGGAGGAAAAGAGGAGAGAGAAAATAACTTGTGTGGGGAATTTTGGGGGTTTACGGGGTTTATATAGTTTTCCCCTTGTGGGCTTAGGAAAAGGTAAATGGACTTGAATTATAAATCATTTTCCAAGCCTAAGAGTGTTTGGGTTCCTCAAACCCATTTAAGAGTCCTTTTCCAAATCCAAAAAGTATTTCAAACATTTCAAATACTCTTCAAAGCATGACTTTAATAAAATATTTGACTTGCCTAAATCATTAAAATAATTTCTTTGACTTTCAAATAGTCAACCTTTGAAGAATTAAATCATTAAAATACTAAAATATATTTAAATATAAATAACTATACATTAAAATATATTTATAAAATTCATAAATTTACGGGGGATTACAGCCCACTTGAGTTATCAAAATTTATAAGGACACTACTGTCGTCACAGTAGGCATGCGTAGGAGTGTAGAACAAGTCTCACACTCCCCCCATTGTTCACTACTTGTAGGGATTCCAACTAGTTTATCGCCAAAGATCCTTCTTAGTGATATTCATACAACATTAGGCATATAATCATTTAATTTTTCTTCTTAGGTACATTGCTTAAGTCTTTAGTTTAGGCAACCTCTTGTAACATCCTTGCTACAACAATAAATTATGGAATTCCAATCCAATTCTTATTTCATGCTTGTGACACGATAGAATTACGCATACCAATAATAATTCATTCCAACTCACAAGTCATACAACAAGGGAATACATACAGATTTTCAATTGATTTCATGTTACCAAACAATCTCATCAATCATAACCAAACAATAGTTCCTTATCATGATTCTAGGTTCCAATAAAACAATTCATAACTTAACATGATACTAACGTATCCAATTGAACTAGTACGCGTACGTACCTTGTAACGGAGAATCTTCGCTGACTAATTAAAACGTTTCGCTTATGAAATTGGGACCTAATCGAATAATAAAATATTTCAGTGCTAAGTCCTTGATATTATTAATAAAAAAAACAGCTTATCTAACTAGGTAAAACATGGTGTTTTGAATAATAAAATAATCAATCTTGTTGTTTAAACTTTCTTTTCATAAACTTTATTGAAACTTACATATTTAGGTACTAATACTAAAGTGTTTGTAAATCTGATTTCTTTTTAACTTATGTTATACTTTATTTACAATACAACTTAATCCCAGATATATATATACGAATTACAAAAATCAGAATTTACAATTTAACTAAATTAGAAAAGAAGAATTTTATTTTTTTATACCGGACCGACTCGCCGGCGACGACCACCGGCGACACGAGGGACTCCGGCAGCAGCACCACAACACTCGCAAGCCTCGACTCGTCGCGCCTCACAGCACGCACAACACCACCCACTCGAGGCCTCGGCCTCGCTCGCACAACACTCGAGCCTCGCACACACTCGCTCGCACAACACCATCGAGCCACACACCACTCGACGCTAACACTCGTGCTTCGCAACCCCAACACGCACAACCCTCGCAGACCTCGAGCCCAGCACTCGAACACCCGCACTCTTCGCGTCGCACAACCTCGCTCGACTCGCACACTCGAACTACACTCGACGCTCGCACCCTCGACTCGCCTCGACCGCAACGACCGCACACACACGCAGCCTCGCACAGCCCACTCGAAGGCTGACGAAACTCAGGGGAGGGCAGAAGAAGAGAGGAACCCAGGAGGAGAAGAGGAGGAGAGAGAAAATCTTTGAGGGTCTGATAGAATAGTTAGGGTTTTATTTTATTATTATTTTTTCTCTTATTTATAGCATGTGAAACCTATGTACACTAGGACTTGTTTTCCAAATCAAATTCCTATTTCTTATTTTATTTATTTAGGAAAAACAAAACAAAACCAAATTATAATATAATTAGGTACAAAAAGTAGGTTGTATAGTTAAATTATAACTGTAGGCTTACCCAACTATATTTTTCTGCGAATAATATTATTCGTTTAATAAAAATACTTTCAACTTTATTCTTTATATTTTCTTATTTATCAAAATAACTCCAAAAAATACGGAGTATTACAGGCTTCCCCCTTTAAAGGAAGTTTCATCCCAGAACTTTGAGGTAACCAGTCTTAACGACGATTTTTTTGCACTTCTAAGTCCCAATATTTCACAAGCGTTTTTTAATTTCCGCAAGTCACATAAGCGATAAATACACATAAATAACAGACTTAACAGACTTTATCAAACTTTAGGGTGGAAGCGCGAAATTCTATCGCATTCTTCCTTCCCTTAAAAGAAAAGTTACGTCCCTGTAACTCACCTACCTCTTAAAAGAGCTCAGGGTACTTCTGACGCATCGCATCTTCTGTTTCCCATGTGGCTTCTTCAGTTTTCTAATTTCTCCACAACACCTTTACAATTTGACGTCCTTATTTCTCGTACTACGCACCTTGTGGTCTAGGATCTTGATGGGTTTCTCCTCATAGGACAAGGTCTCGTTTAACTCGACGGTTTCGGGTTCAAGGACATGCGACTCGTCAGGTACGTATTGCCGAAGTTGGGATACGTGAAACACGTTGTGGACCCTTTCTAACTCGTTGGACAATTCTAAGCGATAAGCCACTTTGCCCACTCGTGCCAAAATCTCATATGGTCCTATGAACTTAGGACTTAGTTTTCCTTTCTTCCCAAATCGCATAACTCCTTTCATTGAGGACACCTTAAGCAGTACTTTTTCGCCAACTTCATAATTCTCTTCCTTTCGCTTCTGATCTGCATAGGACTTTTGTCTGTCTTGTGTAGCCCTAATTTTCTCTTGAATGACTTGTACTTGATCAATAGTCTCTTGAATCATTTCAGGCTCTAACACCACAGTCTCACTAATGTCGTTCCAGCACAAGGGACTACGACACTTTCTCCTATACAATGCTTTGAATGGAGCCATTTTAATACTAGCATGATAACTATTGTTGTATAAGAACTCTATGAGGTCCAAATGGTCTTCCCATGATCCCTGGTATTCTAAGGCACAAGATCTTAACATGTCTTCCAAGGTCTGGATGGTTCTTTCTGTTTGACCGTCTGTAGCTGGGTGAAAAATTGTACTCATCAATAGTTCACTACCAAATGCTTCGTGGACCTTTTTCCAGAAATTCAAAAGGAATCGTGAATCCCTATCAGACACTATACTCATGGGTACTCCATGCAATCGAATGACATGTTTAACGTATGCTTTGGCTAGGGTCTCCATACTCCACGTGTCTTTCATGGGTATGAACCTCGCAGTATTGGTTAATTTGTCCACTATCACCCATATTGTGTTATTGCCTCCCCGACTCCTAGGTAAGGCTACGACGAAGTCCATGGATATCGAATCCCACTTCCAGGTTGGAATGTCTAGAGGTTGGATTTTACCTTGACGTCTCTTGTGTTCACTCTTAACCTTCTGACACGTCAGACATTTGGAAATAAACTCGGCTACTACCCTCTTCATTCCAGACCACCAGAACATCTTTTTGAGGTCCTTATATAACTTATCCCCCCCTGGGTGGACGGAATAGTTCGTGTTATGACCTTCACTCATTATCTTTTGCTTCAACTCCTCACATTTTTGCGGTACACACCACCTACCCTTGTAGCGTATACTCCCATCTTCATGGATGCTTTTCCCTCCTTAAGCTTTGCTTTGACCCGCTCAAGTTTCACATCCTCAAGCTGGCCCTCTCTTATTTCATCTAATAAGTTGGGCTGGATGGTTAGGGCACTCAATAACTTTTCCACTTCCCCTTCATCAACCACTTCAATCTGGAGTTTAAAAAATTCTTCACAAAATTTGTCGGCAACTACCAAGGTGTTCAGGCTATGGCTAGATTTGTGACTCAATGAATCAGTAACAACGTTTGCTTTACCCTCATGATATTGAATATCTAAGTCATTGTCCTTAATGAGCTCTAACCATCTTTGATGTTGCATATTAAGGTCTTTCTAGGTGAAGATGTATTTGAGGCTTTTGTGGTCGGTGAAAATTCTACAAGTCACCCCGTAAAGGTAATGTCTCCAGATTTTTAAGGCAAACACAATTGCGACCAACTCTAGATCATGTGTTGGGTAATTAACTCCATATGGTTTCAGTTGACGGGATGCATAAGCTATGACTTTCCCTTTTTGCATAAGAACACAACCCAACCCAACCCATTCTTTGACGCATCACTATAGACATCATACCCCCTCATCCCCGTTAGGCAAGGCTAGAACAAGTGCTGAGGTTAATCTCTGTTTGAGTGTTTGAAAGGCTTTCTCACTGTCTTCAGTCTAGTTAAACTTGCAATCTTTCTTTATTAAGTTAGTCATGGGTTTTGCTATCTTCGAAAAGTATTTAACAAACCTCCTATAATATCCGGCTAAACCCAAGAAACTCCTGATATCTGTGATATTCTTTGGTGTAGGCCATTCACTCACCGCTTTTATCTTTGCAGGATCTACTGACACACCCTCCTTAGAGACAAAATGACCCAAAAATGACACTTTTTCTAACCAAAATTCACACTTCGAAAACTTTGCATATAATTGGTTCTCCCTAAGTGTCTGTAAAATAAGCCTCAAATGTCCCTCATGTTCCTCCTTGCTCCTTGAATAGATCAATATATCGTCTATGAATACGACTACGGATTTATCGAGGTAGGGTCGAAAAATCCTATTCATGAGGTCCATGAACACAACAGGTCCATTGGTTAACCCAAAAGGCATGACGGTAAACTCATAGTGTCCATACCTAGTCCTGAAGGCAGTTTTAGGTATATCTTGATCAGCAATCCTCAATTGATGATAGCCAGACCTTAAGTATATTTTGGAGAACATCCCTGCACCCTGAAGTTGGTCAAGCAAGTCATCTATCCTAGGTAATGTATATTTGTTTTTCACAGTGACATTGTTCAACTCACGGTAGTCTATACACAACCTTAAACTACCATCATTTTTCTTCACAAATAAGACAGGGGCTCCCCACGGTGACATACTAGGTCTAATGTACCCCTTCTCTAGCAGTTCTTCCAACTGGTTCTTCAACTCGATCATTTCTGCTGGAGCCATTTGGTATGGGGCTTTTGAGATAGGTCCAGTTCCAGGTACTAGGTCAACAATGAACTCTACATCTCTCCTTGGCGGCATACCAGGTATTTCTTCAGGAAAAACATCCTGGAATTCTCTGACTATAGGCACATACTCATGTCTCAATGGATCATCCTTAGCCCTTCTCACGGAACAAATAAATAGAGGCCATCCTTTTTCTATACAACTCTTAATTTGCAAGGCATTGATTACTTATATGACACTCTTTTTACCGAAGGGTCTCTCAGTTCCACCTTCTATGCATCACAGTCTATCTTAGCCTTGTACTTCCCAAGCTAATCCATTCCCAAAATGACGTCTAGGTTTGATAGGTTAAACTCTATTAGATCGGAAGGAAATAATCCCTCCCTTATATTTAGTGAGACATTTAGGAATTTCTTAGAGCAATTAACAGTATCCCCAGACGGAATAACTATAGGCACTGAAATGGACTCGAACTTGACCAGTTCTAGAAATTTAACAGTTGTATGAGCAATAAAAGAAAAAGATGCTCCAGAATCGAACAATACTTTAACAGGAATTGAGTTGATAGAAAAAATACATGTGACAACATCTCTACGAGCTTCCTCTTCGCTAGCCGTCATCATATACAGCTTCCCTTTGCCCTTATTATCATTGTTGTTGGTCACATGGTTCCCATTTGGTGCCTGATTATTTGCATTGGTTGGTGGTTTGGAGTAATTGGAGTTCCCTGACCCATTGGATGCATTTCCACCATTCCCATTCCCATTCCTAGGCTTGTCTCCATAGTTCCCTTTCTTGTGACCATTGGGATTAACCTTATTCTTCGAATAGCATTCGTACGCTCTATGCCCCATTTTCCCACATTCACGACACTCCACCTTGTTACCCTCGCAATCCCTCCCAGGATGATTGTATGAGCACTTCTTACACATGTACACAGGCTCAGGTCTGCGGTTGTTGGTGTTATTGTTGCGATTATTGTTATTGTGGTTATTGTTGTTGGGTCCCTTACCGAAATTTCTTTGGGAGGTTTGATTGTTCTGGTTCTCATGGTGTTTCTTTTCAAATCTCTGAACCTCGGGGTTTGGATTCTCTTTTCGCTTCTCACCTTGTTTACCTCCTTCCTCTTGTTTCCTTATTACATATAAGTGGGCAGCTTTGCCAAAAGCATGGTCTAACGAGGTGAAAGTATCTCCCCTCAGTCTCCCTTGCAGGTCAACGGTGAGCCCTAATTCAAAGCGTGAGGCCTTAGCTTCCTCAGTAGGGGCAATCTCAAGAGCAAATCTCATCAGTTCAATGAACTTGCGGTAATATTCCTCAACAGACAGGTTCCCTTGCTCTAGCATCATAAACTCTTGGGCAATCTGCTTTTTGAGGTAAGGTGGGTAATACTTATCCCTTAGGGCTTTCTTAAAGGTTTCCCACCCAAAATCAGGTTGGTCACGAATCGATTGCTCGACATTCAGAGAGGTATCAGACGTACCGCCCTGACGAACCATTCTGCGCTGAAAAATGACACAACTTCTGTTTTAGTGACATACACATAGTCGTTTATTCATTTAACTATTACACATTTGCACGTTCATACCACACGTCCTTATTGCGAACAATCATTAAGTCTCTATTGACTTGCAATATAAACATCTCAAATAAGACGTACATCAAATAATTAAAGAATTAAAATAGTGTATTATTATTGAAAGGGAAAAATTTATTGTTTCCAAGGAAAACATAATATGAATAAATAAAGGAATAAAAAATGCTAATTTGCTACTTGGCATGCAAGCCTTTTTAAAACTGAAATAAACAAATAAAGTAATATTCTAATCCTAATTATACTTTCAAAAGAAACTAGGGACTATAATGGTGAGCTTCGTCATCTGAGTTAGGATTTTCTATTCCTTCTTCCATGTCGGCTTCGTCCTAGAAGGCTCGTCATCCTTTATAGGTTCATCTTCCTCCATGGGTTCTTCCTCTTCTATGGGTTCTTCTTCTTCTTCTTCGTGGTCATTTTCCTCAATCGGATTCTCTTCAACAGGCTCATTTTCATTAGGATCTTCCTCTTCCTCATTTTTTAAGTCAAGTATAGGTGCAACATAATCTTCACCAATCACTGTGATGATTGTCCTATTATTCCCTTCATCATCGGAAATGAAGGTAACAGTTCTAAGGTTTGACGCTATTTGGTAGTCCTCGGGTATGAATTCATCCTCAAAAGTCTAATATTTTGCTCTTTTTACAGCTCTAGGTGACGTTTGTAGCTCAGTTTTAACTCTCAGGTTCTCAGAATTCACATCTACAACCTTAGTTCCCGAGATTTCTCCCACATGACAGGTTCCCCTAAGTGGAGATGATGAGGTAGAGGGCTCCCAACTTCTTTTCCCACGAATTCTCCATTCATTTTCACAGTATTTAAGATCAGTGACGAAATGCTCTATAGTAGGAAGGTATTGATTCCAGTAAGTGTGTTTGGCTATGTTAAAACCTCCATTTTCTAACCATATATCCCCATATTTACGGTGTACGAAAAGGTAGGGTTCTTCCTTAGGGACGTACTGAAGCATCAAGTATATTTTCTCCATTTCAGTCCTTAGTCTAGTATCTCCCAGTAAGATCCTATATTCCATAGCAGCTTTCATCTTATAGGCCCAGATGTCTCAATCTTACGCTATTCGGTGTTTCATCAAGTACTCCTTAGAACCTATGTCGTAAACCATCTGCGAATTAAAAGAAGAAAATAGTCTAAGTTCTAGAGAAGTAAAGGTTTTTAAATATACATTATATATACACATATATAAGAGGTAAAACAATTATTTTAAATTTTAGAACTCCTTAAACAAGTTCAAAATATTTACAACAACTAAATTGTTCTTTCCTAAAATATTCGAAATAAGGTTTTAATTCAATACCTTTTTTTAACATCTTTGGAACAAATATATTAATTCGAAATCAACTTAGTGCTCCTAAAAATACCACTATCTATGTACCTATCCTTGTACATCCTCCTAACCTATTTATACTCCGAAGATTTCAAAGAACCTTTCACAAATTCAATCAAGCAACCAACACAACATTTCATATAATCAAAACATCTGATTCATTCCACATTATTTGCATACATCCTATAAACATATTAGACAAGGCAAGAAAAGGGATTACAAACAAAAGCATTCCTATGATTTAATGCACGTAAAAGTAAACTATATGCTCTTATCCCATACAACCCATTTTTAAAAGGAAAAATTGATTTAATCAGTCCCAACTATGGACGTCCCGATAAAAACAGTCCCAACTATCGTTTTTTTATTATTCGGCCCCAACTTTGAAGGGTGTTTTACAATAGTAGTTCCACCGGGTTAAAAACTCCGCCGTAGTGAGTAATTTGCCATTTTTTTTTTTTTTTCAATCTTCTTCCTCCCTCCTTCCTTCACTACTCCCCTCCTCCTCTCCTCTCGCCACCCGTCCCCATCCCCTTCCACCCACTACCCCCTCCCCCACCTCCCCTAACCCTCCCCCCAGCCCCAGCCACCCCCCCGCCCCTAAAACTCCATGCCCCTTCCCGACCCACGCATCCCCCGCCCCGAAACCCTCCCCATCCCCTCCACTACCCTCCCCTTTCCCCTCCCCCGCCACCCTCCCCCCCGCCCACCCACCCCTCCCCGTTGAACCCCTTTATTTACCATAAACTTGAAAAAGCCTAATGCTTCGTAAAACGATCATTTTGTGAGAATGAGCTTATAATAGTATTCCAAGAGACCAAATCCCGATCCTCGAAATTGTAAAGCAATGATTTAGCATAATCAAGCTTCCTTAATTTTGCATACATGGCCATCAAGGCATTCATTGTATACGTTGCCACATAACCTTTTCTCAAACTCTATGCATGAACTTGTTTGCCAAGCCTCAACCCATCAACAACGCTCAAATTCCCGCAAACCAATACTATACTCACCAACGAAAAAGAGCTTGGCTCAACATTATCCGTTTGCATCAACCAAAACGCCTCCAAAGCATCCTCGCTTGTCATGCCTACACAACGCCGAAATGATGGAGTTCCAAGAAACCTGATATCTCTCAGACATTTTATCAAACACCTTATACACATCCCTAATATCTCTACATTTCCCATACATATTCACAAGGGTGTTATCCACAGTAGTTGATTTGGAACCATACCCAAATTTAACCACCTGGGTATGAATTTGGGCTCCGAAATTAAAATCTTCAAAATCCGCACAAGCCTTTAAAATGGCTGGAAAAATAAAGTTGTCGGGCAATATCCCCGCCACTAACATCGAAATGTAGGTGGAAATGGCCTCTAAAAGAAGCCCGGAACGCGCTTGAGAAGGAAGGATGTGCACCCATGACTCCTTTACTTCGAGGTGTCGTTTGGGTGGAAGGGAGGGGTGGCAGGGGAAGGGGAGAAAGGAGAGAGGAGAGAGAAAGACTGAGGGAGGAGGTAGAAGAAACAAGTGAAAAAAAAAGTAAAAATGAAAATAGGGGTTTCTTGACCGGTTTAGCAGGTCGCCAAGGGGGTCAAAGTTGGGATTGAACAATAAAAAACGATAGTTTGAACTGTTTTTGTCAGGACGCTAAAAGTTGGGACTGATTAAATCAATTTTTCCTTTTTAAAATCCTTTGAAATATCTTTGAAAATAGAAGCTTTTGGCTCTGACAACCAGTTTTATAACACCCCCAAAATCCATACACGTCTAAACTACGTTGCATCGACTTTGGGAGTGTCACCGTCGCGGTGAAATGCAAGGCTTATTGAAATTAAATGATTAACTTACTCTTTATTGAAATGCAAGGAGGAGAGAGAAAATCTCTAAGGGAGGATGAAGAAAACGGCTGATAGAATAGTTAGGGTTTTATTTTTATTTTTTTGTCTTATTTATAGCATGTGAAACCAATGTACACTAGGACTTGTTTTCCAAATCAAATTCCTATTTCTTATTTTATTTATTTGGGAAAAATAAAACAAAATCGAATTATAATATAATTAGGTACAGAAAGTAGGTTGTATAGTTAAATTATAATTGTAGGCTTACCCAACTATATTTTTCTGCGAATAATATTATTCGTTTAATAAAAATACTTTCAACTTTATTCTTTATATTTTCTTATATATTTATCAAAATAACTCCCAAAAATACGGAGTATTACACTTTGGCTCCTAGACAGTTGGCCCAGGCTTGCAACCCAAAAAGATAAGTAAACAAAAATGTAGGGTACATCTAATGCTCATAAACCCAAAAAAAAGAGGTTTGCTTGGAGCCAATCCTCAAAACGCGTGTTCGCCGGGAAGACAAGAGGAGAGAGATCCCAAACCTCTTTAGAGTGAGGGTGAGCACATCTAGGACAAGAGGGGTCTTGCAATGCACAGCGTTGGAAGAGTAGAGCATTGTGGGGGAGCCTATCCCTCTAAGCCAACCACATGATGAATTTAACTTTAGGCTCGGCATAGCACTTTCATAACCAAGATAGCTCAATATGGACATTGGGTAACTGGGCTGAATACGCAAGGGAGAGAGAGAAGCCTTTTAAGATTAGGAAATCAGGATCAAGAAGGTCGGCCTAACGGTGCGGGTTTGGAGGGTGTATAGACAAGATTTGGTCAATAATAGGTGAGGGGATGGCACAAGGAATTAAGGAGAAATCCCAAACCCCTTCGGACACAATGTCTTTAAGAGTCATCTAGATTAGCTGTCTCTCGGAGTAAGCGACCCCTAAATTAGCTGTCTCAGGGTAGAGGAGGAAATCCACTTATCCTCCCAGAGCCTAATATTCTCACCTCTACCAATCACCCAAGAGCTATGCTTACTCAGAAGATCCCAGCCCCTTCCCGATACTCTTCCAAGTATGGGAACCATTTGAAAAGGTTGTAACATGATTGTCATGGATATATTTTGATTTAATGCACTCTTGGGCTAAAGTAGGAGGCCCTTGCGCCAGCTTCCAACCCATCTTGGCCATAAAGGCCATGTTCATACGAGTCTGGTTTCTAATACCCAACCCCCCCTTTAGACTTGGGGAGGAACGTGGCATCCTTCCCCACTAGGTGGATCCTTTTTTTCTCAGAAGTGTCCCTGTAATAGCCCTAATTTTAAGCAGGTGTTATAAAACTCTAATGTATAATCATTTTCTTAAGACAAGGTTATATTAGAATTTGTAATTTTGGTTTACAAGAGTTTTAAACAAAATCTGATTTTCAGGTGTGAAGAGTATAATTACAGGATTACCCTCCAGTTATAAATAAAATAAAATAAAAAGAAAACCAATTTAGTTCTCTCATCTCTCAATTTTCTATCTTACTCCTCTTGATTCATGTATTACTTGTGCATGAGAAAATTAATGAATAGAGGGGTCAATTATGCTTTTGTATTTAGGGAATTTGTTGATCGATTTGAGGATTGGTTTGTTAATTAAAATCGCTTATTTGCCAAGTTTTTGATTTAGAAAAAAAATTGATTGATTGAATCAATTAAGGGCTTAAATGAATAACTAATTGAATAATGTAGCATTGATATTTGGGTTCTTTTCACCATATACCCCTGACAAATTGGAAAATTCACTATATACCCCCAATGTTTCAGATATTCACCATATACCCCCTGAGTTTTTAAAATTATGCACCAACTACCCTTTTTTCTAACGGACGTTAAGTCGATGCTTGCATTATTTACAACTTTGCCATTATTAACCTAAGTAACCCACCATCCACCCTAACTCCCAAACCCTAGTGCCCTAATTAACCTAACCCTCTAACCCTAATGCCCTTAACCCTCACTAATTAACCTTAATAAATGGAACTTTATATCTCACCGCGAAAACGACTTTTTTTTAAAAAAAACGGACATTACCGACGACCCTTAAGGGACACGAACTTTGAGAAGCCCATCAATATGAGTATCAATACGACGGTATTCTGGGAACGCTTCCAGAGGCAATCTTTAAACGATCGATTTCGCCGCTAAAATGACTTTTTTGAAAAAACGGACGCCACCGACGACCCTTAAGGGATACGAATTTCGAGAATCCCATCAAAACGAGTAAGAATACGACAGTATTCTGGACACGCTTCCCGAGACGACCTTAAGCGACTGATCTCACCGCCAAAACGACTTTTTTTGAAAAAATAGACACCACCAACGACCCTTAAATGGCACGAATTTTGAGAAGCCCATCGAAACGAGTTCCAATACGACGTTACAGTGGGCACGCTTCCCAAGGCGATCTTAAACGGCCGATTTCATCGCCAAAACGACGTTTTTTGAAAAAACGGACGCCACCGACGACCTTTAAAGGGCACGAATATCTAGAAGCCCATCATATTAACGAGTACCAATACGACAATAATTAGTCAATGTTGATAGTGGAGGAGAGAGATGAGGAATTTTTTTTTAAAAGATTAGGGGTAATCAGGTTAATAGTAGCAAAGTCGTAAATAATGGAAAACGGTGAGTTAACGTCCATTAGGAAAAGGGCATATGATGAACGTTCTCGAAAACTCAGGGGTATATGGTGAATATTAGAAACATTGAGGGTATATGAGGAAAAAACCGTTGATTTTATAATTGGATCATTTAAGGAATTGATTGAAGATTAACTAAGGTTCCCTCCGTCCCAGAATAGTATGAACACTTTCCTTTTATGTTTGTTCCAAATTAGTTTAAACACTTTCATTTTTGATATGGTCCCACTATTAATATATTATTTCTTTTACACTCATTTGGCCCACACTCAACCTTTTATCAATAAAAAGTTACTCAACTTTCTCTCTCCTCTAATAAAAAAATACCCCACCAACTCCTATCACATCTACTTTTTAAATAAAATAACATTTGATAACCACACTACAACTTATCACATTAAAATACGTGTCCCAACAAGTGCTCAGATCTTTCTAGGACGGAGGGAGTAGTTATTTAATAATTATAGATTAGGCATTGATGTAAAAGTTTCAATAAATAAGTTTTTAAACTATTAAGTTAGGTAGAGAAGTATTTTCTCGGGGGAGACAGTAGAGCTCCCCCCTTCTTCACTTATATATATTACTAGCCTTATATGCACGCGATGCGTGCGAAAACATGTAGAAAATTTAATTAATTACATCAAATAAATTAGGAACTTTTAATCAATTTGTCGCACTAAATCAAAGACTTTAAAATTTTTCCAAAAAATTAGTTGGGAGGGAAGTAACTGTGTGTTGTAAATTCTTACTTCTTTATTTTTGTTGTCCCTTCTTTATCTTTTTTTTTATTAATTAGGTAATTACATCTCTTTATTGTTTTTCTTTTTTCTATTTTTTCGTGTTCCACCCCTGACCATATATGTATACTAGCATTTTTTTACACGCTATGCGTGCATATCATATTAATATGAAATTCAAGTTCTGATTTTTCTTCTGATTCTGTCAATTAAATTATATTGTCAATTAAAAAAGTTTTTCCCACATATGTAAGAAGAGGAAATCATTCTCCTTAATTTTGATATTTAATTAAAATTACAAATTCAATTCCATTGTTAACTTATTCAATATATATGACAAGTAGGAAGGAAAAGAAAAAATTATCTAAATATATGATAATTTAAATTCATTAAAGGTATATCAGACTTTTTGTAAGGGGACACCATCTTCATTATCTCCCCTTCATTTACATTATATATATATATATATATATATATATATATATATATATATATATATATATATATATATATATATATATATATATATATATATATATATATATATATATAGGGGCAGCATCACATGAGAATGCATCCTTACATGAGAAATGATAATGAATATCAACCACACGATTGGATTAGAGTTACAACACTTGTTCATTAAAGTTATATCTCCAAAAAACTTCGAGCCTAAATTTTTTTTAAATTTTTTCAAATTATTTTTTAAATTTTTTCTTTTTGTAGTTACACCTCTTTTTCATTTGAGTCATATCACTTGTTCATTAGAGTTATAGCGCGTAAAATTCATTCTCATTTCTCATGTAAGTATGCATTCTCATATGAACTTCACTTATATATATAAATTAAGGCTCTTGTGAGAACACCTCCTTTAGGTGAAAACACCTCCTTTATGTGAGAATCCTATGTTCTATAAATTAAGTGATATGTTCTAAATTATGTCTTCTTCTAAAAAAGACTCCATTAAAGTTTCAAACTCAAATTCAACCAATTTTTTTACTAAATTCTTCATTAAATAATATGAAATTCAATATATTTAGCTAGCATTCATTAACTACGAATTTATTTCGTTTCTCTCTCCTCTGGAGAAGACTAATTCTTTCTCCTCAAGAATATCATAATTCTTTACTGAAATAGACTTAGTTGAGGCTCCATGTTCAACTTCAATCAAGTTCTTCGCAAGTGCAACAAAATTATTCATAAAAGATTCAACTTATTTAAAATGAATTCATGTTTGTTCTCTTTTCTCAAGATGACAATTTTCACTACTCAAGAATATCCATTCTCTCTCCTCAAAAAACTCCACCAAATTGAAGATAAAATTCAACAAAGTTCTTTATATATAAATCAACAAAGTTACATGAATTCAATAGTGGTTCTTACCAAGTTTAACGAATTCTTCATCAAAAGTTCTGAAGTTCGATTTTATTTAGGTTGAATTTCATGCTCTAAAATTTTGTATTTCATGTTCTAAAACTTGTTAATTCATGTTCTAAAACTTGTTATTTCATGTTCTAAACTTTGGAAATTCATGTTACAGAAATCATAGCATATGTTCTATAAATTATTGTTCTAAAAAGTGTTGCATATGTTCTAAAAATTGTTGAATATGTTCTAAAAACAAAAAGTTAAGTATATTAAAAAAAGTATTGCATATGTTCTAAAAAGTGTTGCGTATGTTCTAAACATAAATTTGTTCTCACATATGACACATGAGATATGTTCTCACATAAGGACTCATTCTCACCGGATCCTGACCATATATATATATAATGCAAAAGATTATTGTTACTTTTTGGTTTTTGGTTAATTAGGAGTTTGATTCTTTTTCTTGGGGGGAGTTTAATTAGTGGTATTCCAAAATCAGAATTTGAATTATACATGGAGGAGCCTAGAGTTCCTGACGCAGTCAGAAAACTAAAAGAAAAGCAAGCGCTAATCTCGGTCAAGAACAGACAGATTTACAAGCGATAAATCTGTAGAAATCCGGAATCCACCAGAAAAAAGAGTAAAACTCTGAAATATTATTAAAAGTCAATATTGTTTAAATACTCAAAACAAAACCCTAATACGAAAATAAGGAAATAACAAAATCCGGAAATAATAAAAATGCTGTTTTCGGGCCCTAAACGAACTCGGATGGCTTAAAAAGCCTGTACGTCATGGCGAAGCGATGTGTTTGACTCGTTGGCCCGTTCCGCTTCCAGAAAGGTATCACAATAAGCAATCGGCCTCCGGAGGCCTGATTAGTAGAAATCATTTCAGGACTTTTGACGAACTTCTTCGTCGAACTTGTTCTCTAACCGTCCTACGTCAGTTCCTCGTATGAATGCTTGGACATCATTGAGTACTGGAGTCTGGAAATCTTGCCAGTTGCGCTTCCATGGCCTTTCTGTTCTGGCTACGAGACTTCTTAGTTCTTATCTATTCCAATTTCTACAGTAGCATTTGATTCTGCCTTAAGTATTGGTGGAAAGATCTTGGATCCTGAATCTCTTTAAAGTCATCTGTTGTGGAGTCATTTATATGTCTAAGAGATTGGTTTTATGGACATCCCGAAACTTCAAACTTGCTTAATTAAGGGCCCGTTCGGTATTACTGTGGTTTTCTGTTTTTTGGTTTTTTGATTTTCAAAGTCATATGATATATGTCCTATAATGAATAAAAAATTAGTCAAATTTATTGGAAACATGATGATTTTGAAAACTGACAACTGAAAAAGTGGTTTCCTGTTTTTGGTTTTTAGTAATTAAGAAGGTTAATTTTTGTTTAATTAGCTAAATAAGCGTACTTATGAATTTGCGTTATTAAAAAGGTAACTAATTAATTTGCATTATTAAAATAAAGTAACCTAGGTCGAGGTTCGACGCACGCCGCCATCAGCCCCATCGCCCAGCCTCGTCGGAGCTCCATCTCTGATCTCCCTCCCCTGTCATGCGTCTGTCGTTGCTGCTCAACTTGCAGTCTGCAGAGGTATATCACGTTACGTACTGATAGAATATTCTCAAATATTCTGTTGTATATCTTGTATAACTAAAATAGGATAGCAATATTATAGTCAAAGATTACTAATGATTTGCTCCTTGATTATAGCGTAGAATTCTTACTATCCTAGGTTATATATTGTATCATTGTATATTGAGAAGGACAGGCAATTATGTGTCTTTCTCGGTTACCCTTCTCATCACCGTGGTTATAAATGCTATGACATTTCTAATCGAAAAATCATCATTTGCAGACATGTTCTCTTTGATGAAACTCAATTTCCATTTTCTAAAATCCACACCCCACTCCCTAATTCATATGAATTTCTCGACCATGGTATACATCCTTCCCTCCTTCATCAAATATCCACACCTTCTCCAGCATCTCCTTCTCACACGGCCCATACCCCTCTCAATTCCCCGGCCCAAGTCTCTCCACATACTCCTTCACATCCTGCCAACCCTCATGCTCTTAGCCCACCTCCCTCCCAGGTCCATGCGTCCCCTACTTCCTCTCCCTTACCCGCACAAATTCAGCGGTCCCCACCTACTCTTCCCGAGGCCCGGTTCGGCTGCGGCCCAGTACCCACCCACCCGCATCACCTCCCCACCCACTGTCCCTCTCTTCACCCGTCGAACTTCCTTCTTCTTCCCTTGACCCAGCTGGCCCAATTCGCCCTCTTTTCCCATCTATCCGCATGACCACTAGAAGTCAGCATGGTATTTCCAAGCCCAACCCCAAATACCACTACAATCTACATACTACATCCATCTCTCCCTTACCTAAAAACCCCATTAGTGCCCTCCATGACCCGAATTGGAAAGCCGCTATGATGGATGAATATAATGCTCTAATTCAAAATAAGACATGGGAGTTAGTACCTCGTCCTTCAAATGTTAATATCATTCGGTCTATGTGGATTTTTCGTCATAAAAAGAAATCTGATGGTTCTTTTGAGAGGCATAAAGCCCGTCTTGTAGGTGATGGCAGGTCTCAACAAGTGGGCGTGGATTGTGATGAAACTTTCAGTCCTGTGGTCAAACCAGCTACTATTCGCACTGTTTTGAGCATTGCTTTATCTAATTCATGGCAGATTCATCAGCTGGATGTCAAAAATGCCTTTCTTCATGGTAATCTCAATGAAACTGTATACATGCATCAGCCCTTGGGTTTTAAAGACCCAACACATCCAGATTATGTGTGTCTCTTGCAAAAGTCACTATATGGACTGAAACAAGCACCTCGTGCCTGGTATCAACGCTTTGCAGATTTTGTTGCCACCATTGGCTTCACTCACAGCTATTCTGATCATTCTCTATTTATCTATCATCATGGCACTGACATTGCTTATCTACTGCTCTATGTTGATGATATCATTTTGACAGCATCCTCTAACCAACTGCGAGTATCTCTCATGTCTCTGCTTGCTAAAGAGTTTGCCATGAAGGACTTAGGTCCTCTCAGTTATTTCCTTGGTATTGCTGTCGCTCGAACTGCAGGTGGACTATTTCTCTCTCAAACGAAATATGCTGAAGAAATTCTTGAGAGAGCCGGTATGTCAAATTGTAAACCTTGTGTCACTCCTGTTGATACGAAAAGCAAGCTCAGTGCCACTGTTGGCGAACCTTATAATGATCCTACCAAATATCGATGTCTCGCTGGAGCCCTCCAATATCTCACATTTACTAGACCAGACATCTCTTATGCTGTCCAACAAGTCTGTTTGCATATGCATGCTCCCACATTCACTCACATGGATGCGTTAAAACGAATTTTGAGATATATTAAAGGCACTGCTTCATATGGCTTGCATTTGTACAAATCCAAGCTCAGTTCTCTCATCTCTTATACTGATGCTGATTGGGGTGGATGTCCTGATACTCGACGCTCCACCTCTGGTTATTGTGTATTTCTTGGTGACAACCTTCTCTCTTGGTCCGCTAAAAGACAACCTACTCTTTCCAAATCCAAAGTGCCGAAGCCGAATATAGAGGGGTTGCTAATGTCGTCTCTGAATCATGCTGGCTACGCAATTTGCTCTTGGAACTCCATCACCCGATCTCTAAAGCAACATTGGTTTACTGCGACAATGTCAGTACTATATATCTCACAAGTAATCCAGTTCAACATCAACGCACTAAACACATTGAAATGGATATTCATTTTGTGCGTGAAAAAGTCCAAAAAGGTGAAGTTCGCGTTCTTCATGTCCCATCTCGTTATCAAATTGCTGATATATTCACTAAAGGACTTCCTCGGATCCTTTTTGAAGATTTTCGATCCAGTCTAAGCGTCCGCCAACCTCCCGCTTCGACTGCGGGGGTGTGATAGAATATTCTCAAATATTCTGTTGTATATCTTGTATAACTAAAATAGGATAGCAATATTATAGTCAAAGATTACTAATGATTTGCTCCTTGATTATAGCGTAGAATTCTTACTATCCTAGGTTATATATTGTATCATTGTATATTGAGAAGGACAGGCAATTATCTTCTGTTACGTACCTCTTTACTCATTTTCTTTTTCTGATTTCTAGTTTATAGCTTAAGCCCAAAATACCTTTGTTAATTAGTTTAAGTTTTTGGGCCTAAAAACTAATCCACTTAGTTAAGCCAATTAGTTAGTATTATGGGTTAAACTAAGTATACTTTGTGAAACTAATAAACCACCAAGTTTTAAAATCTGAAATTGGTGATTAAACATTAGGGACACTTAAGTTGTATAATGACTTAATATTAGTTCATGAGCTAAGGACAACAATTGTAGTATATTAATGATAAGATTTTGGGTAATTAGATTAATGATAATAATCGTTCTAGTTTAGTAGTAAACATGTTGACTTTATGTTTGAACGTAAACGAGTATTTTAATGCCAATAATGAATTTCACTAATTAGTCTAAATTGGTGAATCAAATTAAGAGTTAGAAATAATGACGTTGTCATATTGTTGTTTAGTTAAAGTATAGTAACATGTACTTATAGTTTGTTGGAGAATGAAATAATTAGATTATGGAAGATGTGTATACAAATCATTAAACGTGAATTATGAGTTTAGATTAATTATTTTCAATACCACCTCAATATAGCTTTTATGTTTAAAAGACGTTAAAATAATAACGTGAGTTATAATTCAAAAAATATTATTGTTATGCTCGCCTAAGTATGACCTTTATACCCCTAAAAAAAGAAGTATGACCTTCATATATTATAAAAGACTATACGAATAGTGACATAAGTACTATGACGCCTAATGAAATAATATTTTATAAAGGCCCAAGTCTAGTTAAATGGTTATAAATTTCATTATTCAATTCTTAATTAGATTAAATTAAAGGAAGGAATATTACAAGCCTCCCCCAGCTATCAAGGATTTAACTACGATACCAGGTAATGTCTACTGCTAACACCCGCACTCCTCTTCCAACTATATTTTATGATGTTTTTATATGACATTTAAGCTATGTTATTATAGTGTGCGGGAAATGAAACGTCTTATGAAAATGATGTTGATGAATTTGATGCGATGACAACTATGATTTATGTATGAATGTTTTGATATGACATTTATATGATTTCTGAAAAGTACTTAAAAGATACAAAACATGATAAATGAAAGCGAAATATGGTTCATGGTAATACTATGTTCTCTGGGCCGTGCACGTGTCATCCTGTTATATGGCGGCAACGCCATCTTCTGATGGGGGACAACATCCTCGGTGAAACCTGCATTATGGCATTATGCTACTATCTAATGGGGACAATGTACTCGGTGGCTCTTTCTTCTGTTATTATTGGTATTATATGTCACCTTTTGATGGAGGACGAATGTCCTCGGTGGCTTTGTCTTCTGTTACGATCTATGACATTATATGCCACCTTCTAATGGGGGACTTATGTCCTCGGTGGCTTTGCCTTCTGCTGTACTCGCCAATTCCAATGAAAGTTTTATGATAATGATCAATGACACATGAATGGTTCTTAAGTTCTTGATTTGAAATATATGTTTAGGAAATGGTTTCACTATATTCTCCTCTCTCTGTAATTGAAGTGAATTTACGTTGTTAGAGTAGTATGTTACTAAACCTCGGCTTATGACGTTTTGTTCTTCTGTTTTAGGTATGATTATGAAGATGGGATGGCATAGCAGTGAGGAAAGGATTAACTTTTAAATTATGCAATTATGACGGTTATGCATTATAAGACCACTTACACTAAATTATGAAACACTATTTAAGCTTAAGTTAGTTATATATATTCCTAGATTAATCACTATAATATGATTAGTTTTACGAAGGAATGTTGCCTTGTAGCTTCGGGACGATAGTAACGCATCGACTAAGCCAGGTCTTGCACTGCTAATCACTGAATTAACTAACCTAATAATGATGCTTAGGAGTCGGGACATTACATGTGCTTTTAACTTGTATAATTTTTTGTTTAGAATATAATTTGTAGATGTTAAAAGTCAGATATTATTGCTTTTCCTAATAGCTAAAACAGTTCCAGAACTTGATGATATATGTGACAACATTATGAGTTTGAATTTGGATAGTGATAGTTCTCCTTCTCCAACCACTACTCCAAGTCCTCTATCTGCTAGTGGAAGTGGTACCACTCCTTTCTCTACCCCCAAAACGTTTATCAATGTCGAATAGGTAATTAATCTCCTTTTTATTATTATATTGAGTTCATTTACGTTTAAAATCCTTCCTTTTTATTTAGTTCAATGAAGTTTATTTATGTTTTTTATATTTAACTAGGGGTGTTAAAAAAAACCTGAAACCGAAAAACCGTACCGAAAAACTGGTCTAAATGGGTGGTAATCGTACCGATAAAAAAAAGTTAACAGTATGGTTACCAAACCGGTAAAAGTAACGGTAAAACGGTACGGTTACGGTTATGACTTTTGAGTGAACGGTTAACCGAAAACCGAAATATTTTTTTCCCCATATTTAATTATTGTGAAACATTTTCCAACAACTACATTAATTCTAATATTTGTTCCTAAGTAACAACAATTAGAGGAAGTATGTGATTATTCGAAAACTTTAGTACTAATTTAAACAATATAATTAGGAAATGGAGTAAATTCTTAGTGTTATTATATTTTCAATGGATTTATTATCCACTTTATAATACATTTTATATTAGAGTATACATAATATTAAAGTATATGCCCAAAACAAATAGAAAATATATATTTACATTAAGTATAATACTATAACTTGAAAAACGGTTAATGGTTAATTGAAAAACCGTACCGAAAAAACGGTTAACCGCTAGGCGGTAACCGGTCAATACGGTTACGGTTCGCAAAAAGAGCGAACCGAAACTTTCGGTTACCAAACCGAAAATGTTGTTTCGGGACTGTTAACCACCCATGAACACCCCTATATTTAACACTTGAAACTTTTATTCTTAGGTCTTTGATATTTGCAAGAGAAAACATGAAGTGGTTAATGGTTGAAAGGATTTTGTAGGAGTCAATATCAATATTTTGTCAAAGTCATTATCTTTTGCCAAAACTTTAAAACAATTATGTTATGTGGTTTATAATATTTTGAAGCGCGTGTTTGAGGCTGTAACTCATTTGGATTAGCTTGAACTTTATATAGCTAAAAGTGACTTTTTTTTTTTGAGGTAATAGCTAAATGTGACTTTATAGTATATATGATGGGAATTTTATGGGCAATGTAACTTATTAGAGCCATTGATTGCTTTAAAATATTAATGTGTTAAATGAGATGGAAATTATGACACTAACACGACCCGATTAACTAAACGGGGTAGGCGTGTTAGGTTCACGTTAGCCATTTATATAAACAGGTCGTATTTGCGAGGTCTAGATGCAACCTACCCATCAAATTCATAAAAAGGAATACTCTAAAGACAAGAGATACACATCTCTATTATATAAGGGAAGGGGAAGACTATGGTGTCCCTCTATCAAATTACTCAAAAGCCCTCATGATTTTTTAAAACTTAAAATATATCCCTTACTATTCACAAACACATTAAGTAACTTAACAAAAATAAAACTATCCTTAAATTTTTTTCTACAAACCAATTCAAAAAATCAAAACTAATAGGAATTAGCCGACAAATATAGAAGGTATCTTAGAAACATAGATTGATTAAAATATTTGTAATAAACTTGAATTAGCAATAAAAATGAAGAAATAAAAAATTAATCAACTCGAAAAAGAAAGAAATAAAATAAAATTCAAACTTAACAAATTAAAATACGCGGTGTTCTTATGTCCATTTTTTAAATGATATATTAATTGTAATTGCATACTTTGTTTATCACATTGAAAAACAATTGTCAACTTACACTATTATAAAAAGTTTTCGCCGCACATGTATTTCACGCACATAAAGTTAATTATTAGAGAATACGGAAGTTTGACCAGATGAAATGTTGTCGCACGCATTACGTGCATAGAAAACTAGTAATCAAACTAAGAAAATGGAGAAAAAACAAAGAATTCACAAAATCAGGGAAAAAAAGGGGAGGCAAAAAAGTTGAAAGTCTCCCATCCCTTCTTTATTTGGTTACTTTTGGTCCAAGGATGATATTAAGGCAGCAGTCAAAGTAAACCCACCCAAATCCATTACCCTCCCTTCCAAGGACCAGCTTCCCCCAATAGTATAGTAAGGTACCCAAATCAATCCCATTCTGTTACCGGTGTTACGTCATGAAAGTTTAACTAATCCAAAAACAAATGGGACCTTGATTAGTTTGTGAATTGTGAATTATCTATCTAGAATTCACTTCAACACGCCACTTTCTTTTTTTATGCAGTACACAATACCTAACATTTGGTAATTGGTATTTGGTAGTACAATTGGACCATCTAGTCATATTTCCACACCTCCATCCATACTCGTCAATCTGTCCAACAGTTCTTTCTTTCTTTCTCTCTCTCTACTTGCTCCATCAACCTTCGACCAACTTTTCCTCGTTAAATCCTCCCCAATTTCCTCTCAATAATCCCAAAAAAAAAAACCCTCGATTTTCTCTCTCCTCTTTTTGTTCTCTGCTCGGCTCCTTCCATGGCGCCGAGCACCAAAGATGTTCAGTTAACGTCTTCTCGCGTTACCGATGATGATGACTTTAATGGCGTCGACCTTGAAGATGTTCGATTACTTGATGATTATGAAGAAATTAAAGTTGGTGATCATCGTAATAAGAGACGAATTCAAGTCAGCGTTGGTGGTATGACCTGTTCAGCTTGTTCTAATTCTGTTGAGTCAGCTCTTCTTGCCGTTAATGGCGTCTTCAATGCTTCTGTTGCTTTGTTACAGAATAAAGCCGAAATCGTCTTTGATCCTCATTTGCTCAAGGTTTGTTTTTTCTTTTTGTTTTTGTATATTATATTGGATTTGAGTTCAGCTCTCAGTTGATTATTCTAATGTTGATTTTGGATCATGTGTTTTATTTTTTGAATTCTTTGGAATTTATGACTGAATTGTAGTTAGGTGATTAGTGTTGTAATTGGTAGGATTGCATTAGATGGTTATCGTTTCGAGTTCGGGGAGTGTTAGTGATGATGTTGAATGGTGGTATTGTTGATCACTGATGAGAGTATATTAGTGGAGTTGTAAGAATCTGGATTTAGTGATTTAGGTTTAATGATTAGGTTATTGTTTTCTTGCTATATTCAACTGGAAGCTGTAGCTGGTTGCATTAAGGTGTGTTTGGTTGCGAGGAAAGTGAAAACTTTTTTCCATACTTTCCTTTGTTTTGTTTGGGTCCGATTTGAGAGAGGAAAATATGGGTTGAACTTCATTTTCTGAAGATGAAAAATAACTTTCCCTTGTGAGGCAAGAGAAGCCATACTTTCGGTCATTATCAAAGGCTCCATCCATCTCACTTGACAAAAACGTTTTTTTTCCTCTCTTCAAGTATGGGGTGAAGATCTCGCTCATTCTCCATTATTCTACTGATTTGGTTAGCTGCATCTTATTGTGCTCTCACTCATTTCCCATACTTTCCTTGTAACCAAACAAAGGAAAAAACAATCTAAAATCGAGTTTTCCTTTGGAAAATGATTTTCCGGAAAATCACTTTCCATTGAAAGTGTTTTCCGTCCAATTTGTGTCGCAACGATATGTGTTACACATAGCCTCTTTTTATGTCCATTGTTTAGTGACTAGTCATTACAATTAGGTTGTACAAAGAGTGACATTTAGCGGTAAGAGTAAGACGTAGGAGAAGGGAAACATAACAAGATAAAAAGAAAAGACATGTAGAGATGTACCATTGCGAGTATTTGAGTGTTGGATGCAGAACATACCAACCTTTTGAAGTGTCCATGTCACCTCGGTCTCGTTCAGGAGCTGACGTGACTAGAGCAGATATTCATGTTAATCATGGTGTCCAAACTGGGGGTGGGACTTTTCTTCAACCTAAAGCATTGGTGTTGGAATACTCAACCCAACAACCTAACCAAGGTGGGTATTTTGTTTCTAAATTCTAACAATCACTTCTCTGGAGGACAAAAGAAAGTGGCATTGTCATGGTGGTTGCTGGGCCTGGGTTCTTTAAGCAACAACAACTTGGTATTTGTTTGGTGACAAATATATTTTGTATTTTGCTTCGTTGGGCAAGAAGCATGTAACTAAATGTTGAAAAATGCATGGCTTGAATGTTTGATTTTGGAGTTTATGGAATGCCATGCAAGTTCTGTTGAATAGTGGACTGGATTCAGCTTCTGATGGGTATCATACTTTCTTGTTTTGTCTTTCTACCTATTTGTATTGGTGTCAATCCGATCATTTTCTCTCACCATCAGTTGAGAATGTGGAGGCTATTCAATGCGATTGGTTTTTAGACAGGTTTCCTTTGATGTGCGCCTTGATATCTGGATCATCTCTACTTGAGAATGTTTCATATTTTTACTTAATAGTTTCATAGGTTTAGGGTTGAACTGCTCCATCTTTGACTTTTTTTTTCTCTAATATGTATTTTCTATAATCTCCAATGTTTCTTCTGACAGCTGTAAACATTGTGGCCTTTCACCAGCTTATATAACTTTGATTTTACCCCATGACTTACTATGATAGTTTAAAGCTTTTGTTCCAGTAGGTGCTGGAGTACTCCACTTTATATATGCCTATTAGCACCAACTTTGTGATGGTTATTTCAAAGATTCTGCTCATTACTTTTATTTACAAAATTTTCGTTTGAATTTGGTTTTTTGTTATCCTGTCCTTGTTCCTCTTGGTTTGTCTTTTTTGGCCCCCTCTTTCTCCGATAGGGTGTGATCTGTTTATATTAACCGATACTAGGGTTTCCTTTGATTTTCAGATGAGTGACTGTAAGGGCTCCTTATAGGTTGTTTTTAATTTTCGTTTGAATTTGGTTTTTTGTTATCCTGTCCTTGTTCCTCTTGGTTTGTCTTTTTTGGCCCCCTCTTTCTCCGATAGGGTGTGATCTGTTTATATTAACCGACACTAGGGTTTCCTTTGATTTTCAGATGAGTGACTGTAAGGGCTCCTTATAGGTTGTTTTTAATCTTATGTGCACACATTGCCATAAGCTTTCTTTCCCCTTATACTACCTAAGGTGGATACAAAGTACAAAAACAACACACTAAAACAAAACAGAAAATATGAAAGCAGTTGGGTTATGAAGATATCTGTTATGTATACATCGTGGATTTATTATTTTGATTTGATCTCTTAGCCTCGATGTATATCACAGTAAATCATATTTTCTGTATGTTTTGCAGGACGAGGATGTTATATCTGCTATCGAAGATGCAGGATTTGATGCTGAAATATTGCCTGAATCAAATTCTTCTCAGAAAGTTCCAAATAGAACTTTGTTGGGGCAGTTCAGTATAGGAGGTATGACTTGTGCAGCATGTGTCAACTCTGTTGAAGGTATTTTGAGGGAGCTCCCTGGGGTTACCAGAGCTGTAGTTTCTCTAACAACTTCCGTAGGAGAAGTCGAATATGATCCGTCTATTGTTAGCAAGGATGACATTGTTAATGCAATTGAAGATGCTGGCTTTGAAGGTTCACTTGTACAGAGCAGTGAGCAAGGTAAAATAATTCTAGAGGTTGCAGGGATATCTGGTGAGCTGGATGCACAATTTTTGGAAGGCTTGCTTTGCCATATAAATGGGGTGCAGAAGTTCCGTTTTGATAGGATATCAGGACAACTGGAAGTTTGCTTTGATTCTGAAATCATTGGTTCTCGGTTTGTGGTTGATAGAATTGAGGAGGCTAGTGGTGGCCGGTTCAAGTTACATGTGAAAAACCCTCTTTCGAGAATGACTTCTAAAGATTTGGAAGAATCGTCGAAAATGTTCCAGCTTTTCACATCCAGTCTCTGTCTGAGTGTGAGTATTATTATTCTGTTACTTTACCACAGTTAATGCTTCCACAGCATCTATTAAATTTTCTGTATTCGATATCGTTTTTATACCATTATTTTGTTATTCCGCCTTTCATATACATTATGACAGTGAGTTTACCACATCATGTCTCCCTACTCTAGTGGTTCATTTTTAACTTTCTTGCTGTAATACTTTCAAGCCGTAAGAGGATTCCATTAATAATGTGCATTCGATTGGGGGGATAGTTATCTGAAATATTGCAGTAGAGGTATATGCATGCATGTAGAGTATGAGAGCTTTTCTAGCTGACTTTACCTCTTTTTCCCTTCTGGAAGGACGGATTTCATCCGAATTTCAGCTCCTTATAGCTGCAATTGGGGAAAGTTCAAGCTTCAATGTATGACTGCTTTCTTCTGGAGACTAGTTTACCAGAAATGTTGTGACCTAGTGTGTCTGGGCTCACTTCAGCATTGAGCCAATGTCAAGTTGGTGCTTTTACAATCTTCATAAACCAATTATGCTTCCCCTGTTACTATCTTTACAGGTGATTACCTGTCTAATCATGTAGGATAGAGTCTTGTGATTGTAGGCCAGAAAGTGAGATGCATCTTTGAACTTTTAATCTATTAAAGCAGCTACTATCAATGCCATATTCTGAAGGTTCCCTGCTCTCGCTTGTGTTGCTGAGTTTTTGAAGAAAGGATACAGTGCAAATTAGCTTCTTGATTGGAAATTGAAAAAAAAGTAGAATTTCTCTTCTTAATATGGCAAGAAATCTCATGATAAATTGACAACTTGTTGTTTGGTGTAAAAATTTGAACTTATGCATTCAATCATGTTGTATAAAATGGCAGGTTCCTGTATTTCTTATACGTGTCTGCCCTCATGTTCCTGTGTTGTATCCTTTTCTATTGTGGCGGTGCGGACCTTTCTTGATGAGGGATTGGCTGAAGTGGGCACTGGTGAGTCTCGTTCAGTTTGGTATTGGAAAGCGTTTCTATGTAGCTGCTGCTAAAGCATTGAGGCGTGGAGCAACAAACATGGATGTATTAGTTGCATTGGGAACTTCAGCTTCCTACTTCTATTCTGTCTGTGCTCTTCTGTACGGTGCTGCTACTGGTTTCTGGTCTCCAACATACTTTGAAACAAGTGCCATGCTGATAACATTTGTTCTATTGGGCAAGTACTTGGAGTCCCTAGCAAAGGGGAAAACATCAGATGCTATCAAGAAGCTTGTTGAACTTGCACCTGCTACAGCATTGCTGCTTGAGAAAGATAAAGGTATGCGTACAGAATATCACATTTGAGAAGGTTTTATTGAGTTGGCAAATTTTGATATTGTAAAGCTTGTATGTTCAAAAGATTTGGATGTGCTCTGGCATGAGTAATTCGCTTCTCCTGGCCTGAATATGTTGTTGTGAGTTATGTCGCATTGTTAATTGGTGTGCTTTCATCCTTTAGGTGGAAAGTGCATAGGGGAACGAGAAATTGACTCTTTGTTGATTCAACCTGGTGATCTGTTGAAAGTTCTCCCTGGCATTAAGATTCCTGCAGATGGTGTAGTGTTATGGGGTTCAAGTTATGTCAATGAGAGTATGGTCACTGGTGAATCTATTCCTGTCTTGAAGGAGATCAATTCGCATGTGATTGGAGGCACAATGAATTCGCATGGGGCTCTTCATATTCAGGCCACCAAAGTTGGATCTGACACTGTTCTGAGTCAGATAATAAATTTGGTTGAAACTGCACAAATGTCTAAAGCTCCAATACAGAAGTTTGCTGACTTTGTAAGTATTGTACTGGTATCAGTTTATTAAGTTGTAGTGTATTGATTGTCATTCAATTTCTGTGTATGTGAGTCATTGCTTGGGAAGCTGTTAGGTTATTGATTTATTTAGAATCTAAATCATGAAAATGATTCCGCTGTTCGTTTTTTTTGTTTTGCTAAGATAACATCTTCACCTTGATGATATGATTATGCTACCTAAACAAAATGAATTTGGGTGCCTTCTGAAGAGTTCCTTTAATCTTTTTGGTCCTCAAAATTTTGTTTTAGCATGCCTTTTGAGGAAGAAATAAATCATTCTAGGGTTTGGGAGAGGGCACAAAAAGATTGCATTATCTTTTGTGGAAGATGTAGGAGAGAAGGATCTAAGACAACTTAATTTCTAACTGTGGTTGCCTGTAAAATTTCTTTAGATAAGAACACACTAGAAAAGGGTGGTCACTGGCATATTCTTATAGCTTAGTCAGATGTTTCTTAATGTACACAATATATATGGAGTCCATTATATCATATATAGCACACCTGTTTATTATCTAACAATGTGCGAGTTGCGCTCGACTTTATCCTTGCCTCTTCTGAGGATTATCTACCATCAAGTCCATTGTAAGGGGTAAGTCGTAAGCTATTATACCTTAGCAGACATTGTCGAGGGTGACTAGCTATTTTGAGGAACCTACATTTATAGTCTAATGCAATCTTCGCTTTGAATTTTAGGCTTGTGGCTTTACTTTTGCAGCTGATCGTCTATCCCTCTCCACTGATTAAGCTTGTGATTCAGATAGATTTGATTCATTAAGATAGATTTCCCCAGTTATGGATTTGAATAAATAAATGTGGCTCTTGCAAAATTTTGGAATTTAACGCAAATAGAACCTGTTAAGCTCTTATCTAGAAATCTTACCATAGTCATGTTTGGAACCTCTTTGCTTTGGATTTTTGCAAACATCTTGCAACTTGACATGACTTTAAAATACTGAAAAGGATATTGAACCCATGTTAGTTAATTTCTTGCAGATTGCAAGCATATTTGTTCCCACTGTGATTGTTCTGGCATTGTTGACACTATTGGGTTGGTGAGTGAATGCTGATTCTTGGCACTCTTGCATTTGGTTCATAATGATACATTTATAACATTCTCAGTTCTAAATGTTATTTGTTTTGGGTACTAATCTTCTAGGTACGTTGGTGGAGTGACCAGAGCTTATCCACAAAGCTGGTTGCCAGAAAACAGCAATTATTTTGTGTTTGCCCTGATGTTTGCAATATCAGTTGTAGTAATTGCATGTCCATGCGCTCTGGGTTTGGCTACACCTACAGCTGTCATGGTTGCTACCGGTGTTGGTGCAAAAAATGGTGTGCTTATAAAAGGAGGAGATGCATTGGAAAGGGCTCAAAAGGTCAAGTATGTCATCTTCGATAAAACAGGGACTCTTACGCAGGGAAAAGCCACGGTAACAACTGCTAAAGTTTTCACTGGCATGGATCGAGGAGAATTTCTTAGAATGGTAGCTTCAGCTGAGGTAAATCATCCTCTGTTATTACTGACAATTTTGTATTATAAGTCCATTTATTGGTGTTTAATCTAACTTGAGTGTTAATGTTTTACATGCCTTTATAAAGCTTGTTAGATTTTAGAATTTCCTGTAAATATTCAGGCTGATGCTTGTTTACCTAGTTGCGGAATAATCCAATTTATTGGAGCATCACATTGAGCTCCATGTATGTAGGCTGATCTCATGAATTTCTATGTTGCAGGCTAGTAGTGAACATCCTTTGGCGAAAGCAGTGGTTGAATATGCTCGGCATTTTCATTTCTTTGAGCCTTCTGAAACCAAGGACTCACAGAAGAGTGACAAGGGTTCCAAATATTCTGGGTGGCTTCTAGATGTTTCAGATTTCAATGCTGTGCCTGGGAGAGGAGTCCGATGTTTCATTGATGGAAAGCAAATTCTGGTGAGTTTTGGACCCTTACGTATCGCCTTATATGTCAAACAGAAGGCCACACATCTTATCTGTCTTAATGATTGCTATTTCAATGGCAGATTGGAAACCGTAAACTGCTCACTGAAAATGGGGTGACAATACCTACGGAAATTGAGAGTATTTTAGTAGAGCTTGAGGAGGGTGCACAGACAGGAGTACTTGTTGCCTGTGATGATGTTCCAATTGGAGTTCTAGGAGTAGCTGATCCTCTGAAGAGAGAAGCTGCTGTTGTCATCGAGGGTCTTGGCAAAATGGGCATTACACCTGTCATGGTCACTGGCGATAACTGGCGAACAGCGAAAGCTGTTGCCAAAGAGGTAATTACTGACCTTTACACCCATGCTCATATGCTAATGGCTTCCAAATTACGTTTTCCACACTTATCCTCTTGATATAGGAAAATTCTGGAAATTATATTATTCAATATATGACATTTCCGTGAATTTGGTTCGATACAGTAACTCTTGAAATTGCATACTGATTATGTCTGCTTCCTGAATTCCTGAAGCTCGTCTTCTGCATTTGTTTTCTTGATATATGAACATTCTGAAAATTCGATGCTTAAATATACTCTTGAAATTCCATTGTTTATGGCACATTTCAATCTCATGATGCAGTGAGATTGAGGTGGTGAAGTAGTGGCATTGCTTACCACCTCATATCCCTGAGGTTTAGGGATCAAACCTCATGGGACTCATTTGAGGATTTCCCCTTATCCCCTCAAGTGAGTCTCCTCCATCTTACCTTTGAAAAAAAAAAAATCTAATGATGCAGTGAAATACTCCCTCCGTTTTTAATTGTTATGCTTTTCTTTTTTGGCCGTTTTTATTTAATTGTTATACTTTCACTTTTTCCTTATATGGTAACCTATCACATCAACTTTTTACACTTTTCTACCTCGTATGCTCCACCACCCATTTTATTAATCCACCTAAAACCTTCCTACCTACCTACCCTATTTTTCTCTCTCCAATGTTATTTTAATGCTTCTTTTACATTTCCCAAAACCAAACATTCTTTTTTTTTACTTCTTCCTTGTTTTTTGCACAATTTCCTTGGTTCTCCCTAAAAGTGAATTGTAAAACGGAGGGAGTACTTCATAAATTGTAATTAAGAGAATATATACTCCATTAGTCCATTTATGCATAAAGAAGCATCCTATATGCTTCTATCTAGATTTACCCGTCCATTTCACTCAAGTCTCAACCCATGCGATGTGGGCCCTACTAACCATCTCTCCTCTTAGGATACCCATTGGATGATCTAGGGGGTAGATCATGAGGAGAGAGATTAAAAAAAACAATAAAAAGATTAGGAGAGAGAAAAAAAGGGGGTAGAGAGGTGAATGACCGGATCGTTACCAAAGAGAGAATAAAAAGGTAGATCATGGCCACATGGCAATTTCTGGGGGGAAGAGGGAGATGGCAGTGGGGCCCATGTTTTGCATATATCAGTCATCAAATGGTGTTGCATGTATCAATCTAACTGTTGTGAATAAGTAGAATTTGTAAAGTTGCAAAAATTTGCAACAATAATATTCGGTACTTAAATTTACTTTTTTTTAAAAAAAAAAAATCACCAATGTCTATTTTTTTGTTGTCTATAAATAGAGACTAATATTAAGCTACTTTTACACATTTTATTTTTATGTTCATTTTGTTATTGAAAGTTATATTTGTTTCCTTTCAATATCCACCCCACAAAACTATATTCTCTTATAATAAATATTAGTTATGGATCCCAGACAGAAAAAGAAAATAATTTTAAGTACAATATTATTAACTTAATTACCATATTAAGTAATTAAGTACGATATTAACAAAATTAATTTTCGCTAATATTATTTAATCACAAACATATAAATTATTTACACTCAATAATCATTAATTGATTATTGAAAAATCCATAATAAATAAAAAGATGTGATGGAGAAGAGATTGATGAGAGAATATATGGTGAGGTATGGTAAAAAGCAGGAAAGAGGATGTGAAGATCTAAAATTATAGATCATCTATTGGGGGTGAAAAGATCATAAAAATTAGTAGTAGATCATGAATGAGGTGGAAGTGAGAGAAAATATTAAAATATTTGATGATCCAAGATTTTAGATCAACCATTAGTTATGCTCTTACTCTCTTCAACCATGTGATGTGGAGTCCCCCACTAATAATATCTACCCAAAAGGGCGGAATCCGCTGCTATTTCAAGTTCAAGAGGATATTTATTTGTGGATGAAGATAGTAACTTGCAAAAAAAATTAGAAGCATATTTGGTCGGACAATAATGTCACCGCAAAAACAATTGTTTCCGGTTATCTTGTTCTTAAAATGTTGTGACATGACCTTATTGTTATTATGTTGTTTTATTCTGAATTTTGAGTTGGAAAAAAGCATGACTAAGATCGCTTGATTGGCAGGTGGGCATAGATGATGTGAGAGCTGAAGTGATGCCAGTCGGAAAAGCGGAAGTAATCCGTTCGTTTCAGAAAGATGGAAGTGTGGTGGCGATGGTAGGTGATGGCATTAATGACTCACCCGCCCTTGCTGCTGCTGATGTTGGTATGGCTATAGGTGCAGGAACAGATGTCGCCATTGAGGCTGCTGATTATGTCTTGATGAGAAATAATCTAGAAGATGTAATAACAGCCATTGATCTTTCAAGGAAGACGTTCTTACGTATCCGGATGAATTATGTCTTCGCCATGGCTTACAACTTAATTGCCATACCAGTTGCTGCTGGTGTTTTATATCCTTGGATCAAGTTAAAGTTACCCCCTTGGGTAGCTGGTGCTTGCATGGCACTCTCTTCCATAAGTGTAGTTTGCTCTTCTTTGCTTCTTAGGACGTATAAAAAACCTAGATTGACGAGTATACTTGAGATTACCGTAGAGTAGAATTGAAGCATGTAAGGGTTTCAGAAGAAAGTAGTTTTAAATTTGTGGGTGCCCTTTACTGGGCGTCCTCAAGTTCTGTACATGTGTGATATAATGTTATATGGCAAATTGGCAATGGCAAATGGGGTCATAACTCATAAGCAGCCGCTCGACGTTCCTATTTGGGAACTGTTATATCCTTTCCCATTAGTCTGTTTAGCGCTTTTCCTTTATGGTCGTCAAAGAAATGTCGTGGCCTCTATACTGAGCTTGGGAATCATAGTTAAGTCCAGGTGTAGGGGTGCTATTATAGACCTGGGCATGGGCCGGGCCGGGCCTGTTCACGGGCTCGGCCCACGGGCTTGGGGAAATGCCGGGCCGGGCCGGGCCCGAGCCCGTGAGTGGCGGGCCGTGCCGGGCCGGGCTTGAAATTTCCAGAATTAGTCCACGGCCCGGCCCGAGCCCACGGGCCCGCGGGCCGGGCTCGTGCCTCATGCGGGCCTGGCCCGTGTTTTATGTTGTTTTTTTGTATTTTTGACAGTTTTAGGCTAAAAAACAAAAGAAAGGAGCGTTTGGCCCGCTGGGCCGGCCCACGCGGGCTCGTGCGGTGCGGGCCCGAAATAAAATTTCTTGACCGTGACGAGCCCACGGCCCACGTAGCGGACAACGGGCCGGGCCGGGCCTTGAGCGGGCTCGTGCGGGCCGGGCCCAAATCGGGCCGGCCGCGTGTGGCCCGGCCCATGCCCACCTCTAGGTGCTAACAAAAGCACCCAACCTGTTAACATGTATCTGAAATTCTGGGTGGTAAAATTGTCTTTTCTTTATCGGGTAGATAGACCCAGATAAGGGTTGGGTTGTGGGTCACGATTTTGGTTTATGTGCGTATTTGGAAACGCAGTTTTTCTTGGAAAAAATCATGTCGAACTGAAATGAGTTACTCTTGTGTGGACCTGGTCCACAATAATATTATTGTGGATCAAAATCACTTATTTAACATAGTGACCCTTTTTTTCCATATAGCAACCTTTTCAAATTTTAAGTTACATTATACGATTCTTATCTATCATAAGTGATCGTTTTTTTTAATATAGTAACTCTTTTTCACATTAGTTTATCATGATGAAATTTTCATTTTGTGACATAGTAACCTTTTTTTTTCATAGTCAAACTTCATAATTTATATCTATTCATCTTTTATATTTATTTTTTTATATAGTGATCCTTTTTTTTTCATAAATTATTTGAATTAGCATTAGGTCCACACTAATTTAGTGTGGACCAAGTCCATATAAGTTTTTTACAACTGAAATTGGGTTCATTATCTGATATATCTGACATCTTGGGTATCTTGGTATAGAAAGCTTTTGGGTTTGTTCTATTTGTAGTGGAGTGGCGTGGCGGGAGGGATTCTCAAAGTGGGGGGACAAAGTAATGAGGACATCGGGCACTCGGATAATTTTTTTAGAAAAAAAAAGCACTACAACACAAATTGTTTATTATTTAACGTTTTACATCCGAAATTCCAAAATGCTTATAGTCTTATAATCCAAAGAGAAATGAAAAAAAAAAATCACTTGACGCAGATTTCATTATTTTAAACATAATTTGTAGAAGATTGGGTTGTTTTCCCTTAACTTTGGACTTGTTTGAATTAGGTGAATGTGAATCACTTGACATTTCCTAATTAAATTGATATAAACATGAATCAATTACATTATCAAACCAAACTAGTCAGTTAAAAATCAACTCATATTTACAATTACAAATTAGAAATTACAAACCAAATAAACATAAAACATGAATCAACAAATCAACTCAAGAAGTCATGTACAACAACAAATCAATTCAAGTATTCATCAATAACACAACCAAACAGTGATAACAATAACAATTCACTAATCAATTTACACTACAATTAACAAATATTACCTTAAAAAAAGAAATTAAAACTTAGGGTTTAGACACTAGAAGTATAGAACAACTCACTTGGGCGGCGATTGGACGCCGACTGGACGCAAAATTTGAGTTTCGGGCAGCGAGTTGCGGGCTGCAGCGACCGTTCTGGCGGAGTCGTGGTTGGGTTTCCTTCCGGCGGGCCGCAGCTGATGGGGCTACTGGGACTGGCGAGGGTTTTGTTTTTCACTTTCTCTCTCTTCGTTTTTTTTTGTTTAGTTTCCTTTGTTTCCTCTTCACGCGTGCTGCACTTGACTGCTCTTTTGCTTAATTTCTTTTTTTAAATTCGTGAATTAATTTTTTGAAAGTGGGGGGACATCTGTCCCCATGTCCCCCTGCTGGCTCCGCCTCTGAGTGAAGCTAAGTAAGCACAATGGAGGAGCATCATTGTAGCAGATTATAGCCTAATGATATTGACATTAACTCCAATCCTAGAGGTCCTAGGGATAAAGTCTCACCCCTTACAAGAAAGATCTCCAATTTTTCACCTCCTTGCAGAGGATTTGAACTTACCCACCTAAAAAAAAGTAAGCACAATAGAGATTCAACATGAAAGAGAACTTCTATACGAATAACAGTTGTTATATTATCGCTAGAGCAAATTTGATATTTTGTATTACATCTTCCTTTTTGTGGTTATGTTGTGAGACTTTTCTTGCACAAATGAAAATATGCCCAAAGTTCCTTTTTATTTTTTAAATAAAGAACTAAAATTGTGCACATTCAGTTGGTTCGGACACCGTACTCTTCCACCCGGGAAAATTGGTTACTTGTTTTTGGGTTGGGTTATAGGCCAAATTTTCACTTACCTGGCAAAATCAAGTAGACGAAAAGCTATGTATCCGAACACTCTATAGTGTGTTCGATTTTTTAATTACTTTCTCCGTTTTGTAAATTTGCTATAGCTCGACTTTTGCATCATTCACTACTTTACTTTGACCATATTCTTTTAGTTAAGATCTTGATGGATTAGAGAGAGAGCAAGATTGATCTGAAAATGGGAGGATATAATTAACTAAAACTTAATTGTGCAAATTCATGAATAACAAGTAAGAACCTTGATGTGTTTAGGAAAGTTTTTAAAGAGGAAAAACTATCAAAACACATCTAACTAATTGAGCGATTAATACTAATGTTTTCGTTGTTTGATAAAAAGTTGATTTAGAAGATTGTCTACAAGGAGAAAGGATAACCCCCATATGGCATTTATAGGTGGTACAATTTTATTATTTATAACCTTAATTGTCACAATTTTTTGTCTAATATTTGCAGATTAAGTGCTTGAGGGCAAGGGAAAACAAAAGGTACTCCCTACCCCTAAATACCACACTTGAAAAAATTCAAAACAAAGATTTCTATAATCCAAGTTAAAAGTCTTGCCAAGTGATTAAGTACTACATTACTACTTGATTAAAGCTAGTACTAGTTTACCATAATGGTTTACAACGAAATGAAAATCTAAAATTTCATTATTATTTATATTACATATCAACAAGTTTGACAGGAGTGCTACAAATAAATGTGCTAAGATAAAGAAGTAGGGGGGGTGGTTAAATGGGCTTTCTAGCCAAAATAAATCAACTATCATCTTCTATATGCACAACAGACAAGTACATTATGTACATTTGATACGCTAATTGACACAACTACCATTTCTACACATGATTCTCCAAAAATGCCAAGACTGCCAAACCAGCAGCCCAAACATCATCATCCAATACATGTTCCGCAGGTGAGTGACTAATTCCCCCACGACAACGTACAAAGAGCATTCCCATCTGCGTTTATGATCTCCATTAGAGTTGCATTCTATATTTTCAAAACCAAATATATAGAACATAAGGGATGCAGAAAACTGACCTTAGTTAGATGAGACATGGCCATGGCATCATGCCCAGCCCCACTCATCAATTTCGGCACATCAACTTCAACATTACCTGCCATTTTCCTGAATGCAGTGAGGGCAGCCGACTGAAGCTGCGAACTCAATTCACTATCGCATTTGACAGCATTTGCGTCGTGCTGGCAATATCATAAAAGTCATCAGAATCAAGATCAGCAAAACAAAGCAATTTAAAAAGTTGCTGAACTAGAGTACCTTGCGCTCAATTACACATGAAACTGATCTTCTATCACAAATATTGTACATTCTAGCTGATAATTCATACAAAACAGCCTCGCGGCCAGCATCATCCATAGCACGTAAATCTATTGTAAATGTCACCTGGAAAAAGGAAAATCAAACATGCCTCAGGATTTGGTCCAATGTTTATTTGAAAACCTACTAAATTAAGCAAAAGCAAGGAAAAGATCCTGCCTGTCCTGGGATAACATTACTGGCACTTGGCCATAATGATATTTCACCTACAGTACAGACAAGAGATCCAAAAAGAGATTCAACTGTGCTGCAGTCATCATCATATGACAAAAGTTCCTGAGGTCGTTTACAAAGGCTTTCTAGTAGTACAATCAATTCAGCAGCGGCGGCCATAGGATCACGCCGCATGGACATGGGGACAGTTCCTGCATGCCCCTGTGAGCCTGAAATTGTTACCTGCAGTGTACTTGATGTGAGATTATTTAGGTTAAGCCTGACCATTTAACTTCTGAAGCAATATCTTAAAAATTAAAATATATCCCAGCTGTCTGAGGTATCCAGAATGTAATATATTGGAATTTTAGAAAACAGTAGCTCATTATATAGTCACCTAACAGGAAGGAAATCATAAGACCTGACATAAATTTCAAAACAATTGAACATTACAATTCTCCACATGAAGAGACAAAAAAAAGAAGCACACTATAAATAAGAGTATGAGACAATTACATTACACCAAGTGCAACTCAATGCTTCAATATCAATTGGCTGTGCAACCAGAGACCCCATATTGGGTCCCTCAATATTGAACAATTGGATCTTTTACTTATCCGGGTGGAGATGATTATTAGACCTGAATATTGTGATGTACTTGTGAAGATTGAAGTTGCAAACAACATAAACAAAAAAAGATGGATATTCATCAACTAACCTCATAAGTCAAAACATCATGGGTTTTTCCTGACATAGATGACACCATTTCAACAAACTCATATGCAAAAGATGAGATAAACTTCCTTCATTCCTAAATAAATGCACCACTTTGACTTTCACACTTGCCAATGCATATGTTTGACCATTAAAATCTCAATTCATTTATTAGTAAAAATTATAAAAAGTTGATAGTTTGAAAATTACATTGAGATTAATCAATCAACATATCACATAATAATATTTGTTTATGTTATATTTGTAAAATTTACGGTCAAAGTTAGTATATAAATAGTGCAAATGTCAAAGTGTTGCAATTAACTATAAACACAGGAAATGAAGAACTTATTTCGGTTCATCTATCTCAATTGTGTATTTTCCGTACAAAAAATGAACGGTTATCTTAACTATGCACTTCTCTTTGTCTATCATGTGACTAGAGCCAGTAGCATAGGTTTATTATGTCAACACGGAGACTTCGAAGCATAGCTACTTAAAAGAAAAGAGATGAAATGTTCCACCTTTTCCCTCAAAAGTTGTCTGGAGAATGCCAGGGTGGCCAGAACACAGGAGCTGAGGTCCATCTGGTTCATGTGACAACTTTGGTACTAGCTATCCTGTAAGATATTTTAACGAAAAGTCTTGGTGTGGTTGTGGACAGTTCTCATTTGTTTTATTCACATAGATTAGAGAGGGATTGTGAAATTTAAGCAAGCAGCAAGGTACATTTACCTTTAACCGTGTCTGCCCAGCAATGCCTTTGACTACCCCCAGGGGAATACCAGCTGATTCTAAAACAGGCCCCTGTTCAATGTGAACCTGCCAAATTTAACCAAAACAAATTTAAAAGGTTGTCAAATACAGTTTCATGCATGACAAAAAGTTTCAGTATACTAGCAATAGACAAGGAACTCAATTACCTCGACATAACCCCAAACCGACTCTGGCTCATACTTGAGCTGGATCAAGTTGTCCTCTGTTTCTCCAATAGTATTTTCCTCGAGGACTTCTTGTAATGTTTTACCACTGGATGTTTTTCATGGGGGAGAAAATTAAAAGGAAAATATTTTAAAATACAGGATGAGCTGTTAAAAGTTACTAGGTTCAAACCTCTTGTCTGATATATTCAATGTGGAAGCTGGTAAGATGCCCGCTAGGGCAGCACTTCCGAGGAAGGTTGACTGGAATCTCACACCCTCCTCATCACAAAAAGCAATCACCTAACAATTATAAAAAGCATAGGATTATTTCAGGAGATGCACAAAAGGCCTACTAAACAGAAAAGAACTATAGAAGTTAAGTTTCCATATGTTTTACTAAGACGAGAAAATATAATATTTCCATATGCCTTGATGTATATATCTATAAGGCAAAAGACAAACCAAACATCAGTTTTTTCTCTGCTTGCCCGCAATCAGGGCTATTTCTGAGGGCTAATGAGTGTTCGCCAACCTATTTCTCCATCCACGAGACTTGCAAATCAGGTACCGCTGTAACTACAAACCTCATAACACGCATCTCTGCGCATATCTTACAACTACTTTTAGACTGTGTTTACCAGAAATAGTCGCTTACTCTAGGCAACTAGAAGCATATGCTTCCAAACAGCATGCTTCAATATGATTCTGCTTTCCTGTGTTGGTTTTGGGTAAAATTGATCAAGGTACCACATGAAAACGGAAACTTTCAGAAAAATTCAAAATAGAATGCCAAAGAAATTTTCTATGCCTGGAGAAATAATTGACATCAATTGACCCCCTCATATTTCTATACTTTCATCCCTTTTCTCCAAAGAATATTGTGCAGTTTCACATGTCAATTACTTAATCTATTTCTCCCAAAAATATGTAGCTTCATACAAGTCACTTAGCCCTAAACTTTGAGTTCAACCACAATCAGCCCCAAATATTTTGTTTACTGAAAAAAGATATGAAGGCTTCTTCGTATACCACACTATTACATCTCAAACTCTAACATGTATCGAGAAACCAATTTGAAGCCACATAGGAGGAGCAATCCCCTCCTCTCAGTTATGTACAAAGGTAAGATTAATAAACGTCGGATATTCAGCAACTCTAGATGACCAAGCAACTTGTCAGTTGTCACAGTGACAAGTCCAAACATCTCATCCAAAAATGGATAAGCATTCCAGGATGATACGGGATCTATGGCTGATGTATGAACTAGCTCTCAGGCCAAAACGTCAATAACGATTGTATCAGCTTCAAGTCTTATTATCAGCATTTCGGAAAGCAGGAAGGAACAGAGGCAAGTATAACGACTGTAAGGCCTTAAAAGGGTGTAATGCGGCTCTTTCAAAATCAGATTCTCAAACGCATGGAGAGAAACTAAAGAAATCATACGATGAATATTTATCTACTGGCCTCAAGATGATAACTTAGTTAGCAAGAAGCATAAACAAAAGGCCCACAATAGATAGTCTTGTGTACTTTCGGATACCTCAACTGGATGCCTCAGCATTTCTAACTTCTCCGTCACCTTCAAAACCTTCAGAGCCGATATTGCAGATATGATACCTAGCGCACCATCAAACTTTCCAGCATCGACTACAGTATCCTGTTTTAGGCAAGACCAAAACAGAAACTTATCAATACACTACCAAGTAAAACAATATAGGGAGAGTTTGGAAGAGGAGAGAAATAAATCACCATATGAGATCCCATCAACAGTGCAGGAGCACTAGCATTGATCCCATCAACCCGACCATGCACATTACCCATAAGGTCTACCCATCTGCATGCAATTGTCATTAAAGCATAACTTACAGAAAGAGTACCTACTAACAAGCACAAGGAGATACTCACGTTCTCAAACCAGCATCCTCCATCCATTGACGGATAGCATTTGCGGCTCTTACAGAGGCTGGGCTCAAGAAAGTCCTCTCAAGGTAGCCATCCACATCGCTAATCTGCCACATTACATCAAAAGTAACACTCATTTCTCAACTACTGGCGCTAAAAACTGTCACATGATCAAGGCCTTCCATCCAAATTAAGTAGATACATACTGCTACGAAAGACATTGTACATTTTAACATCTTCATCAACTGACAAAAGTAAATCCAAATTTTCAACAATATCTAGAATAACCAAGTTACTAAAGCAACTTTGAAAACAGAAAAGAGTCATTTAGAAGCTAACTTCTTCAGCTCATCAGATGATATACTTGCATTTTGTCTTGTTCAAATGAACACATGGGTACCAAAGTATACTTCTATTTGATAAGAATCGGAATATTATAATTTATGCAAGGGTCTCCCATTATCGGTACTATATGCATACATACATGCATCATTGTTTTGTAACATTGTCATTATAGTACACATCTTGTTTAAGGCAATAATTTGACATGCTCCAAATGGATGAAGTTTACATCATAAATCTTAGTATTATGAAATTAAAAGATGGGTCTTGTATCAATGCTAGAATGGTCTTCGATGAAACAGACATCCATGATGTTCTAGACAACATTTCATATTGGCGACAAAAATTTATCATTTGAGTCATCCAGCTAGTCATATAAAACAATTTCACTGTCCATGAATTTGAAAGGATATCACGAAATCGCAAAGTAAAGGGTAAAAATAGGCAAATAAGAATACTTCATTGCATCGACAATGATCATAAGTTCGAATCTTTATACCTTTCCAAGCTCATTTAATCTTGAGACCGCTTCATCTCTCAGAAATTCCCGGTACAAATCATGCCCCACAACTTCAGCTTCTTCACTCCCTACATAAAATCAACACCAGAAAGAAAGTCACACTCCACTGAACAAGCTGGTGCTTCTTAAACCAAGAACTTTAGATCATTTCTTATAATCTAATAAACAGAATATATTCCCAGTATCATTGTAGCTACTTGCATAAAGACTCAATCAGATTATTAATATGCCTGTATAGAAATTAACCTCATTCGCATTCATCATATTCATATAACCGATCCATTTTCATTAAACTAAAATCCAGATCGTCACACCCAAAAGGCCTGTTCGTTATTGTTTTTTATTACGAGTATTCATTACACAACTTACATCATATCAATTTAAAAAAGTTTCATTTAAAAACTGGCAAATGATTGGCAATGATGTCAAACAGGTCCTAAAAAGTTCTAATCCCACATTATTAACAAAATCCATATCACTTCATGAAAAACAGCAATCTAATTCTAAGCATAGTCAGACAAAAACCCAGAACAGAATTTACCAATCTGAGCAAAGATAACCACACCCAGAACAGAAAATCATTGAAAAAAACCAGATATTATCAATGAGTTATTGAAGTTTTACCATGTAAAACATCAGTGGAAGAAGAAGAGGAAGAAGATGAAACAACAGAGGAGAGAAGAAAGAGCAGCACGGGCAAGAAGCAGAGAGAGGAAGCCATGGAAAGTAGGAGGAAAAGAGTTGGGCGGCTGGAGTAGATTTACCCTCGACTTGCGGTTGTGAGGGTTGCCAGCTTTGGGTTATGTGCGATGTGTGTAGTTTTTATATCAGCGTTGTTTGTTTGGTAGTGAAAGAGTACGTGAAGTTTGGAACTTTTTCAGTGGAAATAAGCAATTTGCCAACTTCTCTTTATTTCTCTCCGCTGGGCATCCGCTAGTTGTTTTTAATTTTTAAACAGGGAAACACTTCTTTCTTTTACGCGAGAGTTTTTAAAAAAATTATTTCACTTATTTTAAAACGGGGTAAGTATATCAAATTATCGTAAATTCAACCTGTACCATAATCAAGATTAACTTATTTGTCTTGTCAAAAAAGATTAACTTATTTGATTACGAGGCACCATCCCGTCACCTGAGATAAGGAAGATTCGATTCTTACCCTTGCAATATGTATTTAGATGGTATGATCTATTATAAGATAATTTACAGAGCCGTTTCGAACAATTTGGGGGCCCTATGGGACTATACGACGAATCCACAATCCCATATTTTTGATAACTAATTTAAAATTTTTATGAAAAATGGTTGAAAAAATTATTAACTTTCTTAAATACTTCGATGTTATTTTTTATTTTTAGCAACAAGACACCTTAGATATAACAAAATAGTAAAGATATACTCCCTCCGGTCTTTATTACTTTACCCCTATTCCTTTTAAGGGTGTCCCTTATTAGTTCTCCCCTTTTTTTTTGCTATTTTTGGAATGGATCCACTAACTTTCCATCACACATACATTCAACTTTAAGTATAAATTAATATTTTCTCTCTCTTAGTATGCCCCCACAATACTATTCCTCCTAAAACTACGCGAAAAAAAAGGGAGTAAACTAATAAAGACGGAGGAGAGATCTTAAAGATAAAACTAAAATAAGCTATGTAAAATGGAATATATATATATATATATTGATTAAGGGCAAAAATTTTGGATTAACAAATATTGAACTTTTTTTCGTCTAAACTCATAGAACCTTAAAAGTAAATAAATAAATATATATTTGGCTGAGCTAGCCCTTTAAATTTGGGGCCCTAAACTGGCCTCTTCACTCGCTCTACGTGTCTCGAAACCTTCTGTGTATAAAAAATTATTAAAGTCGATGATTAGATGGTATGAGCCTTGTCATTATTTGTGTGTTTTATATCATTTGGAAACTGTTTAAAGTAAGTCAAGTTTCTTGAAAAGGAAAAGGAATTATTATCACTATATATTTAACTTCCGCGATGATACATTACTAGTATTTTAATTATGAAAATGTCATTCGATCTACAAAATTTGTGATGTCATCTTATCTAATTGGTAAAGTTTTGTGGGAAAGTACACAAGATTTGAGATCAAATTTCATCTACATCAATGGTTCCATTTTTTTTTTACTTGCTACATCTTTCATAAATGGATCTCTATTTACTTGGTACATTCTTTATTTGGTAATTATGGCCCACTCAAAAGTACTAATATTCCTCTTTATTTTTTTCATCTTCCTACTTATATCTCCCAAATATTTGTCATTTTTTTTTATAAACTTATGGTTTCCACCATACTTTTTCTCCTTTTCTAATACTAAGATCGGATTGAATTTTCAATTTGAATAGCTACCCACCTATTATAGATGCATCTTTTCTAATCTTTGTCTTTCTAATAATATAGCAAGTAATTAAAGACGAAATGAGCACTCTCTAATACCAACAAAAATAGTATAATATCTAATCTCAGATCTCAACAGTAAATTGATTCTCCCCTCCGCTGCTTCCTTATTTTTATCGTTCTGTTTTCCCATTGTCTAATTGCGAAATTGTGAAACGTTGCTCTCTGAGTTGGTCCATGAAGGTAGGGGCCCAAAAGTGATCTAGGCATCACAATTCCAAGTCCAAGTGGTAGAGAAAAGGTGGAGATGCATCTAGAGTCAGCACTTTTGTTTTATTTTTATTTCAAAAAGGGGTAGCCACATAGACAATAGCAGTAGTGGTTGAATGGGATTTATTGGGCCCCACTATTTGTGATACTCCTTGCCCTCACAGAAATGTAGTAGTTTCCTTTTGCAATATTTTTCTATTTATAAAACCTCCTTTTAACAATATTTTTTTTATAAATTACTCTCTTTGTTTTTATAGTTGATATCATCTCCGATTTTTATTAGTTTACCCACTTTTTTTTTTTGGATTATCATTTATTTTAATAAAGGGATATTATCTCAGATAACCCTGACATATAGGCCTTTTTCCCAAATAACCCTGACATATATTTTTTTTCTCAGATGACCCTGAACTTGTATTTTGTCATTAAACCTGACGGTATTGTTAACGGCGTTAACTATTTCCTTTTTAAAAAAAAAAACAAACTCATCTCTTTCTCTCTCTTGTTCTTCATATCTTCTTAAGCATTCATCAATGGTTTCCACCACTTTCTCAAATTATTTATCTACTCAAATCAACAACAACAATTCAGTATTGAATTGCAATGAAATGAATTAGAAATCCCCAAAATTTCTTCCTCTGTTTTGTTTTCGGCAACCACCAATTAACCATCAAACAACCACCGCAGCACCACTACTCGTTTCACTCTCTCTCCTCCCTATGAACCCAAAAGCACCACCGCACACCCTCGCTTCACTCTCTCTTAGATATGTAATTCATCAAACAATTTGGTGAAGTAGTTCTCAAGAGGGTAAAAAATCTACCATTAGCGGCAAAGCAAAAAAAATACAGTTTATAATCTAAGCATTTGAGGAGAGAGAAAATCACCCTTTTCACCAACAAATGCAAAAACTCAAAACAATTTATTGTTGAGGGAGGTTCAGCTGGTGGAAGTGCAAAACATGTGCCCACCTCCTGCAATGTGCTTCGCCCTAGCCATTAGTACTTACTGGTATAGACGCACAAGATTTTATAGATCTGAGTTAAAAATTTCCCACTAGCCTGTTCTTCTCCGAAACCATCATTGGCATGTACAAGTTACATGAAAGACAAGGCCCGGATATTCACTCTTTGGGCTAGTATTGAAGGAACTTGTAGTTGATTTGTTGTTAATTTGCAATAATGTAGCTGAATTTTTATCCAGATTTGGAGAGAGAGAGAGGGGATGAAGAACATAAGAGAGAGGATGAAGAACACAAAATGTTTTTGTTCTTTTTATATAAAAAATATAGGTTTTTAATTATAGATGTCAAAATAGTTAACGCCGTGTCTAATTCCGTCAGGTTTAATGACAAAAATCAAGTTCAGGGTTATCGGAGACAGGGTTGCCAAAGTCGGGGTTATATTGGAAAAAGGCCTATAAGTCAGGGTTATCTGAGATAATATCCCTTTAATAAATTACTATGTTCACCTATTATGCACAACACAATAACTACTACGAACTACTGTAAATATATGCTAGGATTACTATGTACTGCTATATTTTCCTCATCTTTACAATGAAGCTTCTCCTTATGACCTCCATACATTATTTACAATTAACTAATATTTTCTCTTCCCTCCGATGGTTCACATAATGATTTTTCGTAAACTCTATGCCCAAAGAAGTGGGTCAACCAATAAAAACCCGAGAGAGTATATTGTGCAATGGTACAAAGTTTTAGGAATAATATTTGGAGTTATTGGGAATAACTAGTTCTTGTCCCGGGCGATACGCCCCGGATTATTTACCAACGTGTATTTGAAGTCTTCAAAAATATAAATATTATCTTGTATTTAAATGATTTTTCCCCCACAAAGACCAACATGAGTATTGTAGTGTAGTTGTTAGTGCATTAGCATATCAAATGAGAGGTCACGGGTTCGAATCTTGAAACACACATTTTTATGGTTTAATGTCTCATTTGATTGTGTGGAGGAGGGGAGAGTACATGCGGGTCATGAGTTCGAATCTTGAAACACACATTTTTATTGTTTAATGTCTCATTTGATTGTGTGGGGGAGGGGAAATTACATGTGGCAGCATGACATTTGTTTGTCTTGGGTTTTAGATATATCAAATGAGAGGTTATGTGTTCGAATATTGAAACACACATTATCTTGTACTTAAATGATTTTTTCCCCCACAAAGACCAACATGAGTATCGTAGTGTAGTTGGTTAGTGCATTAGCATATCAAATGAGAGGTCATGAGTTCGAATCTTGAACACACATTTTTATTGTTTAATGTCTCATTTGATTGTGTGGGGGAGGGGAGAGTACATGTGGCACCATGTCATTTGTTTGTCTTGGGTTTTATATATATAGATATGAGGATAACAAGCCAATAAAGGAAATATGACAACTAAATTGAAACATTCATTTATAATACATATAACAACTGAAAAAAGACATGGGGATTATATATAATCACAAATGTTACTCCATCCATCTCAAAATAGTTTGAACACTTTCCTTTTATTTTTGTCCCAAATTAGTTTGAACACTTCTATTTTTGGCATGACCCCACTATTATTATATTAGTTTTCTTACAACGTTTTGGCCCACACTCTAATTTTATCAATAAAAAATTACCTTTCTCTCTCCTTCAATAAAAGATACCCCACCAACTCCTATCACATTTTTCTTTAATTTAAATAATTTTTGATAACCACATTGCAACTTATCACCTTAAACTACATGTCTTGACAAGTGTTCAGCTCTTTCTAGAACGAAGGGAGTAACATACAAGATGTCATCAGCTTTGACTAGAATTAAATGGCAAATAGATCTTTTAGGTCGGGTACGAGTCGGTCACTCTGGTCCGGGTATGATTATCAAATTTGGGTTTATTTCGAGACTATTAGATCGGATCGGTTTCAGGTAGGTCAACTAAAGTCAGGTCGCTGTGTTTCTAATCAAGTTAATATTTTGAACTAAATCCCAAAATAGTCTAAACACTTTCCTTTTTTGTTTGTCCTAAATTAATTTGAAAACTTTCATTTTTAAAATGGTCCCACTATTATTATACTCATAATTTTCTTACACTCCTTTTAAGTCAATAGTTACAAAGAATATATAGATAGGAGATAACATTAAGGTAAATAAGAAAGTATTTAATAATAAAAAGAAAAATTTAATAAAAACAACCTTTTAAATAAAAGTTTTTGAGATAAACAACCTTTTTAAAAAAATTGGCAAAAAAGACTTTTAAAATCTTTTTTGCGAGGAACAACCTTGAGTAATTTTCCGGCATTGACCAAGTATTTTCTGGTGTTGACTCATTAGAACCAAACATGTGCAAGGCACGTGACCAGCCTCCGTTATGTTTCAACGCCATATGCAAGGCTTGAAAATAGTGGGAAATGAGGTTGAAACATAAGTGATACACGTCATGTGCCTGCAGATATTTGGTTTTAATGACTCAAAGCTGTAAAATACCTGATTAATGCCGAAAAACAGATCACTAGTTTAAGCTCCTTTGAGAAAAATAGAGGGAAATAAGGCTTGAATTTTTTTTTTAAGAGTTTTGATGAGTTATGATGATTTTTGCTTTTCTCTAAAACATTCTCAATTTTCAGGCTTCGATTTGTGAAATTCTATAGATTTGCTTCAGTTTCTGCTTAACTAGACTCATTTATCACTAGTAATTAAGCTCCTTTGAGAAAACAGACATGGTGCAGTGGATGAAGGGGTGTCGATTGTCGGAGTGGTTCTAGTGCTTGCTTAGGAAGGCGGGTGGGTTGGTGGTGGTTGTTTTGGTTCGACGGGATGGTAGGGTTGGTGGTGGCTCGGGTAGTGGCTCGGGTAGTGGCTCGGGTAGTGGTGGGTGGTGGACGGTGGCAAGGTGGTATTAAAACAGGTGGTGATAGTTTTATTTTATTTTTCTAAAAGTTGGCAAATAAGATTGTGACATGATATATGTTTGAGATATAATAGGTTAAATAGGTTACCTATAATTACTCATTTAAAGCTAAAACAAATATAAAGGCAACTCATTCTCAGTGAATCATAAGCTTAACTTATTTTGAGCGAGACGGGTTAAAAAGTTGACTTTTTATTGTTGACAATTGTTCTTTAAAATAAAACGGAAAAGCGAAATAATGTCAATCAAAAGCTTAACTTATTGTAAATGAAAATCTAGGTATGCTTAACTTAAGATAATCCAAGACCCTCAAAAACACAAAAATTTAGGTATGCTTTGGCTTGCCTTAATTTTTTTTTGTTTTTAGGTAAGATATCTCATTGTTCATAGCATCTAATACTATTCTTGATTGGTAGGATATATCAAGTATATAATACCTATTGAGTATTGACTTTAGCCTCAACATCTAAGAATTACTACTAATACTACCTCCGTTCCTAAATAATTTACACACTTTGCTTTTCATTAAAATCAAGGCAAAATTGAAAAAGTAGGAGAGAGAGGAGAGGAATTATGAAAAGTAGGGGAGTAAAAAGTACAAAAAGTAAATAAAAAATAGAGGAGAGATAAAAATAGGGTAGGTGGGGGATTTTAAGTGAGTTAATTTATTCGGTGATGGACCACGTGGGGGATAAAATTGGGGAATAATGATTGGGCATTTTATCTTATATAGATAAAGTAACAGTGTAACCATTAAAAAAGAACGATCCGAAAAGAAAAGTGTGTAGATTAAAAAGGAACAGAGGTAGTATTAATGAGCTAACAAAACTAACATGTAGATTTATTTATTAGACTTACCCACCTTTTTATCCCAAGATTAGAAGATATTATTGTGTATGCAAAACCCATCACTGGTGATTGAAGGCTTAATGAGTGTTCTTTATTTTGGAAAGGCAAAATTCTAAGCTCATTATTTAGTGGGACTTAGTTTACCAACAAGTTAGTTTGAATATAATGAACTCTTGAGATCAATCAAACTACATATACATTAACTAATGCATTAGAACATTAAGCCCAAGCAAAATATTACAAGCAATGATAAAGTGTCCTAATATGGCTCCTAAAGCTTGTCTTGACTTGAAGTTGAATCCATCCAATTCCTTGCTTCAATTTCCTTACGTGTTCAAAGTTATTTTGTACTTTAATACAATAGATTACAAAAAGACATCTCCCTTTCTGTCAAATGCACACTTTACTAGCTTGAACCTTTTGACGGTAAAAAATAGGAAGTAATACTACTACGCTTCGCTGAATGATGCTGCTTCTGAGGTCGCATCCAGCCACGGAGTTCTTCCTGGATATCTGGTGGCAACTCCTTAAAGACCGTTGGATCGATTCCATGAGCACTGTAGCTCCAACTTTCCCTATTCCCCCCATTCTGCTCACTTTGGTGCATACTGTTACCTTCAAAACGTCCCATGAGTTTCAGTCAAAAAGACAGTACAGAAAAGAACAATTTAATGGATGCTAGTCACTGATGAAAGGTTACAGAATACAGTGACGTCTACTTCATCCATTACAAAGTTATTAATGGTTGCAATCTACGAGAGCCAACGGAAGAGCTTATGTTTCCTGTAGTGACATGTTTTTAACATATTCTCTTCTAACATGCTGCAATATCCACAAAGAGTACAACGCTCAGACAAAAGGTAGCATGGTGCAATCAATTCCAAAGAGATGTCCACAACAAAAATGCAGGTAATTAAGCTATGGTTCACATCGGATGAATGTAAATTAGTACCAGAAGACGTTGGCGTATGGATTTCCTGGCATATCCCATTTGGTTCATGCGTCAACTGGAAGCAAGGATGTTCATATCTCTTGAGAAACCCCAAGATTGAAGGCATCCCCTACGTTAAAGAGAAAATACACAACTTGAGTGCGTTGAGATAATAGCTAGGATAGGAGGTAAACAATCAACGCAGAAAATTTTATATATATTTAGGAGAGAGAAAATAAAGTTCAGGACTGAACACCTCTTATATGAGAGCGTGAGAATACTCGAATAGTAATCCATTTTAGTAAAAATATATCCGCAAGGGAAAAATTGGTTGGATTTTAGCAAAAAAAAAACAAAAAAAAACTTTTTGGTTAAAATGGATTACTACTTAGTATTCTCACGTTCTCATATAAGAATTGTTCTCACCAAAAAACAAATTCTATATATACACGTATATAAGAAAAGAAAAACAAGTACATCAAAATAGAATCAGGACTCCCTTTCCGAAAGCAATGAAAACATATTGCAACGCAATTACACTCAGGTTCAGTGCTAAGCCCAAAAACCAAGAACACAACAATGAAATAAACCATAAAGATACAAGAAATACAACTCCATCCACAGGACATATTTTTCCAATCACAGCACCCAGAGAATAGCCATGTGCAATGACGCGGAGCAGCTTGTAATGGATGAATGGAACGAATCGCGGTTAACACGGCATGAATTTTTTTAAAAATCACATAAACAGATTTTAACCTCAACTTTGCATTTTTCAAGTTTAACAAGAACTCCTTCAATATACTATTACCAAAACTATCATATGCTTGGGTTATATATATGGTGAATAAATAACTACTCAAAACATAAGTGCTTTATCCCATTATTCATATAAATAAATACTAACTCATATACATTACACAACTTGAAATCCCACGTCACGTTTTTCTCTGTTCTTTGGTGTGTGAACATTGTTTTCTCTAATTGCATTGTCTGTTTTCCCTTTCTCTTTTTTGGCCAATTCTGACAAGTAACAAACCCATCATGGAAAAATAGTTCTAATGCGACAAGTCAACGTTACGTAACAGACATCGCGGCGAGAAGGCCATGATTTTATCATCACAGCCTTATGTAACAATTTCAAAATAAGCTACATAATGAGAGTTACGTAGTGAAACGACCGAGTTTAAATTCCATAGTTATTTCTCTGAAAAGTGACACAAACAATCTGCAAATGCTCCTGAAAGTTCTATCAACAAGTGTACTTGGATCCCTGAATCACATAAATTTTCCACAAAAAAGGTAACTATCTATTAGGCACAAACATAGGACTCCCCAAACCCGTATGATGCTTCGACCGAAATATGGGTTAAGGCTAAGTATGGATCCCGAATCTTCGACACACATGGTGCATGGACTTCTTTTGTTATATGAATATCATAACAAAATATCTTTAAAAGGTCAACCTACCAGATTTTATATTTCTTTCAAAAACAGCGAAAACTTTAAGAGAATGTTTGGTTGGGCTGAAACTTTTACTAGCAATAATGGTTTTCCTATTTTCTTTAATTGGTTTGGTAAGAATAGAAAATCGTTATCCCAAGGATGGAGCACAATTTCCTTCTTAAAAGAAGGAACGCCACATTTTTCTCCCTTTTCCCTCCTCCCATCCATCATCTCTCTTCCATTTCCGTTCTCTCTAACTTCCCGTGCAACGGACCAAACAAAGTTAAACTAATTTAAATTTGTTTTTTTACTTTGAAAATCTCTTTTCATGGAAATACATTCTCCATCGAAAACGATTTCCATCAATTAACGGAGCTTAAAAAAAAGAAAATGAATGTGAACAAGAAGAAACACAAAAAATTACTAGACAATTTGAAAAATTACACCTTTAATCCATATCCTTCTTCAGACCCATGCCCAGCTTCACTTTCTCTGCATAGGGCTCTCTCCACTCACCAATATCTAGGCACTGACTAGTGATAGTTAAACCGTAGCTAGGTTTGACTTCCTCTGGCAGCCTAAGACCCCAATCGTGCATCCTATTTCCTCAAGAATTGTTGCCTCAATCTTCAGAACTACTGTCTATAAAACTATAAATAATAAAAATTGATGAGTTCTCCCACTTGAACTTAATTATTCAATTTTACGACAGAGGAGAAAAAGATTGACTCTTTAAATTTGGCCCGAGTAGGATCCATATCTCGTGTCCCATGTCGAGGTCATGTAGCATCAACATAGGTAAAGAAGGGGTAAAGGCCACATCCCCATCATAGCATAAACAAGCATCATTCATTGCTATTTCTCTCTTATTTCATTAGACCCTCCATTTTCTTGCTTTTTGATCTTTTTCAATCTAATTTTCACAAAGGAACGCTTTTGCCTAGAAAAGCAGATCTGCTCAGGTTTTGTAAATTGGTCATATCGTTAATGTATCTCACATTTAGCATATTTACTAATTGAATACAAATTTCTCAACCATGCATTTGCTCCATTTAATCAAATATCCTAATAAGATTCCAAGAAAAATATCAGATTTACTAAATTGCCAAATGTTCAGTTGTTTGGTAAAATCTAATACACCTTCATGTACTAAAAGCCACAATTTCTCAAAGTTATCTCCTTTTAGTCATTGACAATGCCGCACTGGGGCAACACAATGGATTTTCTAAAAATTCCACATGGTAAGTAAACTCTGATAAAAGAAATGTTACGGCAAAGAGGTATCCAAGACAGAACTTGGGAATGAAAAGATAGGAAAAAACAGTATCTAGTAAAAATTACATTTCAAGTGAACATCATATAAGAAACAATTGAACACTAAAAGTTAACATTGACAAAATACTCCGTCTTTCTTTTTTTTTTAATTGGGACATTTTGCCATTAAGGGGTGTTTCTTTTTTATAGGGACATTGCCCTTATTCCTTAAATGGTAGGTCGGCCCACCATCTCTCTCTTACTTTTACTCTCCTATCTAACTTTCTCACTTTTTCATTACTTCTACTCTCCTTCAAACTACCTTATGTACTTTTTCCTTGGTCCATGTGCAAAAGCAAATGTCCCAATTAAAAAAAACAGGTAATAAGTAATTCAATACCTCAGTATTTATAGTAAATATTTTCTGTCCCTTTTTAAGAGATTAATTTGTATTGGCTATACAGGTATAAATATAAAATTGAAAACAAAACAAGACTAGGTCCTACTAAAGAAAATATGAAAGCAAGACAAGAAAGCAAAGTAACAATAAGGAAGATGGGAGGAACCTCATTCAAGGGGAAAAAGGTACAATATTATATTACTAGCAGCCACCCAAAAGCCTAGCTAAGATGTAACTGCACTCTAACCATGGTAATCTAAAAACTTAACTGCGGTTGTATCTTATATCACATGATGAAAGGATATGTACTCTTTGACAATCAATTGCAGAGATACCATATTAATATCTCATTTCATATGGGGTCTTCAATAAAAACAGAGATGATAGAAGTATCCACTATGAAGAAACAACCACATTTTCCAGAACACCCAATTAACAAAGTAATCAAAACAAGTAGGTTGTACCTTTGCTTTTGAAATTTTCACTTCTTGATTTCGCATCTTTGGAGCAGGACTGGCAGTCAAGAGAGCAGGCTCTTTATCACGAAACTTGCATGGTGGCTCATCTTGGATTATTTCCCCGCAACATTTGTTTCCTACATAAGAATCTAAGCGATTATGACCGATTAAGCAGAAGAGAAGTATTTGCTACCAATGGATTAAACACTTGCACAATTCTAGAGAGCAGAGACTACCTTCTCTTGTTGATTGCCAAGTTTTGTCAACAGTTGCCTGGTCTAACGACAAGCAGGAATGAGTTGCCTGGTCTAACGATGAGCAAGAATGAGTTGCCTGGTCTAACAATGAGCAATTTTATTAACTTTCTCTAACAAAGAGCAAGAAGTAGCTTGCTCCTAAAAGGTTCCTGCGATTATTCCAGCCTTTCTTCATAAAGAATTGAACAGGTATAAGACAGACGAATAATACAAGTCAAACTACACGTGATTTAGACCAAGCAAAAAGGACAAAACAACTAATGTGCTCATAATTGGTTAAAATTCCCTGTACCCTTACAGCTTATTGATTCTTGGTCATTCCATGAGATTTTCAATGTTATTCCTCTTCCTAGGCTTTGGTACAGCTTATTCATGTGTTATTTTGTGTTAGGAACATTGCTTCTGAGTATTTCAACACTTTCTGAGACAAGGAGCCAGCCTTGAGGAAGGAACTAGGTATTAGATGTTACTGCACTAACCAGGAAGATCAGAAAATTGGTATTAGCAGTTGCCTCTAGCACAGGTGATCTTGCCACCCCTTTTCCACCCGGTTTAATGTTTCTATACAGGAAATTCGAAGGGTCTGAGGTTTTATGTTTGTCCGTTGAATTTAGCTAGAAAAGGAATCATTTCCAGACAATCGAAACATTTCTTAGCTTAGATTTCTGAGAGAAAATTACTTGGAAATCTTAGTTTCATCTTTGCACTTTGCACTTTGTAATTCTGCAATTCTTTTTTACTTTTAATAAGGTACGGAAAAAGGAACATTAGGTTACCCTCCTTACGAGGGGAATACCTATTGTAATTTTGTGTAAGAGGTTTTGAGCCCCTGACCTTTGACTTCAAATAACCTAATAATACCACTACCACCAAGCTAAAGCTCTTACTTTTTGACATTTTGCAATTGCCTTTGGATTTCTATCAGGTTTTCCTTTCCATCTACAAGTCTTAGATGGTTAGTCCTTTTACAAATCTTCCATGGAGTATATCTTCTTTCTTCTCACCTCCATTATTGCAATTTGAGTCTCTTAGCTAGTAAGATAACTACATATTATTAAAACTAATATAAATTGGGTTGTCTTATTTTTTTTTTTTTTAGGGTTGGGGCAAGAAAAGACTATGAACCTCGGAATCGGCTTTTACCCTAGCCATACACGGGTTGATCCGACCTAACCCGGGTGTAAACACAGGATCACCTGGGGAAAATCAGACGTGGCACTTATTCAAGAGAAAGCAAGGAAAAATATTGATAGGATTTTGAAAATCCTAGATCTGAATATTGATACATCATATTTAGGGGAAGGAAAAAGAAATATTGGACCTTTATGTTGCCTAAGTGATCCAAGTCCACCAGATTGATCGCCAGTACCACTTTCTCTAAACATAACCTAGACTTGATCAACTTTCCTTCATCCTTTCCACGCTTCCATGGCAGACTCAGACCAATCTGTTAAGTCAACAGAGGAACTTCTTACAAAAAAGGGAAGCGTGGTACCAGTTTTAAGTGTAACATTGATCGTCGTTGCAATGAACTGATATTTGGGGGGAGGGTACTTTATTAGGCAGTCGCATTACAATTTGAGGAGGAAGTCAAGGGTGTTAGTTAGGGGGACATTGCTATAAATACATGAGAGTATAGGAGGAGAACAATGTTGAATATTGTGAAAAGTTTTGTTTGGTTTTTATTAGCTTTCTTAGGAGAATATCAAGCTTTTCGGATGCTTGAAATTATCTTAATCTTCCGTAACTTTCTTTTAATTAATACAGATCTATTTTCTATTTCTTTCTTCAATCTTCACATTCTTCCTTTAAGGTTGCCAACTATGTCAGTTCATAACACATAGTTCCCCTCATCCTTCCCTAAGCCCCTTCACCCCAACATAAACCAACAACCCTCGTCCTTTGCCACTATGAGCACCACTATTTGTCTACTTTATTTGATTTATTCCACTCTTCACTATCTAGTTACTTTAATATTCATAACCACCACCACTAATTGTCTACTTCCATTTTATGGTTTTAACAAAAAAAAATTATAAGATCCTCGTCTATGTTATCCACTTAGTAGCTGATAGAAATTGGAAGAAACTTTAAGGTGGTTCAAAACATATACATGTTGTCATATGATCGTCTTTTAGAATGTATAGGCATATATAACTTCAGTAGCAAGCAAAGAATACTTGGCAATAGTAATAGCTATCCAATTGGGCTTGCTTCCCAAAGACCCTTAGCTTTCTCATGAGGCTAACAGGCAGAATGGCAGCTCTCACCAGATTCATCAGCAAATCAGCTGACAAGGCCTTACCTTTCTTTCAGCTCCTTAGGAACGATAATAGTACAAACATAAGCATAAACATGCACAGTCCACTTGTGACCATAGTTGAACATATAGCAGGGAGGGACAAGGGAATCGACACAAGCAAAGAGGGAAAGAAGCAATCTAAACCATTTAGGATAGAATGGCTCGCCAACTGAGGAAGTAGCTAATTTATAGTAAATGAACTGACCTAAGAACAGAGTGAAAACAGATTATAACCTTATCCTTCTGAAAGTTTTTCTCTTCCTCAGTCTGATCGAAACCAGATATGTCATGCATGACAGTTTTTTCTTCCTTTCCAACAATCACACTAGCTCCTGAGTTCCAGTTGCTCTCTGAAGCAAACACAATCCCTCTTGTTACAATTTGAGCAGAGTCATAATACAAAAACAACACTGTATCATCAGTAGAAACAGCCATAAAATGAGCAGCAACGATAGTAAACAATAACTGAATAGTGAGCACAGATGAGAAGGAACCCATTATTAGAGCAAGCAGTTATGTTGTCCATCGACTTTTAATCTAAGAGAGGCTTCTCATAGTAACTGCTCACCATATATTTGAATAGGTATTGGTGATTGTATTAGGCATAATACATATAGAGGTGAAAGCACCACAAAATTTTATGCTCAGTCGATTCCACTAGTAGATGAAAAAACCATACTAAAATTCCTAATAAAGCAATGAAGATGTAAGAGGAAAACATGGGAAGTAATATTTCCTAAGAAATTGTTTTTCCCATGCATTTCCATTTCCATGAAGTACAACATGTAGTTTGGTTGATCACGGAACGCTCTACTTGGGAGACTTAAGTAACCCTTCCTAAATCTTTGCCAACCAAACAATTCCACTTCTATTCCCTATGCACTTCTACTTCCCATGTATTTTAACCAAACATGCACTTATTCTTCCTCTTGTGATTTTGGTAGGAGTGATACGAGTAGGCGTTCATATTTCAGCTGTAATCTACTTTCCTACTATCACTTGAATTATGCTATTTGAAGTTTCTCATTTTCTAAGTCAACCTCTAGCTTACAAAAAAGATTGTATTGTTATCTTTTCCTTTGGTCTATGTTACTCATACTCTTTCATTTTATCTCAAGTACCCATGTGGGATCCTCGACACTTACTCACTTAGACATTTCACTTGAAGTAAACCAACGGATTTGAAGGGTTAGTTCCATGCTCGGTTTTTCATTTTCAGAGTACTTTTGTCCAGGGTAGATAGATTTTAAATGCTACTTCTATGGCTAATGAGAATGTGGGTGAGGCTCATTGAAAGGGGACATGCAGGATTATGTTTAAGTTAGATATAATGGTTACAACAATGTACGGAGCTTTTCAAGGTGTGGTTCTTGAAAGGAAGGGGGCAAGGGGTTTGATGGACAATGGAAACATTGTATAAGGGGTTGCTTTTCTAATGCGTATTTTTCAATGTTCGCGAATGGGACTCCTAAGGAATGGTTCTCTTACTCACAAGGATTATAGCAGCAGGATCCTGATCGTCCCTTATATGTGCTAATTAGGAAATTGAAGAGGGATGTGCTGGTAAGGTAGATTAAAGAGTTTAGGCTGGGGGGATTAAATGTATGTTGATCTTAATGAATTCAAAAGTGTCATGTCCATTTTACAAATACTTGAATTAGTTTCACTCACTTTAAGGGACGGGGGTCGAGGATCAATTTCTTAAAATGCAGCTTTGTATGAAATAATCTAGCCCAAAACTCTAGAGTGAAATTCACAATTTTAGTAGAATGTCAGATGTAATTTGGCCTCTTACTAATATAAAGGGCTTCCAGTAGAATGATATCCACAGTCCAAGTCCCTTCCGGAACCAGTGCCTAAGTGAGATTAGTGGAAAAGGACTTATTTATCCTTAGCTGGCAACTGGGAAGATTACATTCAACCATCCATCCTGTGGAAGTAGCTAACAATCGAACTCTTAATGAAAGATATCTTATGCTCAAGGGTTAAGGATGTTTTGTTGGGTAAGCCAAAAGTAGAGAGGGCAGGGAATTTGGATACTTACTGAACGTCGCTAGATATATGGTTGTGGTGTTTCTCTTAGAATCCATAGTCCCTTGGATAGTATTAGGAGTAAGCACAAATTGAGCTTCAACGGTTGTGATTCTCAACAGGATGTCTCTGGAAGTTCATTTTTTTGGTTAGAATTCTGAACTCCCCCATTTATTAGTTAAAAGTGGGAAATGGTCAACAAATCAGGTTTCAGGAAGATGCTGGAAACGGAAGCAGAGCAACCTTCTTTTGTTCAATTTCCTTGTAACTTCCAAGTTCCACCAATTTGTTCTCATGAGGCGTTGTGTACTTGTGTCTGTGTTTTATGTTGATGATTAAGACCCTTATCTACAAAGTCTCACACATAATTGGGAAGTCGAGTGGCTTTATGTGTTGGTACAGGTCTTGGATTTTCAGCTACCCATAATATGTGATTGCAGGTGCAGACAGGGGTTATTTTTGCAAGTCTTTGCTTAAGTACTAAAGTATACCTCGTAGGTTTCGCGTGAAAAGCAAAGGTTGCTCTTAAGGTAAGACTGGAACAGAGGGCCATATCTTTTGAAAGATTGGTACTGTTGTATGGCAGTTGAGCACATTGAAAGGCAAGTTACCCAGAAGCAATGATCTGGGTTATTGGATATGAACTAGTGGTCAAAGTTTTGTTCTTCCCACTTGTCTTATGTTTGTGCCTGTCTTTTCTTTATAAAAAGCCAGTGATAAATACAGGCAACAGCCACTTACATGAAAAATTAAGCCTACCTGGAAACTGCATCCATTCATCCATTGGTTCATTATTTGCATCTTCTGATGAAGTAGAAGTGACAGCACATTGACTAGGAAAGAATTTCCTGATAGTACAAGTTCCCTGTCCAAGCAAGAGAAAAGTTATATTTGGATATTTACAGCAATAATACTATATGACAGAGAAAGGATAAAGTGGGTGGAGCTGTGAAAACTGAAGTACAAAAAAATTGGCAAAAAAGAGAGGGAATACAAAGAAAGCACTTAAAAGTCAAGAAGTGGAAAAACATTGGCATGATATATAGAGGCACTTCATGCCATATGTAAGAGAACGTGAAACTAATATTATACGTGCAAAAAAGGGGAAATAAGTACCATTTCTTTACTAGCAAACAATAAAAACATCAAGTACTTTCTCCGTCTTTTTTTACTTAACAACGTTCCCCTTTTTTTGGCAATTCTCTATTACTTGCAACACAAAACCGTTTACTAAACTTGGCGTGCAAGCAACAACGTCTAGCACACATTACACGATATCGTGCCCAATGTCACATACTAATTTGTAACAAAATGCCATAAATTGTATTACTGACTCAACTGAGTTTGGATATGGACTAGGGAATCCGATTATATTAAAAAAAGATCAACCGCAAACTCTTCACTCGCATATTCCCTAATACCACTAAGTTTTTAGTTATATGTGAGTGTATTTGTTCCTAATGATCATGGTGAGAGAGCTCGGTTAAGAGAAACTAACCGGCCAATGGCTGAATTTTAAGAAATTAAACATTCAGAATACTAACAGGCAAGACTTTTAACAATATATCTTTGCACATACTTGTGGTAGAGCAATAATCTTGCTTGCTGAAATAGAGAGACCAGTTACTCCCCATCCATTGTTTTGATTTTTGTCACTTTTGGCTCCAGATACGCCCATAAAGTCCCGTAAACCAGCATGAAACAGGCTTAGAACATCCTCTTGAATCTTAGGAGTCCCGTATCTCAATGGACATGACTTAGATGGGAACCGCTTTTGGGAATCTGTGTCACTTGACTACGCAATGCTTTATAGTGATTAAAAACAACACAGCAAAAAGCAGGGAAAAGGTGGTATTCAAGCACCATAGTCATACATCAGGAATTCAAGGAGCGAAAACAATGAAAGAATCACCTTGTATGCTCTCACATGAAGAGTTAGAGTGTGAGCTATCCTCTTATTAAGGTCCAAGTCCACGTGAAGACGCTCACTAAGTTCTTCACATAGTTGCTTGATCCAGTGTGAAACCTGATATAGTACATGGATTAAAAAAAGGCCACACCTAGCATCAGCCATGCATGATTTCTCACATGTAATGCATGTAAACCGTCAGATAATCAATTCTATTACCACCCAATCTTAAAAGATATATTTGGAACTAAAACAACTAAGAGACTTCCCAGTTCATGACCATACTAAAGAACAAAAATCCTTATCCAAATTAGTATGTTTACGAGGTGAATTGAAACAGCTGGCTAATATCTTTAGTTTGACCAACGCAGTTGACCACAATTACTAACCATTCAAGAGCAGATCAGCAAGTCAAACACCATACCTAAAGACTTTTCCTGAAGTCAATAGTTCAGATTCTTGGAATTCGAAAATTGCCAACACTATGATGGATTTTGTAATAGCAGAACTATGCTTGCCGCTGTTGTTGTCAATTTCAGTAGAGTGGCCTAAATTAGAGTTCATGGGATTCTCTTTAGATCAATCAATAATACTGCATTCAAGAAGTCAAAACTTAAGATAATAAAAGTCATTTAGGTTACTTCAGCAGTTACATATTAATCTTTCCGTACTTTGAGTGAGAAATCAGTTGTCCTGCTTATATATATTATTATCAAATCATTAATGAAGAAAGGGAGAAATATGATATCATTCTTTATAGGAGAAGCAGTAGCAAAATAGTGATCTGCCATAAGATGTGGGTAACATACTGTGTCGATCGACCTCAAGGCACGAGGACCTGGAAAAGTCTTTCCAGAACCATGACTCTTCGGTAATATCCGACCCTTAACCGCTTCTCCACTGAGCCCCCTCGCAATATTCCACAACCAAGTTCTGTTTTGCATATTAAAGCACGGATTAGGAGAAACAAGTGAAATTGAAAGCCGTAAAAAGGATCTACAAAGCAAGAAAAAGACATCTAAAATATATTTTTAACACTAGAACTGTAATAACTATAACCTCTTAATTCTGCACAAAATGGCAGGATAAAGAAACAGAATAGGTGCTTAAAATACGTTCCAAATCTTGAATTACAATGAAGTGGAATTTTTCCAATTTATCTATTCACACGATGATAACGACACAGAGGACCGTAACAACCACGAGATGCAGCTTCCATGACGGAGAAACCGTCACCACATTCATGATTACAACTCCAATTTATCCTATGTTTTCCAAATCATAACTACAAATAATACAAAGCCATAAAAATACAAATTCATTACAATAGACACTCGAGTAGAATTTCATTCACACCATAGAGACGGGGTGAAACAAAAAAAGACAAACCACAAAGCCCATTGCACATGGCTCCCAAGTCCCACCTAATCTGGATTTTTGGACAGAGATAAATTCATGAACTGAGCCACTCTGGCCAAAAGGTAATGCAAAAAGATTTAGACACAACCAATTTCGATGGCGGCAGACAGCCTCCGAAACAACAGATCCTACTTGTCACAACCAGGTTTGCTTAAACAGGTACAAGTATAACTATGTTTAGCTACAACAGAGTCCTCATTTCCCATAACCTCTACCATTACCATGACAACCTGTAATTAGGAGAAGACCAAGAAGTATCATACTTCCAATATCTTTAATAAATTATACATCAACAAACAGAGTTGATACAAACCAAAGAGTCGATACTATAAATCCACAAGATAGCATGATTGATAGCCAAGTCTCTGATACATAAGTTGTTTGCCCTTGCATTGAACATCATAACAAGCATAACATATGCCAAAACATAACAGAAGAGACGCGACATAATCCAACTCAATAACCAGCATGGGCAGCCCCACAATGGATTCGGAATGCCTGTTCCTGTTGAGGAAGAATATCTTTCTTTGGATTCAGACACGAAGTAACTTTATCATAGGCTTAAATGCTCCAGCCTCTGCTCCAAAAGCACACATGTCGACTTCGCTAAGCTTAGTTGTCAGTCTTAACTATACTGGTCTGAGACTTCATATAAACATCAGTGACTAACAAACTTTCTGAACTCTTACCACTTACATCATTAAAAAAAAACATGAGTAAATAAGAGAAAAACATAGCTTGATGTTTCAGGTTCTGGTGTTCTGCATACCCAGTATTGAAGCCATAACGTTCTTGGAGTTTCTGCTCTGAGAACTGCAAAAGGCCTCCAACTGTGTTAACCCCTAAGTCATTTTGCAAGGAATCTCCAAGCTTTCCCCCAAGCTGTTTCCTGAAAATGATTGTTACGTTAACAAGTGTATACAAGAAAACGAATATCATGTGGATGAAAGAATGTTTACACATAACATATTAAGTAAGTACAATAAATGAAATTACAGGGAATAACATATAATCAGCACAGCTCTAGAAGCATAGTAAAGTAAGATGACTTACATTTTCTTTATAGGCCAGGGAGCAAGAAACTCTTTAACAGATGCAGATGGCACAATTGTCTGTTGAGCAGGTTTGTTCAAGCCACTAGCTAGTTTGGCCAGCATCTTGTACAAGGTGAATCAGCAATGAGACCACACGAGAAAATACCAACATATACATGTGAAAAGGATCCGCGACCAAAAACAACTAGATTAGACAGAAGTAAATTTCCCACCTTATTATGAGCAATCCCTGCAGAGCATGTAAATTCAGTTTCTCTCAGGACATGCTTCCTGAGTTCTGCAACAATAAGGGCCCCACAAGACAGCAACTTATCATTATGGTCAGCATCACTCCGTTGCAGCCAAGATTTCACGTTTTCTTTGACATCAGTGCCATCCTGAATGAACACCAGATCATAAAATACTTAATAAAGTATACAAGAACGACCACAATATGATTACACACCTTAAAGAACACAAACTACAAACTTTGTCTATTGCTACTAAATATCGTCTTGAATGAACACCAGATATCTTATACTTACTATACAAGAGCTAACCACCATGATGAGTACACACCTAATATACAGACTTGTCTATTGCTACTAAAATTCCATCTTTATCAACAAGGTATAGTTCTGAATCTTCTGATTTTGAAAAGACCTTGCAAATAAACAAATATCCACGGTATCCGAGTCTTGATTCTGATTTCTTTCTGAATCTTTTACTTACTTGGAGCACCTGGTACAGCAGTTGTAACAGGCAAAGCCTTATATCTAGCTAACCTTTAACTTCTCATTAGCTATGGAATGGGACGCAAAGGCACAAGGAAACAAGTCCAATGAATTGAGGTTGGACTTGAGATATTCAAGTCTCGGAAAAGACCCATAAACTGTTTCTTCATTGAACAAAACTCATACTACACTTTTCTTTCAGTTGTTCGTTTTTGACTTCGTGCACTATTCACATATCTTAGACTAACCATATTTTATTTATTAATATATGTAAGCAATTTTTATTATGTAGAATGCTAAATAATTTGTCTCAATGTAAATTTTAAAAATCAACTTTTTTGTAGTGGTCGATTTATTTACTAATAGATGATTACGTATATGAATGGTCAAAGTTGTGTAACTCTGTGTTGGCAAACGTGCCAAACTAAATTAAAACAGAGGCAGTATGTAACTATTTTTGCAACCCAAGGTAGTTAAAAGACGGTGGGTTACGTTTTTAAAATCAAGGAACGCAGCCATTCACATTTTTGTGGAGGAGATAATCAGCCAACTATGTTGGTAGTGGTGGTAAAAACACATTCCTAACCTTCTCTTTATAATTTTCCCATAATCCATGTTTCTTGGAAGTTATTTCATCAGGAGCATGGTGTCAAAACAAGGCCGCATCATATCGTATAGCCCGTATCTTAAAGGTGTAAAAGAAACAGCGTTTTAGGTGGGTTCAAGGGATATCTCATGGTCTGAGCCGACAACCGCATCATCCCCGTTCCCGCATCACCGTGACCGTTACCGTGATAGTGACCGAAACTGCATTTTCGAACTATGATCAGGAGTGTAACCTTTCCGAACCCGTGTCACGTAGCTACTAGAGAGTAACTCTCAATTGCTTGAAATAACGCACTGGAAATGAGGTAAAATACCCTTATCAAACACACAACAATCAGTAAACAACACTTCATCCTCAAATGGTTTATGGTACTGGAAAGATGCATAAAGAGAAGGATAAAGGATAGGAAGTTAAATATGCTTGGAAATAAGGTTTAGATGATTTTCACAAAAACTAGGAAATAATTTTGACCGATAGTTATGCAAGCATGCATATGTAAATTATAATCTAGAACATATTTTATGAATGTTGTATACCTAATCTATGTCCCAATTTCAGAAGAAGATCCTTGGTGTCCAAGATTTTGAGCCACGGTGTGCTAATGATTTGCACTGTATCCAATGCATGTATAGTCATAACCATGTCTAGATAACAGAGCTACACAAGAATATTGGACTTTCCTCAAAAGACTTACCTAGTTTTCTCTCTTTTTTTTGGGGGGGGGGGGTTGGGAGGGGGTATGAGTAGGATAGATTATTTACCACTGTGATGCATTTGGCTTTAGAAGTAATGTAATATGTTCTGTAGCGGTGATGTACTTATGGTTAAGTGTCAGATACAGCCAAGCTTGGGTGCTTAGAGGTAAATTCTTTTGATAAATTAATCAAGATTGAACTATAAAGATCCCTATTAGTTGATGCTCATAGATCACTCATACTCCCCAACCCACCTCGGATGACCTCCACTTAATTCGAGTTGAAAAGCTAGTGAGCGGAGTGTATAAATTAAATAAAGTAAATAAGTTACTTACTATAAGTAACCAACATACTAATTAATAACTCCAGATATTATCAAAAAAGTAAACAAATCGGAGGCTTGGTGCTCATGGCTCAAACTCGAGCTACTCAAACTTAAATGGAGTAAGCTCAAGTTCGGCTTGGCTCGTTATCACCCTTACTCAAGGGGATAAGTGGTCAAACTTCAAATTATAGCATGCATACAAAAGTCTCAGACCCAATATGGGCAAAAATTTGAAGGTCAAAAGAACTCTAGGGAGGAAATCTCTTTACGAGGGGTGCACAACAAAATTTGTCAAGTGAGACAACAATAATAAAGTGGTTATATGCTTTTTCAAGTTCTCCAACACTTCTTTAATCATTAAAATCTCTAATTGAGTATAAATATAAATTAAAAAGAGTCGATAAGTTTTTCACTTGACATTAATATCTCTAATTGGCTCATAGTTGCATCGAGACGAATCCAACACGTTCTCACTTGACTATGTTTTTCTTATATAATGGTAAGAGAATATAGTGAAAAGTCGGTTAATGAACAGTGACCAAATGTCAAATGGTGCAACTAAAAAAAAGAAAGATGAAGTATATGAATGCTAATTTTCTGGATGGAAGGAATATCTATTTTTACATTTATACTTTCTCATTCATTGGCATTTGGAAGTCATAGCAGCCATGTCAAGTTGTCCATGAAGTGCTCAAAGATTGCAAAAATTATTATTCTCTGGAAATTTTTTGAAATCCTCTTTTTCACACTTAAGAGGTTCCCATGATGGCGTCTAGACCAGCCCACACACACTCACGCACTACTAAGTTAGAATAACGCAAGCAAGAACAACATACACGAGTACACACAAGGATACCTTATTTCTTTGAAAAAATAGCTTACATACAAGGCTAGAATGCCCAACTCGAATGAATGTCAAATGCCTAAGGCAATGCTATATTTATAATACAACATACACCAGCCACATAAGCAAGATAACTACCCGCTAATTGATAACTACCCACTTATCCAAAATTCATGCACTCCTTGTACGTGGAAGTTATTCCACTATGCACCGACTAAGCGCCATATTTCAAGGGGGAGTAGTGAGGAACGTGGGTGATTACATAACCGCCCACCAACCTACCGTCCCGGAGCATATCACCGCTCGTTAAGTAGAGCACGAGTGTCTACCTATATCATCGTAAGAGCCCATGTTCGTAGGTGTAACCGCCCACTAAGCTAAGCGTAACTGTCCTAGCCACTAACGAAACTGCTCACCTAGCCAAGCATAACCACTCGTGGCCTTGGGCAATCGCTCACCCAAGCCAGCGTAACCGCTTGTGGCCTTGGGCCTTGGCCCATTGCCACGTCAAGCGTAACCGCTCCTTATTTGTAGGAGTATGCCCTCTCATAATCCTAATAACCGTTCCACATTTTAAGGGGAACATGGGGCAGTGTGGGTGGTTAATATAACCGCCCACTACTCTTGTAAACTTCCCATAACCGCCCCTTATTTTTAGGGATAACTGCCCCTTATTTTAGGGAATAACCGCCACCCAAGTCACCAAGCCACAAAATTTATAACTGCTGGGCGGTTACCAATGCATGGTAACCACTGCCCATGATCCCACAACGTGGGTATCCATGTAACCGCTAGGCTAGGGACCCTTCTACGCTGGATTGTTCGGCAAGCCCAACACAACCACGCGTCGTGCCACCTCATGAGACTCATCAGGACCAACAAGGGGCTCGTCCGCACGTTCCATCACATGCACCCGTCTAGGGTTGCAGTCCATCTCCTAGGGCATCCACTTTGGACATCCAAGGTTCAAGTATGGCTCCTTAGTCGTCTGCGACTGTCAAGAGTTGCATATGTTAACCATTGTGGTCTCATCCAACGGCTAGCATTGCACCTAGGCGTATCTCAACTAGGGTCAACAAAAGTGACGGTTACAAACCTCCCCCGCCAAAAAGGAGGCTAATGTCCTCGTGAGACATTCGTCAAGAAGTACAATCTTTCACTTTGCACAAATTCTCACGAGTAGTCGTCACTTTCCTTACGGACTCGTCTTATTCATTACGAGTCTCCTTCATTCCATGCCCTAAATGATCCTCAATTAATCAACGACATTTGCAAACTTGTGGGCCTTGGATCTTAGCCATCTCATGGCCTTTGATCACAAGCCAACGAGATCTAGGATAATTCTCATAACCTCGTCGCTATTATTTCCTCTAAAGCCGACATAGGAATCTATGGCTTACTCCCCAAATCAATGGAAGTGATACATATTGATTAAGCACATGAGAGCATTAGTTAAGAGTAGTTAAGAATCAGTCTTGAAAGAACTAAAGAAAGCAAACCAGGTTTGTCTATGACAAATAACCACCACTTTCACAACCCCAAATAACCACCACTCAAGGCTAAAACAAGGTGGAACAACTTGTTTTACAACTTACTTCACAAGCTTAGCTCTCACCTCAATGGATGACAAACAAACAGCAAAGATTTTAGAGATACAAAACTAAACCCGATTTTGGACAGAAAACACACTTGTTTTCAATTTGAGAGAATTCTCACGTTTTTCATTAATCAAGTCTGAAATTTTACAAGCAAGTAGCTAACTACTTATACTACAACATGTTAAAAGATTTCAGCTAACAAAGATCTAGAAATACTATTAAAATAAGCTAAAAGTTGAAAGAGTTGCTGAAATCCGGTTTTAAGGACATTTCTCCATCTTTCTGCAAATATCTCATGATTAGCTGATCAAACGTCCAGGAAACCAATGGGAGGGTTTCCTACACTTGAAGATCTTTCCAACCATAGGTCACACGTCCCAAAATGTGGAGAAATGGTTGTTGCCCATTAATTTCTTCTTCAGGCTTTTTTCACACGCTGCTAGCAACGTTTGTGGACTTTTCTTCTTTCTTCAAGCTTAGGAAAGCTTTTGAGTGGCTCTTTAACAAGCAACTGCCTCATGCTTGGTAAGCAACTAGCTTAAGCACATAGGTGACTAAGCACCTTACAAAAATTCACAAGAAAAGCTTAACAAAAACGTTACAAAAGTGGTTCTAAAAACCGGCTAAGTAACTAACATTGTTTAACTAACACTATATGATACTTAGTGCTAATTAAACCTAAAAACTGAACTTCTAATGCATTGTTTTCATTATTTACAAGCAGATTAACAATAGGATTAATGGAGCTAGATGCTCCTACATCATTCTCTCCCTCTTGGGAAGAATTTTCTTGTAAATCAAAGTCTTCATCTACGAATGGAGCTAAATCACCAACGTTAAATGTTGCTGAAATATTACCCATTTCACTAGGTAACTCAATCTTGTAAGCATTGTTGTTGATCTTCTCCAACACCTTGAAAGGACCATCACTCCTAGGCATGAGCTTGTTCTTTCTTCTTGATGGAAATCGTTCCTTCCTCATGTGTAACCACACTAGATCTCCTGGTTTGTAGAGCACTTCTTTTCGGTTCTTGTTTGCTCTAATCTTGTAGGCTTCATTCACCTTCTCAATTCTGGCTTTGATTTGTTCATGTAGCTTCTTCATTCCTTTGGCCTTCACTTCAGCTTCTTTGCTACTATGCACGTCAATAGGAAAAAGAAGTAAATCAATAGGACTTAAAGGATTAATCCCATAGTTTACCTCGAATGGTGAGTGTTTTGTAGCATAAGTTGGAGATCTATTGTAAGCAAACTCAGCATGAGCTAACTTTAGATCCCAATCTCTTTGAGACTTGTTCACCAACGTCCTTAACAAGGTTGTTAAGGTCCTATTCGTCACCTTTGTTTGGCCATCAGTTTGAGGATGAGCCGTAGTACTAAAGAGGAGCTTAGTACCCAGCATCTTCCACAAAGTCTTCCAAAAATAGCTTAAGAACTTCACGTCCTTATCTGAAACAATGGACCTAGGAACACCATGAAGACGTATAACATCTTTAAAGAACAAATCAGCAACATGAATAGCATCATCAGTTTTATTACAAAGAATAAAACGAGCCATTTTAGAGAATCTATCCACGACCACCATGATTGCATCCTTGCCTCTTTGAGTTCTAGGCAAAGCTACAATGAAATCCATGCTAACATCCACCCATGGTTGATTAGGGACCGGTAGGGGCGTATAGAGACCTTGATGAAAGGTACTCTTAGCCTTTTGATATGTAAAACAACGAGCAAGAACTCCATGAACATCACCAGCTAGCTTTGGCCAATAAAAGTGCTCTTGGAGCACGTCTACTGTTTTGTTAATACCAAAATGACCAGCTAGGCCTCCTCCATGCACTTTACGTATCAATAGCTCCCTTAGGGAACACTTTGTAGCTTGTTGTTCTTGAAAAGAAAGCCATCTTGCAATGAATAGGCGCCAAATGCACCTTCTTTGATGATGGGAGAAAAATCTGGATCTTCCAAATACAACTCTTTAAGATATGAAAATCCAAGAACTCGTGCCTCCATAAGAGAAAGTGTTAGAAACTCCAGTTTTATATTTTGAAACAAAATTAAAAGATTAGAGAAATTCAACCCATTTAGCATGTCTTGGATTGAGTTTATGTTGGCCATTGATGTACTTTAGAACTTGGCGATTCGAATGCAACACGAACCGAGTTGGTCTCAAATAATGAGTCCAATGCTCCAAAGCTCGAACCATGGCATATAACTCCTTGTCATAAGTGCTATAGTTGAGTCTTGAATTATTAAGCTTCTCACTAAAGTAGGCAATGGGATGCCCGCCATGAGTAAGAACTGCTCCAATTCCAACTCCACTTGCATCACATTCAACCTCGAACACTTGATTGAAATCTGGAATGGCTAGGATAGGTGCTTCACTTAGCTTGTTTTTAAGAGCTTCAAAAGGTCCTTTGGGGCTGGTGTCCAAGTGAAGGACCCCTTCTTGATGCACTCGGTTAATGGAGCTAACAAAGTGCTAAAATCTTTAATGAACCTCCTATAAAATGAAGCTAAACCATGAAAACTTCTCACCTCTGTGACATTCTTAGGCGTAGGCCATGATTTGATTGCCTCCACCTTAGCTTCATCCATAGCTATTCCATCTTTGGAGATAATAAATCCCAAAAACGAAACACTAGGAGCGAAAAACTCGCACTTCTCCATCTTGGCATATAGCTTCTTTTCCCTCAATTTGAGAAAAACCTTCCTCAAATGTTGCAAATGTTCATGTTCATCTTTACTATACACAAGAATATCATCAAAATAGACTACAACAAATAGTACAATGAAGGGCCTCAATACCTCGTGCATAAATCTCATGAATGTCCTAGGAGCATTAGTTAAACCAAAGGGCATCACACGCCATTCAAACAAGCCTCCCTTGGTTTTATAAGCTGTTTTCCATTCATCACCTTCTTCGAATCTGATTTGGTGATAACCACTCCTTAAATCAATTTTAGAAAAGATTTTGGAACCATGTAGCTCATCTAACAAATCTTCTAGGAATAGGATACCTATACTTAACTGTGATATTATTAATGGCTCTACAATCAACACACATCCTCATAGTTTCATCCTTCTTTGGCACTAAAAGAACGGTACAGCACATGGACTTAAACTTTCCCTCACGAATCCTTTAGCTAAAAGTTCATTCACTTGCTTTTGTAACTCTTTAGCTTCTTCAAGATTACATCTATAGGCTGGTTTGTTTGGTAATGGAGTTCCAGGAATAAGGTCAATTTGGTGTTCAATCCCCCTAAGAAGTGATAAACCATTCGGCAAACCGTTAGGGAAAAATGATGCCGGAGCATCTAGCTCCATTAATCCTATTGTTAATCTTCTTGTAAATTATGAAAACAATGCATTAGAAGTTCAGTTTTTAGGTTTAATTAGCACTAAGTATCATAGAGTGTTAGTTACACAATGTTAGCTACTTAGCTGGTTTTTAGAACCACTTTTATAACGTTTTTGTTAAGCTTTTCTTCTGAATTATTGTAAGGTGCTTAGTCACCTATGTGGTTAAGCTAGTTGCTTACCAAGCATGAGGCAGCTGCTTGTTAAAGAGTCACTCAAAAGCTTTCCTAAGCTTGAAGAAAGAAGAAAAGTCCACAAAGGCTGCTGGCAGCGTGTGAAAAAAGTATGAAGAAGAAATTAATGGGCAGCAGCCATTTCTCCACATTTTGGGACGTGTGACCTATGGTTGGAAAGATCTTCAAGTGTAGGAAACCCTCCCATTGGTTTCCTGGAAGTTTGATCAGCTAATCATGAGATATTTTCAGAAAGATGGAGAAAGGTCCTTAAAACCGGATTTCAGCAGCTCTTTCAACTTTCAGCTTATTTTAATAGTATTTCTAGATCTTTGTTAGCTGAAATCTTTTGAAATGTGTGTAAACTGTTTAAAAACGGGTTTGATTTTATATCTCTAAAATCTTTGTTGTTTGCTTGACATCCATTGAGGTGAGAGCTAAGCTTATGAAGTAGGTTGTAAAACAAGTTGTTCCACCTTGTTTTAGCCTTGAGTGGTGGATATTTGGGGTTGTGAGAGTGGTGGTTGTTTGTCATAGACAAACCGGGTTTGCTTTCTTTAGTTCTTTTAAGACCGCTTCTTAACTACTCTTAACTAATGCTCTCATGTGCTTAATCAATATGTATTAGGAAGTAATCAATCATCCGAGGTTCCATCATTCCCGCGGAGGAAGGGCATCTTCCCCTTTTCCAAAAGTCTCCTCCATCATGGGTCTCTTCTAGTACGAATGATAATCTTCACCAGTTATCCATTTGCATGCTTGAGTGCTCATGTGCTCGGGAACCACATGCAAGCCCTTTTCTCAAGACTTTGGTTAAACATCGTTAACGTACGTCGACAACAATCGTCATTGTTGTACTCGACACACCATATTCCGAGGTAAACCACCCCCTTAAATGTAGAGTCGATTTTGTGGCGACCGAGATTTTGTAACCATCACTTTTGTCGGCCCTAGTTGAGAGCCCATTACGCCTGGCGCAATGCTGGGGTGTTGGACGAGACCACGATGGTTGACGTATGCAACTCTTTAGAGTCCCACACGACTAAGGAGCCATACTTGAACCTTGGATGTCCAATGTGGGTGCTCTAGGAGATGGACTGCAACCCTAGACGGATGCACGTGGTGGAACGTGCGAACGAGCCCATGGTTGGTCCCGATGAGTCTCATGAGGTGGCACGACGCGTGGTTGTGTTGGGCTTGCCAACAATCCAGCGTAGAAGAGTCCCTAGCCTAGCGTTTACATGGATACCCACGTTGTGGGATCATGGGCAGCGGTTACCATGCGTTGGTAACCGCCCAGCCAGCTATAAACCTGTGTGGCTTGGTGACTTGGCAGTAGTTACCAAGGGTACGGCTAGCGTGGAATTATGAGCAGCGGTTACCATACGTTGGTAACCGCCCAACAGTTATAAACTGTGTGGCTTGGTGACTCGGCGACAATTACCAAGGGTACAGCTAGCGTGGAATCATGGGCAGCGGTTACCATGCGTTGGTTACCGCCCAGGAGTTATAAACTGCGTGGCTTGGTGACTTGGCGGCAGTTACCCGCGGTTATTCCCTAAAATAAGGGGCGGTTATGGGAAGTTAACAAGAGTAGTGGGCGGTTATATTAACCACCGAGGCTCCCCATGTTCCTCTTAAAATGTGGAACGGTTATTAGGAGAGTGAGAGGGCACACTCCTACAAATAAGGAGCAGTTATGCTTGACGTGGCGAGCAGTTGCGTCTAAGGCCACGAGCGGTTACGCTTGGCTTGGTGAGCAGTTGCGTCCAAGGCCATGAGCGGTTACGCTTGGCTTGGTGAGTAGTTGCGTCCAAGGCCACGAGCGGTTACGCTTGGCTTGGTGAGCAGTTGCGTCCAAGTCCACGAGCGGTTACGCTTGGCTTGGTGAGCAGTTGCATCCAAGGCCACGAGTGGTTATGCTTGGCTTGGTGAGCAGTTGCGTTAGTAGCCATGGGTGGTTACGCTTAGCTTAGTGGGCGGTTACGATGAATATAAGTAGACACTCGTGCTCTACTTAACGAGCGATTATATGCTCGACGGTTTGGACAGTAGGTTGATGAAGTGGGCAGTTATGTAACCACCCACGTTCCTCACTACTCCCCTTGATATATGGCGCCTAGTTAATGGATAGTGGAAGAACTTCCACGTACAAGGGAGTGCATGGATTCTGGATAATTTAATGGGGTAGTTATCAAGTAGTGGGTAGTTATCTTGCTTATGTGGCTGGGTGTATGTTGTATTATAAATAGAGAATTGTCTTAGGCATTTGGCATTCATTCAAGTTAGGCATTCTAGCCTTGTAGGTAAACTATTCTCTCAAAGAAATAAAGTATCCTTGTGTTTACTCGTGTATGTTGCTCTTGCTTGCGTTATTCTAACTTAATAGTGCGTGAGTGTGTGTGGGCTACGTCTAAACGCCATCACGGGAACCTCTTAACCATGGGCTTGCTTTACTCTTAGTGATGCAGCTTACTAAGAGAAGCTTTCAGCTTTGTCTAGACTATAGTTACTCAGTCGCCACAAAATCTCATTATGTCTGGCCATATATATTTTTCATTACCAGTTGCTTCATGAAGATGATTATTGCCTTTTTACTTATTATGCTATAGCGATTAGCGACAAAAATGATTTTGACAAAATTGTGGACAAGTATACATGATACGTTGAGCATCAGATAAATATAGGCCTACCTCACCAAGACCAAGAATATGTGACTTAAGAGCCTCCTCATCCATATCGGCCAAGCACTCTGGAGGACTTTCTGCTAACATGCTCTCTGCTGCATCAGTAAGATCAAGATAAACTTCATCTATTGATGCTCGCTCACATCGACCCTTCCTAGCAAGAATTGAAACAACCTATACATCATAATCACTTGTAAGGTGCCTTTTCCTGGTTTTGACAGGATATATTAGCAGACAGATAGAAAATCTAGAAATTTTCATACACCTCTGAACCTGCATCACGATATGTACAAAGATCAGCTTTGCCACGTGCAACTGGCACTTGGACCAACTGAATTTGTGGACATACACTCTTAGCTTCATCACCGCGCATGGAACTGAAACATGAGTGTCACAATCAGGACATAGGAATAGAATATAGCAAATACAAATACTGTACCCCGCACTAAGTAATTGCTATACCGTTTAACACCATATTCCCTAGCCTCATAGCTAACAGCAATTAAAGCTCCACCTTTCCACTCATTGTACTGAACTACAGCAGTAGGCAGACCCCTCAGCTGTGGTTGTTTCCTCTGCTCAACTGTGGAAGGGATAAAAAATAAATAGACTTAGGAAAAATATTGTAAAGGAAAGCATATATGTGGTTTTATATATCTGGAGACATCTAACCAGCCTTGTGGATGCAGAAGGAGAGGGAAAGGGGCGACACACAGTCATCTTGGAGTTAAGACTACACTACATAAATGAAAGCTGATCTTCTATGTAAGAGTGTAAGTGAATAGAACAAATATCAAAATCTCAATCAAGATAGAATTAGTTACAACCTAAAGTAGTGTTATGGCAGTGATTCTGCTATGAATCAACAAGAAAAGTAAGCAAATGCAATCTTAGAGCAAAAATAATGAATTAGGATAAGATACTTGTTGTACTAGAATGATAAGGGAAATGAATCTGCTACAATCCTTAACTTTTGAGATTACAGGACTCTCCAAATGAAGATAATTCTTCTCAGTTTTCACCATTTTCTTAATGACTCCCCTCCACCCTCTAACTTGCTATCTGATATCCTTTTCTAACAAACTTCCACTAAAAGGCATAATTAACCTTACAACTCCCTTAAAAGACTCCACTAAAAAAACACATGCCCTTCATCCAAGTCATATTTGTCCTCCCTCGGCTTCATTAGAGTTCCCCATAATCCCAACTCTCTCCACTATATTTATGTTCAAGACTCTAATTGCATACAAGTATTGAATTAACAAGGTTATTAAGGTCAACTAACAAATAACCATAACATTCTAAAATGCAACACAAGAAAAACCATCTTGTGGTGAGAATTAATCTAAAGTGAGGAGAGAAGCGTGGAATCACGAAGAGACAGAGAAGGGGATCGAGATTTTATGTTTCATTTAATGCCTCATCTTGTTTGCCACTCCTTTTTAATTTTGTCACATCATCAATCTAAAATTAATTACCTTCTAGAAATTTACGTGAATGGATAAGGTGGCAAGATTCGAGCTATCTGGGACACTAGATGGGTGACCATATGGGACATGGATCCCTATCACTCAATAAGACACCATATGGAACATAGGATCCCTATTGGAGGGAACATGGTAATATTGATATGTTTTATGATTTTAACTTAACTACCTAGCAGGTATTTATATGAGAAATGCCTAAATCCTCCCAAGGAGGGACGAATTATATGCCTACCATGGCATTTCAGCATATAAATGACGACGTTACTGAATAATGAAGTAAATTTTTTCTAAAAAAAAGATACAAAGAAATAAAACTTTATGTTGTTCTCCAGAATGGCAGAAAGTAGTGTTCTATAATAACTGACAAATGTTATATACAAAACTATTAATGTTGCATAGCAAATGATAAAACATTGTATAAAAAATTATTAATGTTGTATAAAAACATGGTTTAAGTTTAGCCATGATATGAACAATTTTATGTTCCTCTTGGGGGAAATGGGCAAAGCTCGTACGTATATAAATATAGGTAAACGAAAAGCAAGGCAAAAGTTACTCTTTTATAGAGTCATATTGCACTCCCAATTTTTCTAAATCCTGACTATTCGTTCACCTGAATTTATCAAAATTAAACTTAGGCTCCGTTTATTTGGGAGGTAAACCTTTTCCAGGAAAATGATTTTCCACATATTCCATTGTTTGGTTGGACAAGAGATTTAAAAAGGAAAACTAAGGTGGAAAAGAGTTTCCCATCCCTTTGTAAACACAGTCTCCAAAATTTGGAGGAAAACCAGTTTTCCCCACTCTCTCGTTTCCAACATCTCTATTTTTTTCCTTCTTAGCTTAATCGTTTTCCATCAAACCAAATAAAGGAAAACTAATATTTATTTGCATTTTCCACATCAAAATATTGTTCATGGGAAACCGTGGAAAATGTTTTCCATCAAACCAAACGGACCATTATTAGGCCTGATTGGGACCTGATCATACCTAATTTCACCTTAATATGCCCGGATTAGACCTCCTTAACCCTCAATTTCCATTTAGGGTGAAGAAAATGCATCCTTCATCCATTCAACCCAATCATTTCCAATTACATGACAGTTCCATAATCAGAATGAAGAAAGGGTTACATAATGAACAGGACAGATAAAGAGGATTGTAAAGAAGAAGAGTACGGAGTACGGACCTTGAACATAGAAGCAGTCCATGTCCACATGCGCGATGACCCTAGCCTCTGATGACGCGGGAATTGCCACCGGCATCCTCTTTCTCCCACAGTTTTCCCTCCAATTTCAAAGATAGCCCACGCCCACGGCACCAGGCTTCTCCTATACGATTCGGTGGAGTGATTTAGAGTATTTAAGAGTATTCATGGAGTACTTATAAGAAACTTGTCATCATCTGTCTATGCCCCTTTCTCTCTCATCTATATCATATCATATCATATCATATCATATAACTAAATATATAAAGCAGACTTCAAAAGCCACCTCACGAGGTCGTGCTCATTAAGTGTCATGTCATTTTTTTTTAATATAAATAGAGTTCTAAATTGATTAAAGTACCAATAGAGTTTAGGATAAGAATAAATAGAATTCGGTTCACAATGATAATCTTAAATATAGTAAATTGATTATAACTTTTAATATATAGTTCCGAAAATAATAATTTTTGTATCATTGGAAAGTGTTTAAAAAGTACTTTAAAATAAGATCCATTTATACTATATTTAAAATTTTATATTAAAGGAACGTATAAAAGGAAATATTGACTATACTAACGTATTAAAGTAACAATTGGAATTAGCGATTTAATTAGAATTAAGGGTAGACTAATATATAAAGCAGAGTACAAAAGTCAGCTTACGAGGCTGCGACATTTGGCGTCCTCATTGGACGTCATTTGTCACGCTCATTAATTAAGTGTCATGTCATTTTTTTTAAATATAGATAGAGTTCTAAATTGATCAAAATACAAATAGAGTTTAGAATAAGAATAAATAGAGCTGGGTTCACAATGAAAATCTTTAATATAGTAAATTAATTATAACTTTTAATATATAGCTCGTAAAATTATAATTTTTGTATCATTGGAAAGTGTTTAAAAAGTACTTTAAAATAAGATCAATTTATACTATATTTAAAATTTTATATTAACGTAACGTATAAAAGGAAATATTGACTATACTAACGTATTAAAGTAACCTAAACTGCAATTGGAATTAGCGATTCAATTAGAATTAAGGTTAGACTAATATATAAAGCAGAGTACAAAAACCAGCTTACGAGGTCGCGACTCGCGACATTTGGCGTCCTCATTGGACGTCATTTGTCGCGCTTATTAAGAGTTCTAAATTGATTAGAATACAAATAGAGTTTAGGATAAGAATAAATAGCTAGTTGGGCTCACAATGAAAATCTTAAATATAGTAAATTGATTATAACTTTTTATATATAGTTCGTAAAATTATAATTTTTGTACCATTGGAAAGTGTTTAAAAAGTACTTTAAAATAAGATCCATTTATGCTATATTTAAAATTTTATATTAAAGTAACTTATAAAAGGAAATATTGACTATACTAACGTATTAATAGGGATGAAAGTTATTCGGATAAAATCCAAAATCCAATCCAATCCAATCCGAATTAGTAATTCGGATCGGATTCGAACTGTGTGATCAGATTGGATTCGGATTGAAATTTGTTGGAGAATTGTATTTTCGGATCGGGTTGGATTGAGGGTAATTGGATCCAAAAATCCAATATAACCAAATAGTAATATGCCTTGTATTATGTATCTGGATTGGGCTTAAGTGCTTAACTGAATTTTTTTTATATAGTCCATACCCTAGTAGGCGTAGCACTTCAACCCTTCCCCTAAAACCCTAACAGCACTTAATTCCTAATTTCCTAAATCTACTAGGCTGTTGTTGTGCTTAATTTATTTCATCGAAAAATTAAGTTTTAAAAAATCGTATTTTCGGATCGGATCCAATCTAGAGTATGAAAATTCGGATTGGATTGGATCAGATTCAAACTCTAATTGGTTTGGATTCGGATTGGAAAATTAAAATCCAAATTTTGTTCAAATCGGATTGGATTAAGCCCTAATCCAAACCGTACACCGAACTTTCACCCCCTACGTATTAAGGTAACCTACTGCAGTTGGAATTAGCAATTCAATTAGAACTAGGGTTGAAGTATTAAAGTAACCTACTACAATTGGAATTAAGGATTCAATTAGAATTAGGGTTGTTATAAGAGATTCAATTAGAATTAGGGTTGTTCTACAAAACCTATTCATGTTAGAATTAGAATATTCAAAGTTATATATACTAGATTGTCAGCGGTCAACTTTGCACATTGCTAATGAATTATGGATTAGGGTTTTATCTATAATGTTTTAACATGCAGGAAGATGTAGGTTGTGTAGTATATCGTGCATGTGCTTTAACATATAAATATGTGGTTTCTGCATGACAGAGTGAATGTCTGAATCATATAGTGAGTTTCTGCATGATATAGTGAGTGTATAAATAGTATAGTGGATTGTTTAGAAATGATGCAGTCTCTGCATGATATAGTTAGTTTCTGAATGATATAGTGAGTTTCTTCATGACATATAAATTATAAACCAACGTCATAGATAATCACAAAATCATATTATAACTTTTAGTTGTTCTATGTCAGACAAAAATAATGGCAAAAAATAGGGGTGTAAATATTAAAAAAATCAACCTCTTCTTCACGAAAAGGCCCGGGCATTTGCTCGGGTCCCAATACTAGTAACTAATATATAAAGCAGAGTTCAAAAGCCAGCTCACGAGGTCGCGCTCATTAAGTGTAATGTCATATTTTTTGAATATAAATAGAGTTCTAAATTGATTAAAATACCAATAGAGTTTAGGATAAGAATAAATAGATTTCGGTCCACAATGAAAATCTTAAATATAGTAAATTGATTATAACTTTTAATATATAGTTCGTAAAATTATAATTTTTGTATCATTGGAAAGTGTTTAAAAAGTACTTTAAAATAAGATCCATTTATACTATATTTAAAATTTTATATTAAAGTAACGTATAAAAGGAAATATTGACTATATTAACGTATTAAAGTAACCTATACTGCAATTGGAATTAGCGATTCAATTAGAATTAAGGTTAGACTAATATATAAAGCAGAGTACAAAAGTCAGCTTACGAGGCTGCGACATTTGGCGTCCTCATTGGACGCCATTTGTCGCGCTCATTAATTAAGTGTCATGTTATTTTTTTTAAAAATATAAATAGAGTTCTAAATTGATCAAAATACAAATAGAGTTTAGGATAAGAATAAATAGAGTTGGGTTCACAATGAAAATCTTAAATATAGTAAATTGATTATAACTTTTAATATATAGTTCGTAAAATTCTAATTTTTGTATCATTGGAAAGTGTTTAAAAAGTACTTTAAAATAAGATCCATTTATACTATATTTAAAATTTTATATTAAAGTAACGTATAAAAGGAAATATTGACTATACTAATGTATTAAAGTAACCTATACTGCAATTAGAATTAGCGTTTCAATTAGAATTAAGGTTTAGACTAATATATAAAGCAGAGTACAAAAGCCAGCTTCCGAGGTCGCGACTCGCGACATTTGGCGTCCTCATTGGACGCCATTTGTCGCGCTTATTAAGAGTTCTAAATTGATTAGAATACAAATAGAGTTTAGGATAAGAATAAATAGAGTTGGGTTCACAATGAAAATCTTAAATATAGTAAATTGATTATAACTTTTTATATATAGTTGGTAAAATTATAATTTTTGTACCATTGGAAAGTGTTTAAAAAGTACTTTAAAATAAGATCCATGTATAATATATTTAAAATATATACTAATATATTAAAAGGCGCGCGTGACAACGTATACACGCCACGTGGCACCTCTGTTACTCTACTAGAATTGTCCAATTTGTACATATGTCATGTCAATTAATAAAAGTAAAATTGGCTTGCAACAAGATTTGAACATGTGACCTCTTGCTATTATACATCGCACAATTACCATTTCAACCAACTTTTAATCATGCTTTGAATGTCCATAGTATTATATTTGTACCTTTTAAATGTTGAGTTTTCTTTAATATATTTTAATGCAAATGGAAAAAAATGCATATCAAGTTTGGAAAACAATACCACCCGGGGCAACACCCGGGCCCAAATACTAGTTTTATATTAAAGTATCGTATAAAAGGAAATATTGACTATACTAACATATTAAAGTAACCTACTGCAATTACCCCTGGTCAGTTCGTCGGCTCCGGAGATGGAGTATGGTATCGAATTTTAGCCTTGTTTTTGTTTCTGAAACGATGATACAAAGTGTGGTTGCTGAAAATTTGAAATCTCGATTGGGTTTTGATTGTGCATTTGGAGTTGATAGTATTAGGAGATCGGGTGGACTTTGTGTTTATTGGAATTCTTCTGCTATTGACTTTGTTTTAGTCTCTTTCTCACATCATCATATTTGTGGAGACATTACTGGTGAAAATGGAGTCAAATGGCGTTTTGTGGGCATTTATGGGTGGCCGGATTCTGGGCAAAAGTTTAAAACTTGGGAGTTGATGAGAACTTTTGGTGATTATGATGGTCCGCTATTGTTCGGGGGGGATTTTAATGAGGTGCTTAGCATGAATGAGGTGGAAGGGAGTAATGTGGATGATCGTAGGGCGATGCATGATTTCCGTGAAACTTTGGAGGACCTTCAACTAAGGGACTTGGGGTTTGCGGGGGAATGGTATACATGGGAGAGGGGAAAAAATCCTTCAACTCGCATTAGAGAGCGGCTTGACAGGTTTGTGGCTTCTTCTAGCTGGTTCGATGCTTTTCCTCATTCTCATGTTGAGAACATGGTGCGGTACAAATCTGATCATACCCCAATAATGGTCCAGCTCTTTGGTAATCACCGTCGGCGTAAGAAAAGAGAAAAGAAGCGGTTTCGATTTGAGACGGCCTGGTTACTCGATGATTCTTGCGAACCGTTGGTTCGATCTGCGTGGGAGAGTTCCTTGGGTGAGCTGGTGGAGTCCCGAATTGGTGTGGTGGCTCGTGAATTAATGGTGTGGAGCAAGGATTCACTTGATAATTTGGGTAGGAAAATTTGTGACATGGAAGAAATGGTGAAAAGCTTGCAGCAATCTACACGTGTAGCTGACCGTGAGGTAATGTTAGAGTGCCAAGGTAAGCTCGATGAGTTAATTGAAAAACAAGAAGCGTTTTGGTACTTGAGATCGCGAGTTTCAGAGATGCAAGATGGTGACAAAAATACCAAGTATTTCCACCATAAAGCGAGCCAGCGGAAGAGAAGAAACTACATTCATGGTCTTTTTGATGAGTGGGGTGTTTGGAGGGATGACGATGAGGACATTGAAAATGTGGTTGCTGCTTATTATCAAAAACTCTTCACATCGAGTTCCCCTTCGGATGAGGCTATGAACGCCGTGCTTGATGCTGTAGATTCGACAATTACAGAGGAGATGAATGTGGAGTTGTGTAGAAACTGTAGCAAGGAGGAAGTGTGAGAGGCGCTTCGCCAAATGCACCCTAGCAAGGCCCCGGGCCCTGATGGGATGCATGCTGTATTCTACCAGCGTTTCTGGCACATTGTTGGTGATGACGTTACTTCTGCTGTTTCAGGTATTATTCATGGTACTCGGCCCCCAGATGCCCTGAATCATACTAATATTGCACTCATCCCGAAAGTTCACTCTCCAACTCTTGTCTCTGAGTTCCGTCCAATTAGTCTGTGTAATGTTATTTTTAAACTTGTTACAAAAGTCTTAGCTAACAGGTTAAAGATGATATTACCTGGAGTTGTGTCTGATAATCAGAGTGCCTTTGTTCCTGGTAGGCTCATTACAGATAACGCCCTTATTGCCTTAGAGTTATTTCACTCGATGAAATATAGATGCAAAGGTAGTAGAGGTTTTGTTGCAATGAAACTTGACATGAGTAAAGCGTATGATAGAGTTGAGTGGTGCTTTCTTCGGAGATTGATGCAGAAAATGGGGTTTGCAGATCAATGGGTTCGTTGTATTATGGATTGCGTGTCCTCAGTTCGATACTCCTTTGTGGTTAATGGCGATGTTTGTGGCTCTGTGATTCCCTCTAGAGGTCTCAGACAGGGTGACCCTATATCTCCATATTTGTTCATTCTTATTGCAGATGCTTTTTCAGCCCTTGTTAGGAAAGCTACTGCAGATAAGTTGATTCATGGCATGAAGGCTAGTCGAAGTGGCCCGGAAATTTCTCATGTTCTTTTTGCTGATGATAGTTTACTCTTTGCTCGAGCTAGTCGACAGGAATGCTCTGTTATAGTTGATATTCTCAACAAATATGAAGCAGCATCTGGTCAGAAGATTAATATTGATAAGTCGGAAGTTTCGTTCAGCAAAGGTGTTAGTTCTATGCAGAAAAATGAGTTGATTGATTTCTTGGCTATGAGACAGGTGGACAGACACTCCAAGTACTTGGGAATCCCGACACTAGCAGGACGTTCGAAACAGCATCTTTTTTCAGGAATCATGGATAGAGTTTGGAAGAAGTTACAAGGTTGGAAGGAGAAGCTCCTTTCCCGTGCTGGTAAAGAAATTCTTTTGAAGTCTGTGATTCAGGCTATTCCGACCTATGTGATGGGTGTATACAGATTTCCGGTGGCTATTGTTAATTCAATCCATTCTGCGATGGCTCGATTTTGGTGGGGAAGAAAGGGGGATCGAAGATCAATGCATTGGAAGAGCTGGACTACTATGTGCAACCCGAAATGTCTTGGAGGTATGGGCTTTCGTGATCTCTCTGTTTTTAATGAGGCTCTTCTTGGTCGACAAGCTTGGAGACTGATTCAATGTGAGACTTCCCTTCTTAGTCGAGTGTTGAAAGCTAAATATTACCCAAAGTGCAGCTTTCTTGAGTCCTCGTTAGGGCTTGTAGGAAGCTATTCATGGCGAAGTATTTGGGGTTCCAAGTCTCTAGTTAAGGAAGGGGTGCTTTGGCGTGTGGGTAAGGGTATTAACATCAACATTTGGGACGACCCTTGGGTGTTCAATGGTGATAGCCGCTTTATCTCTAGTGCGAAAGTGGATGGTCTGAACTTTGTTTGCGATCTGATTGATTTTGGAAATATGGATTGGGATGCTAATGTTGTAAATGAGAGTTTTAATGAGCAAGACGCACAAGCTATCTTGGCGATTCCTTTGAGTGAGAGACTCCCTGATGACCGTGTAGCATGGGCCTTCACTAAGGACGGATCCTACTCCGTCAAAACTGCTTATATGGTGGGTAAATCTGGCAATCTGGATTTGTTTCATCAAGCATGGGTGAAGCTTTGGAGTTTGCAAGTATCACCGAAGGTTAGACATTTTTTATGGCGTATTTGTTCGGCTTCGTTGCCTGTGAGAGCTCTGCTCAAATACCGTCACATCCTCGATAATGAGACGTGCCCATTGTGTAATGAAGGCCCCGAGACCATCGCCCACGCTCCGTTAACCTGTTCGAAGGTTAAAGAGGTGTGGGAGCCGCTGTCGGGGTTAGATAGCGTTTTTGCCGCGGGAAGAGGGGGGGTGAACTGGTTGGATTTTTGGGGTCGCTTGGGACGGTGTGGATGAGCAAAAGTTGGTGGAATTTTGTTACATTGCATATTATGTGTGGCGCAAGCAGAATAAATTGGTTTTTGAAGGATGGTGTCGGTACGAATAACTTAGTGGTGTCTTATGCCTTAAGCTCGCGAAAGACTATGGAACTTACTCTAAGAAGATTTATGGTGGCACGGTTTTTAAAGCTCCAATTCTTGTTCGTAAATGGGTGCCTCCTCCCACTGGAAGTGTGAAGATTAATTGTGATGCGTCGGTTAGTGAAGAGGGCTGGATTGGCTTGGGCGTGGTAGCTAGATGTTCAGAGGGTCGGGTGATTTTTGCCGCTACACGTCGTGTTCGAGCTTGGTGGCCTATTGAAGTTGCAGAAGGAAAAGCATTATGCCATGCTATTAAGTTGGCTCGGAACTATGGTTTACATGATGTTATTTTTGAGACTGATTGCTTGACTATTGTTAACAGGTTATCTAGAGGTGCTATTTATTTTTCTGACTTAGATGTTGTGTTAGAGGATGCCATTTTCTTATGTAAGGACTTTGTTTCTGTTAGATGGTCGCATGTGCTTAGGGATGGGAATGCTGTTGCCCACCACCTAGCTCGACTTATTCCGTTTGGTGTTGAACAACGCTGGGATTGTCACTGTCCAGCTGAGGTGTCTCCGTATGTACTTATGGATATTTTGTCCTCTGATTAATATAGCTCACCTCCTGTTTTCCTCTCAAAAAAAAAAAAAGTAACCTACTGCAATTGGAATGAGCGATTCAATTAGAATTAAGGTTAGAGTATTAAAGTAACCGAAGGTATGTTTTCTAATAAATATACTCCTCATATTTCCCTTTCCTTTGATAAGAAACATTAGCTGCATCCTTCTTCTCCTCCAAACATGAATGTTGGAAGATGGGACATGGTCAACATATTAGAAAGAGGGTTGATATTGTTAATCATGTTGGTCTATTGAGGCTTGAAGGGAACCGTAGCAACATACCGTAGCAATATACCGTAGCAATATTACCAATCCTTCATAATTTAACAAATTGTTTCATATTTATATGATATGTGCTTTAATTTGATTTGTAAACACAATGAGTACTAAAGAAAAGTAAGTTTTATCTTGAACTTTCTCCATTAACTTTTCATTGGTCTAGAACATATGGAGGTTTAATTTTTAATGTTTAAACATGCAGGAAGACGTAGGTTGTGTAGTATATCGTGACATGTGCTTTAGCATATAAAAATATGTAGGTTCTGCATGATAGAGTGAATGTCTGAATTATATAGTGAGTTTCTGCATGATATAGTGAGTGTCTAAATGATATAGTGGATTGTTCAGAAATGATGTAGTTTCTGCATGATATAGTATGTTTCTAAATGATATAGTGAGTTTATTCACGACATATAAATTAGAAACCAATGTCAAAGATAAAGCCAAAAATAGGGGTATAAATATTTAGAAACTCTACATCTTCTTCACGAAAAGCAGGGCATTTTCCGGGTCCCAATACTAGTATCTATATAAACCTAGAAAAATAAGCTTAGGTGTCAGTCATATTCATGATTTCGCCCATATGGCAATAGCACCTACCTTGATGTCCACGTGTATAGAGCCTCGCAGCCATGTGGCATCATGAGCCTCACTCGCCCATATGTCTATATTCATTTGTTATATATCACGATTGTAAGATTTTTAAACATATTTAAAATTTTAAAATTTTATAACAAAGGACTTTTATATATCATGATATATAATTTTACATTTATATTATTTGAACTTTAAATGCATGGATTCTAATAATTATGGATTCAATAAATTTGGAATAAGAACAACAACTTAATAATAAACAAGATAATTCCCGTGCATTATGCACATATCCAAATCATATATACATAAAACCTCCCGTGTATTTTTGCACGGGTTAAAAACTAGTCCTTGTAATATTTGTCATATTTTATGACCAAATACTACAAATGCTTCTCATTCATGACATGAAAAAAAGTTGTATATAATATGTACAATAAAAAGTTAATTAATTATTTTTCCTTTTTTTAGAAAATAAAAAATATACCATTTCATATTTTGTTTTGAGAAAGAGAGAGAAAGAAAGTATATTTTTAGAAGTTTGTCAAAATATATCAAGTGGATGCCAAAAATTTAAATCATAAAAAAAATATGATTGTTGATAATATTTTCTATATTTTGTACTTTGTCATTTTTCTGAAAAATGAGTTATAAATTACAAATAAAAGCCACTATGTGCAAAGGACCACTTGTCCTATTCTCATTGGAAATGACTTTGTAATTTCAATTGGTGGGGCCCACGAGATGACTTATTGTCAAAATAGTTCATTCCATGACTTATGTCCTTGTTGATGACAAATAATACATGACTTACTTTGTTACAACTCAAAAACCACTTTGTATGCTAGCGATGCGTGTGAAAGTAAATCGAAAGTTCAATTACGTAATTAAATATATCTAAATCCTAATTTAAACTAAAAAGGGAGTCAATGGATTTGAAAAACTGCCTTGAATTCGATAGAAATGCCATGCTATTTAGCTTTGTTTTTATTTTTTAGTTTTTTTTAAAATTTAAAGATGAGTTTGATTGTTTTTTATTTGAGGGCATATTTATAATTTAGGATGGACCTAAAGTCCTCCCCTCTTCCCTTATATTTCATCCGTTTAGAAATAGTTGCATCATTTCATGTTTTCATGCTTGCCAATACGTGGTTTCAAGCATTAATATCTTTAATTATCAATAAGTAAAAATTATAAAAAGTTGATATTAAAAAATATACATTGAGACAAAACTAACAAGATCTCATATGACTATGTTGTTTTTCTAAAATATAAATCACCAAAAACAATCAAAATGTTGACATGTCCATTTTATATACTTCCTCTGTTGTGAAATAAGTGAAATATTTCTCTTTTTTATGTGAGTGCTTTTTGAGAGAAGTGTTTCACTTATTTCAGAACGGACGAAGTATGGTTTTAAGCAGTCGATCCTTGGCAATTGAGTAGCATTTTGAGCTCTTTGAGCTCCTATTTGTGTGATTTGATATAGATGGATTTGGTTCCACTATTTTGTGCTATGTTGTGCAGATTAGGCATTTATTGCCTTATCTAGCCACGGAAGACAAGTCCAAGGAGCATATATGGCATATATTCATTCCAAGAAGCAGACAACTGCTCTGAATAGAAGTTTGAAGTCAAAACAAGCGAAAAACCCTCTGCCCAGTTGATCGGGCGGTGAGGCCCGACCGGGCGGAAGATGCTTGACCAAGCGAAGTGGCCTGGTTGACAGGGTCAAGGCTCCGTGAAGTACAATAAATTATCTCTCGCCGCTCGACCGCGGCCTTGCTCGGTTGGGCGGGATAAAACTCAGATAGCCTAATTTCAGTATTCTTGTAACACCATGGATTTTCGATCATAATTTCTTCGACTTATTTTCACTTAATTATTATTTTTCGTTCAAATTAGAATATTTTACTTCTTAAAAATATTATATCTTATATTATTTGTTTTCAACTTTTAAGATGTTATATTTATATTATTTATTGGATTAGAAATTATACATTTTCTAGTATTTAGAATTACGCGTTTGAGCTACTATTTTTATTTATTCGATTTTTGTCGCATTTTGGACCGTTTGCGTAACGAACCTTAGTCTGCCTCTTATATTTAAATGCTGCCCGGAACTTCTGGTAAAGGAGGGTGAAATTTGAAGTGTTTAAATCAACTTTTAAGCTCTTGTAACCCCCACCTTAAAGACCCCTTATTGCCCATTACGAAATTCATCATTAAAGCTTATAACTCCCTCTTACTCTTCATTTTGTGAGCCGAAACGAACCAAATTTCTGTCCAAAAATCCCACTCATATCAGTCGACCTTTTTGAAGATAGAAGGAGAGGAAAAGTTCATCCCAGATTTTCCTACCACACCTTCACGAAAATGACCATATCTGAAGATCTAACCGTTGGATCGTCTTAAAATTTGGACATCATGTTGAGAACATCTTGGTCTTCACTTTAACTGGAGCGATTTGGCATTCGAGTTTCAGATCGTCGGTAATCGTGGTCGGAACAGAACAATACATAATAGAAATGCAAGCAATTGGAGGTCTTCAAAGGTAACTAACGGTTTTCATAGAACGGCTAGAATTTGCATAGGAATTATACTAGTTTAAATAGTTAAGTTTTGGGCTAGTTTTATGCTAGGACTTTGGGTGGTAAAATTTTCATGTTTATATGTTCATTATACTGTTATATTGCGTGAGTTCCTTGTTGTTGTTGTTGTTGTTGTTGTTATATGGTTATGTTTATGATTATTTTGAGTTTTGGGTTATTGTTGTGTGAGGTATTTGTGTTGATTTCATGTATTTCTATAAACTATGACTTGATGAGTAATTTAGTTATCTTTGATGTTATTGAATATAGTTGCTATGATCTTATTTTTAGGCGTGTATTTTGTGAGTTGTAAGCATGATCATGAGTAGTGCTTTGTTGTATGTTGTTGGAGGGTGGGTTAAAGGATGATTAGGATGTTTAGTTGGCTTAGTTTTTCGTTGTTAGCTGGTGTTTTCTTCGAGCAGCACCTGTGGAGCGCTAGCACTGCAGTACAGGAACTCATCTACAAGACTATGCTTCTTGTTTTTTTTATTTGGTAGTTGTTATTAGTAGGTGATGTTATTTATGTACTTTGCCCACTTATGTTTCATGTTATGTTTATGACCATGATCTGTATAACGTGAGTTTATGTTAGCATCTATTTATATTTTAGTCATAATTTTATTATCATGACTAGTGTATTATTATTTAGACGGAGGGGTTATTATTATTTGTTTAAATGACATTGTAAGTTGTTGAACATCGTGGTTGCTTATATTATGTACGTGGTATTATTTTATGATGGTTTTAGTTAAATTATATTTTTGTGAGTGTAGACATATAATCGTGTCTCCCCATTTAAGGATCTGATGATGAAAAATACCGTGGTCTTAATTGGTCCGACCCAATGGCATGGCAGTCTGAAAAACCATTCAAAACCATTTCGAAAAGTGTTAAAGTCCTATTTTAAAGCCCAATTATTTACTCATGATAAATAATTATATTTGAGCCCAATTCTTTGAAAAACCCAATTAATTGATAATTAATTGATTTATTTTAATAAATAAATATTTTCAAAAGATATTTTTTTTAAGTTAAAATCAGATTTTATCCCGTAAAATTAGATTTATGGAGTTAAAAGATAAAAGAAAATCTTTAAAGCGCGTTTATATCAAAAAACTATTAAAAACAAGGCGGTGCGCTGAGCGCAGTTGACTGTGCTGAGCGCAGCTGACTGCGCTAAGCGCAACAGAACTGCCACGTAGACTTCTGTTTCATGTAGAGTCCTGCGTTAAGCGCAGTTCTCTGCTTGAGACGCGGAATTTCTTTCTTATCTTTTTCAAAAGCGCGTACCACGTGTACGCTTTTACTGGTCATGCCGCGTCATGCGCTTGCCACGTCGGTGCGTGCGGCGCGGCCGGCCGCGTGAGGCGCAATGTCGTTTTCCCTATAAATAGGCCTGATTTCCGAACAGATTAAAAAAATGGAATTTTCACATTAACACACTTCGAACTTGACGAATACTTTACGAACCTCTTTACAAACTACAAAACTTCCCTACAAAATTCATACCTTTGAAACACAAAATACATTCAATCTACATACTTTTAGACATTCAGATTTTCAGGCTTCACGATTGCTCGTCCCGAAGGTTGTCAATCTCTCAGACCCAAGCCACGGTATAATCTTGAGGGTCCTTAAATGAATTATTTTTATATTGAAGTTACTAACAATTTTCTTTCCTGATGTAGATCTTTAATGTAAAATCGTTATACTGTATATTCTAACCTCTTTTCTATACTTTATTTTATATTTCATATTATTATTATTCATGCCTTTGTATATTATATGTTTGTCTGATCATTCTATGCATATTATATGATTGTCCGTGCATTATTGCTTTTATCACCCCACATGTTATTTTTGCTAATCAAAGACCTAAAGAACTGTTCTAACATTAATTAGATTAATTTGGACAACCTGTTAGGTTCCCTGTAATATTGATTGCCTAATAACATGTCACTAAAAATTAGTCTTTTTTATGTGTTTCCTGAACCAATTTAGACTAATTATTTTTAGAGTGCTTAAAACATTATTTGATTATTCTTTGGCATAAATTCTGCAATGAATCGATATTTAGTAGAGGCCAACTTTGGGCGAATGTGGTTCATTATGACCATATTTGTACCCTCACCCCCGAACTCAATCTTTGGTTCATTTTGACCATCTATGGAGTCATGACGGGGAATTCTACATTGGATAATTTGTCCCTATGTTTTTCCCATATCCAATTAGGTTTATGATTCTTCCTAAAAAGAATTGTTGGCGACTTCTTTCAATACAAAACAATTTTTAATAAAAAAATTTACAGTGGGGTAGGCGAAATAAAAACACGCCTATAATTTGGCGACTCCACCGGGGAGGATTTAAAAAAAATTAATGTTTTTTAATTGAGTGGGTGAAACTTGTAAAATACGATTCATTCTTATTTTTATGCCTTAGAATAATATACAGTTTTGCATATGCATGGCTATTGTTCAGCCACCATAAGGATAATCTACCTTGCCTCATTAGCACATGTTCTATGTGTGAGGTCACCCCGGGGGGGTTTGCGCTTTGTCCTTCCAAAAAGCTTCCTGAGCGATAGTGTTGGATCTTAGTCATAAGCAAACCTACCCAACCATGGGATTGTTCTCTTGTTCCTGACTTGAGACTGGAGTGCGTCTTACACGTGGCCACCTCTTTAAGCAGGGGTACGAAGCGTGGGATCAATCTCTTAGTCATGGACCCTTTTCAGACTGAACTTAAACCTGACCAATAGTTGAATGTAGAACTGGACTTTAGGTTGGAACTTTTGCATCCATGTTATATGACATTTGCCTGTGATTGCAATTCTTGTCTGCTATTATTCTGTCAAATTGTCATTATTATGCGTCGTTCCTAAAACCGCGTCTAAAAACAAGAAAAATTCATTAATCGGCCAATTCGTCGCCTAAATCCCCAAAAAACGTGTCGGGGAGTAGTGCGCCAAGCGCATTAAATTGCGCTTGGCGCACCATTCCCGCGCCAGACGACAGCTGTGCGCCGCACGACACGCAGTCTGTGCTTCGCACACTTTTTGTCAATTTAGCCGTCGTAATTGTCAATCCTACGTTCAGTCCTATGTGCGTTTGTCTGTCTGCATTCGCGTAATTTGGTCATTTAGGCTTATCACCTAATCAAACAAAAAAAATCAATCTTTTCATGCAAGGTCGAGTCTGTCCTAAAAAAAATGCATCTAAAGCGGTCGTTATAGAGTTAGAGTTGTCATGCATGTCTACCTCTTCCCACCTTCTCCCTGCTGTTCAACTAATCTTCCCTATCAATCTTACCTTACCATATTCAATCAAATTTCAAAATCTTACATTTTTTTAAAATCAATCCTACACTCTCTTCTATTCTACTCTTTTTCAAAAACATTTACAAATCATAATTATGCACGACATTTACAAAAATATTTTCAAAATCAATCCAACATCTTTTCCTAACAAAAGATAAAACAAGGGGTTCCTTTCAAAAATGAATTTCGAAAATTCTAAGCCCAGTCCAAACACCTTCATTCAATTCAATCAACCAAATTCAATCCAATTCACTTGCATTCATTCTAGGCCCATATGCATTAGAGTCCACTTTGCATTCATTTAGGCCCATGTGCATTTCAGTCCATACATTCACTAGCACTGAGTCGATCTTAGGCCCATATAAGTCTAGTTCATTTCAAAATATAGGCCCATCTGCATCTTTATGTGAAGTCTAGTTCAAGTCTATCCTTAATCAATTCCAATCTAAGTCTAAGTCTAGTCCAATCCAATTCTTAGGTCCATTTAGGCCCAATTCATTCCCTAGGTCTAGTTTGTATTATATGCAAACCCTAGTCAGTCTTCGGACTATAAAGTCAGTCTATGGACTATAAAAGCCTAGTCTTAGGACTATAAAAGTCAGTCTACGGACTATAAAAGCTCGGTCTTAGGACTATAAAAAGCTCGGTCTTAGGACTATAAAGTCGTCTACGGACTATAAAAGCTCGTCTTCGGACTATAAAGTCGGCCTATGGACAATAAAAGCCCGATCTTAGGACTATAAAAGTCGGTCTACGGACTAAAAGCTCAGTCTTAGGACTATAAAGTCAGTCTACGGACTATAAAAGCTCAGTCTTAGGACTATAAAGTCAGTCTACGGACTATAAAAGGCCAGTCTTAGGACTATAAAATTTCCCTACATCTAGTCTACATTATATAAGTTCAGTATTAGGACTATAAAGTTTCCCTAGGTCTAGTTTGCATCATACATAAACCCTAGTCAGTCTACGGACTATAAAAGTCATCCCCCAAGTCATTCAGTCTGCTTGCATAGTCCAGTCCGGCCCATGTCTGCATTTGCATATACTTAGGCCCGTGTCTCCATCATGGTCAAGTTCATACTAGTCCAAAACCATACCCATACCCATTCATAATCATACCCATTTCTAATCATTTTCCATTTTCATTTCCATTTCCATTCTCCCATTTCTATTTCCATTTCTCATCTCCTTTCATCATTTCGAAAATATTATTTCTTAAAACATACAAGCAAGGTCCACTCGATTCTGTTCATGACCGGTCGAGAGATTTCAACTCAGGAGCAACTAATGGAGGAACAAAAAGTTGAGCCTACTCTAAAGCTCATCAATCGCAATATCACCACCCCGACTTCATTTAGAGTCATAAAGATTACTTTTGACCGTCTTCACAATAGAGGCGCGATCACTTCCATGGTCTATCGCCTTCACAATAGAGGCGCGATCACTTCTATAGGGTGACTCCAAACCCTGTACTTAAACAAAAATTCAAAAGGTGCAACTTACATTTCTACAGCAAATTCCAACGGAATAATGAACATATGACATCTAGTGTTGGATCCTACAAATGCACTGTAAAACATGGTCGATAACAACATACTTCTAATGCTTACTACAACGAGAATCAGCATCACCAGCAACCCTTTTACGTAGTGCATCAACAATTCAACAGGCTTAGTCTTTTGTTTCTGGTTTCCTAGGATGAGTTAGATAGTCCTTACCATGAGCCATTTCTGTCCTTTCCCATCGAGTCTATGTCACTATAGGAATTCATATATTATAGCCTTTCCATTTTCATTTCATTTCATTTTTCTTTTATTTTTATTGGCCTTCCATCATTTCATTTATGCTTCTAATTCAATGATGAAACTTAAATCACCTAATGAACTTGACTAATAATAATAAATAAAAATTTCTCTGAAAAGAAAAAAAATAAAAAAAATGGACATGCCTTGGGTCAGGAGTTATTCCCCTATTCCTTCCATCATCCTAAAACCGTCCATGCAACCCAAACCAAAAAAATCCCATAAACCATCAATAGCCAAATAATCCCTCCATTAATCAAAACTCCACAAATAGCCTGCAAACCTTCCAATACCCTTAACCATAAACTTGTGTGCAAGCCTTACTACATAAGAAAAGATCAATGCCAGGCAAAAGCAAAAAAAAAAGGTGAAAAAATTCAAAGTGCGAAAAAAAAGAGACCAAGAGCAAAAGAAAACAAACAAAACAAAAGATTCAAAAAAGCCAAAGGCAAATAAATAAAAAGTCAAGCTAGGGGGCTTGCACACAAGTTCTACCCCTCATTCAGATTCCTTCAATCCATCAAAACCTTAGCCATATAATCCAAAATCCTTCAAACCTATATCAATGACCCCCACCTTAGCCCATCCAATTAAACCTTCATCAAACCTAAAGCCTTTAACCTTTCAACCTTTCATCAATCCTAACTCCTTTTTCAAGGTATGTCCAAGCCCGCTAGGTTGAAAACCCGAAAGGGCGGCCTAGGCAAAAGTTAGGGCACAAAAAAAAATTTAATATAAAAAGAAATCAGATCGGGAACTACGAATGGACTGATTCCGCAAGGATACGTAGGAATCCTCATCTCGAGGTCGACCGCTTCAATAAAAAAATTAGTCATGGTTCAATGATTTGACTTTCTAGAATTTAGGAGCATGATCTCTTTCTAGATCCCGACATAGACTCGAGTCTGCACCTAGCCTCGTTAAAGCCTTTTCCCACCTACATTCATTTAAGCCATAAATTTCAACCTTTTTATTTTTCAATCCAAGCTCTCCTTGTCCCTGAAGGACTCTCCGACAGTTCCATGGTTTCTGGCGATATTTGACTTTGCCTATGTCAACTTCCCAAAGAAGAATCCCCAGTACAATCCCCAATGAAAACTTTTAATGTTCAAGACATAACAGCTAAATTTCAATATCAGATCAACTACATTGCAATATCAGATCAAGTACAAGGCTCATAATGCCTAATTCAAGGCAAGCTCACCCAAAGTGGGGGCTTCCTATGTGTGGTGGTTCCTCTGATTCAAATCAAGCTCCCGAAAAGTTTTAATCCACGAACCTCGTTTACAAACCCCGATTATTTACTAAAAACGATTTGCGAAAATCATTCAATCTATTTCTAATCATTCTATCTCTCATATACACATCTTCTAGCCGTGCAAAATCCTGACCTTGCATTGCAGCTTTGCAAAACCCTGACCTTCCATTGCATTTCATACATTCTAGTCTTGCATAACCCTGACCTTGCATGACGTGTCATCCATTAGCTTTGCATAACCTTAATCCTTGCATAGCGTCTCATGCATCCTTAGAGAGTTTAAGTTTGCATTACTGCATCACTATGTGCTTATGTAAGTTGTTTGCATCTATCTGCTAACATCTTTCCCTGCAGGTAATCAGATTGCTTGTAGTTATTGTTCTGCATACTAACTTTGTTTTGCAGAGACCGGCGGTTATAGATCAGTTCTAAACTGCAGAGCGTTTAGAATCGTTCTCCGTCCCGACACCGTATACTTTGGCTTTCAGTTTTTTGAACCTTAGTCAAAGTGGGGGCTTCTGTAGACACATAATCGTGTCTCCCCATTTAAGGATCCGATGATGAAACATACCGTGGTCTTAATTGGTCCGACCCAAGGGCATGACAGTCTGAAAAGCCATTCAAAACCATTTCGAAAAGTGTTAAAGTCCTATTTTAAAGCCCAATTATTTATTCATGATAAATAATTATATTTGAGCCCAATTCTTTGAAAAGCCCAATTAATTGATAATTAATTGATTTATTTTAATAAATAAATATTTTCAAAATATATTTTTTATAAGTTAAAATCAGATTTTATCCCGTTAAATCAGATTTCTGGAGTTAAAAGATAAAAGAAAATCTTTAAAACGCGTTTATATAAAAAAAAACTATCAAAAACAAGGCGGTGCGCTGAGCGCAGTTGACTGTGCTGAGCGCAACTGACTGTGCTGAGCGCAGCTGACTGTGCTGAGCGCACGTGTCCTGCCACGTGGACTTCCACGTAAGCTGCGCCAAGCGCACAGGCTGTGCTAAGCGCAACGTAACCGCCACGTAGACTCGTTTCATGTAGAGTCTGCGTCAGCGCAGGTTCTCGCTTCGAGACGCGTAATTTCTTTCTTATCTTTTACAAAAGCGCGTACCACGTGTACGCTTTTTACTGGTCATGCCGCGTCATGCGCTTGCCACGTCAGCTGCGTCTGGCGCAGCCAGCGCGTGAGGCGCAATGTCGTTTCCCTATAAATAGGCCTGATTTCCGAACAGATTAAAAAAACGGAATTTTCACATTAACACACTTCGAACTCGACGAATACTTTACGAACCTCTTTACAAACTACAAAACTTCCCTACAAAATTCATACCTTTCAAACATAAAATACATTTAATCTACATACTTTTGGACATTCAGATTTTCAGGCTTCACGATTGCTTGTCCTGAAGGTTGTCAATCTCTCAGACCCAAGCCACGGTATAATCCTGAGGGTCCTTAAATAAATTATTTTTATATTGAAGTTACTAATAGTTTTCTTTCCTGATGTAGATCTTTAATGTAAAATCGTTATACGGTATATTCTAACCTCTTTTCTATACTTTATTTTATATTTCATATTATTATTATTCATGCCTTTGTATATTATATGTCTGTCTGATCATTCTATGCATATTATATGATTGTCCCTGCTTTATTGCTTTTATCACCCCACATATTATTTTTGCTAATTAAAGACCTAAAGAACTGTTCTAAAATTAATCAGATTAATTTGGTCAACCTGTTAGGTTCCCTGTAATATTGATTGCCTAATAACATGTCACTAAAAATTAGTCTTTTTATGTGTTTCCTGAACCAATTTAGACTAATTATTTTTAGGGTGCTTAAAACATTATTTGATTATTCTTTGGCATAAATTCTGCAATGAATCGATATTTAGTAGAGGCCAACTTTGGGCGAATGTGGTTCATTATGACTATATTTGTACCCTCACCCCCGAACTCAATCTTTGGTTCATTTTGACCATCTATGGAGTCATGACGGGGAAATATACATTGGATAATTTGTCCCTATGTTTTTCCCATATCCAATTAGGTTTATGATTCTTCCTAAAAAGAATTGTTGGCGACTTCTTTCAATACAAAATAATATTTAATAAAACCTTTACAGTGGGGTAGTCAAATCTAATACGCGCCCACACCGCGTAGGCGAAATAAAAACACGCCTACAGTGAGTAATTATTATTACTATTAAGATTTTGTGAAGAATGCTATTTTGAATTGAAGTTTTTGGGTTGCGATCCTAGATTTCTGCTGATTTGGTGTAAGGCCTTAAGGGCATCCGTGTAATTTGATGATTGAGTATTATTTTATTATTATTATTATTGTTTGAGAGCAAGATTATCCGGAGGGACGTAATCCCGAGATGAAGAACATGCAAACCATAGGACGTAATCCTAGGTATACCTTGGTTTTTTGTTGTCGTCCGAGAGGTCAGTGGGGACGTAATCCTACACCGCATCGGGAGTATGGCCATTCTTAGACACAAGCAGTAGGGAACGTAACCCATAGGCTGTCCGGAGGTTGCGATCTGACATTACCATAGGAAGTGGGTTGTCCACTAGCGTTCAGCTCTCTCTCTCTCTCAAACTAATTATATTATTTTATTATTTTAAATTTTGATGGTTTATGTTGTTGATACTTGAGTTTATATATATAAGTTATTTATCCATTTTGTTTATTCTGTTATCTTTACCTATTTGTTTTAAGCATGTTGTACTATCTTTGTTCAAGTGTTTTATTTGATTATTTGAAGTTTACTATTGAGATGTGTTTTGTATAACTTGATTATTAAGGCTTTTATAACTCTTATATGGATCCTAATTGGGCTGGGAGAGCTGTTAGTTACTCCCCACTGATTGTGGATGTTTGTTGATATATTTTGCAGGTGATTATTTCGTGTTATGGGAAATGAGAGAAAGGCTATTTAGGATCTTTGAGACATTTTTTTTTAAATTTTACTACATTGGGTTAATGAGGTTGTTTTGCCTCTTTATGGATATTTTAGATTAATTTAATTGGGTTTTATTTTTATTTAGTTTAATTTAACCTTTGATTAGAGTGACATTTCCGTCAGGCGATATTTCCGCTATCGCCATTTCTTTAGTAAAATGTCTACTTTTTCTATATTATGTCATATCAAAGGACGGAGTGTTACAATTCTTTCGTATTTATTTCAAACACTATGTATAGTTTTTTCGTAATTTTGATTAGACTATCTTTCATTATCGTTTCAGGTTGAGTACTCTAGGTTTTTCTCTAGCTTTAATTTACAAACTCATTAATTACTGTAGCTTGGAAGATTATTAAATTATTGTTGATTCCATTTTCATTGTTCTTCGATCAATTACTTGGTATTTATTCTCTACTCAATTTAATTTTATGAATTGTTTTCCTTTGAATATGATCAATTTGTTCTTTATTGCCATGAGTGAGTAGTTTAATTAGGTTTAAGTAAGGGAGGCCATGTTTATACCTTGATTTTGTTATTTTGAATCTCTTCAATATCTGGGTTTTGATTAGAGTACTTCCAATTGGTTTATTATTATTGGTTAATTCATGTAATTGCGCAATATTATGGATTATCTTTGGCAAAAGATTGTTACAATAAAAATATCGTACTTTTAGAGGCTTAGAACAATTGGTGAATCTGATTATGTTAGCGACTATAGTACTACATATGTTGGTTTAAGAATGGTAAGACCCGACCGTATGATTAACCCTTGCTTTAATTGTTCGACCCTAAACCTAAGTACGGTTGAGTTACTTTATTTCATCGGATTGGTATAATCATGGTGAACCGAACTAATGTCTTAGATCTTTATTAATTGATAAATTCCTAGTTTAATTTAGTATTCTTTTGTCTGGTAGTTAATTCTAATATATTTTGCTAAGTCTCTGCTAAATATAGACACCATGCACTTGTGCGTGGTATTACTTTTTAAACTCATTAAATTTTTGGTATTGTTGCAGGGGAGACGGCTAGTTTCTCTAGCTTTTGTCATATTTTTTAAAACTATTTTCATTGTCTGATTGGAACTTGAAGTTCCAATTGAGGCAGTCCTCACTACATTCTCTTATCCCACATCGAAAGTTGAAGAGAACAAAGCCTTCTTTATATAAGGGTGAACATCTCAACCTAGTAGAGGCCTTTGAGGTAGGATTACAGTCCTGCACCAAAGCAAAACCTTACGGGCTAGGGCCCGAGACGACAACATCTACTAGTAGGCCCAAGGGGTGTTACAAATGGTATCAGACCCAGGACCATTCCGGTGTCCTATAGTGCATACAGGGACGCAGTCTCCATAAAGGAGGGGAGAAGGTGCCTAAGATCTTGGCTATCCCACATTGGAAGTTGAGGAAAACGAAGCCTTCTTTTTATATAGGGGTGAACATCTCAACCTAATAGAGGCTTTTTGGGTAGGACTACGATGGTCCTACACCAAAGCAAAACCTTACGGGCTAAGGCCCAAAGAGGACAACATCTACGTACTAGTAGGCCCTAGGCGTGTTACAATTTCATCGGATTGGTATAAGCATGTTGAATGATGTCACAAAATACTGAATGGAGTGGTATTTCTGCAGTATTCCTGAGAGAGTACTATCCTCCTACTAAGACTGCAGAAATCAGACACAAACTGGCCACATTATTACAAGAGTCTGACAAGACACTAAAAGAAGCATGAAATAGGTTCAAAAACCTACAAAGGTATAGTGCCCACAACATAACCTTGACAAGTGATTCCTTACCCAAGCATTGTACAATAGTTTGTAGCCTAATACTAAGAGTACAGTTGACTCATCTACATGATGTGCTTTCTTTGATAAGGATGTTGATGATGTGTATAGTTTTCTGGCCAACCTTGTAGCCAATGAACATACTTCTTCCAGGAGTACTACAAAGAAAAAGCTGGAGGTTGATGCATATGCACTTCTATCATCCCAAGTTGTACAATTGAGCATGAAGATGGATGCCTTTAAATCTTCACATTCTAGTACTCCTCCTATGAGCATAATGCATGTATGTCGTAGCACCTATTACTTCTTCTTATTGTGAGGTGTGCGGTATTCATAGTCACTTTGGCCACGATTGTTCCCACAATCAAGACGACGCGAGTCAGATGGAGCACACACATGCCTTTCAGCAGAGACCCCTGTACCCATAATTTAATACATTCAACCCAGGGTGGAAGGATCATCCTAACTTATCATACAGGAACACCAATGTTCAGAATTCTCAACCCACACCTGTAACACCCCAAAACATTTGTTTAAATTCTTTATAAAACACGCTCTTTTCTCTTGAAATATTCGACAAAACGTTTAGGTGTTACTGCAAGATCTATTGTTAAAAATAAATGCAAGGCTAGCTATATAATAGAATAAAATTAAACATATAATCCAAGTTATCAAAGCAACCAATCTAAGTTGTCTAACTTAAGCCAATTTAAAGATTAAACAAATCCCAAATAACAATACTGAAACTATTTATTAACAATAGTGGAAAAAATATCATTGTATCCGACCAAAACAGGGGTTACCGATCCGATTTTGGGCCGGGTCAGTTGGACTCAGATCAGTTGACCCTCAACTAATCGGGTCATGGGCTTCAAACTGAAAATCAGCTATTGTGAATAATATAGCAAAAAAAAAACGTTTACAGCAACATAGAATTGGAAAGTGAATTACGAATGAAAATGAGATGGAATGTTACAAATTAAATCAGAAACATAACATACTAATAGCAAAATATAATTACAAACAATATGTAACACCCCGACAATTCTCTCTTTTCTAAAATACATTTTTTAATATAAAACATAGAGAATTATCAAAGTATTATCGCCCGTGTGAAAACGTATCGGCTTATTCAGAATTTTGCAGCGGAAAACATAATAACAAACTTTATAACTAAAACTTAGTCAACTACAAAGTCAACTCCAAATGTCAAACCAACAAAGTCAAAGTCAAACTTAAAACCAACTATAAAAGTATAACTCAAAGTATGATCAATAGACTACACAAGCTCTCCAATCCCGAACCCAATGATGCATCATCTTCAAACCTGCAGATGGACAATGCACTATTGATCCCTAGAGACTGCTCACCAAAATGGGTCATCACAGGATCAATAAGGCATAGCCATGATCAACATGCACAAACAAAAGCACGTAATTAGCAAAGCTGAGTACTACATACTAAACAAATAAACAATCCTAGCATGATACTAATAAATAGTAGGGGAGAATAAATAATAACATAATAACTTGCGAGATAACTTTTCTTGAACTAAACTTTAACAACATTCTTATTACTTTAAATGGAATAGTCAATGGACCGAGTTGTCTAACTAAAACCAGCCTTCCCTTTGGAAGACGAAATACGGGCGCGACTCCGTATTCCCATGACCTACGATATCGAGGAACCTTTGAAATAAAAATAGGACACGGTGATCAATCCGCCCGTGAAAAAGCCATGGGCTACCACCATGTACTCCAACTCCTAATTGTCCAACACTTCAGACGTGCACCAGTCTAAAGCTATTGCTATCCAGTTTCACTTTACATTATTTACCAGTTATTACTTGTTATGACCCACAAGCAACACAAATAACAATAAACAATCACAACTTTCTTTTTATCTTAGGATTAGATAAGTGATCACACAACTTAACAATCCAAGATTAATTTCAACTTTAATCCAATATTTCTTATTTATTGAACCTAGCCAACAACCAAACTACCTTTCACAGGTATAAAATATCAACTTACCAAATAAGGCCCTCGATCCTTATAAAGCAGTGAAATACTCAAAAGGGAACAATGATCAATCATGATCCAATACTAATAAATATATTAATTCCCCCATGTGAATTAATAAAAATAAAGTTCCCAACCAACATGCTTGCATCAATCTTCCATACAAACATGATACAAATCTCATAATCAACATGTTTACACAACAGCATGAAACATGTAAAATCCAATATAATAGATATCATATATGAACTCAACATAGTTCCTATACATGATACTACATAATTCCCCATCTTAAAATCATGATACTACCTCAATCAACACATAGGTATGTACGTACCTTGTGTAGACAAAATTCGAGGCTACTTTAACAACTTTAAAAGTCGCCTAGAGAGAATTCTCCGCCTAAAATAAGCAATATAAATTCACAATCAATCCTTTATGAATTTACAGCACTAATAAAATACTTTAAATCCTTCTTAAACATGTTTAAAACCTTTCCCATAATAAAACTTGATTATTAAACCTCCTAGCATAGTATTTACTACACTAGTGGTTAAAATCCATCATAAAACTTCATAAAAACACTCCCTTTAAATTTCCAGCAATATAACATAAGTTAAATCCCCTTCAAAACATATTCAAACATGCTTAGAATCATAAAGATAATAACTTTCATAACTTATAATAAACTACTATATTTTTCTTACTTTCAAAACCCTAAAAATTCATGCTTTGATAATTAAAATTCTAATTTAAACCCAAATATGCAAATCTGAATTTTATTTCTTCAATACATAAATTATATAACTTAGATTCAATATTAAATCATCAAACTATAACTTTTAAACATAAACAAATTAAAAACAAACTTAAAAATACAAACTTTGAATAAAACTTGAGGAGGAAGGAAAGTAATCAAACCAAGTCAAAGGAAAGAGGAGAGAGGAATGTCGCGGCAACCAAGGAAACGCCCAGCTGGCGGTCGGGCAGTGCGGCCCGCTGCTGACCCGGCGGTGGTCCGGGCTGGCAGCGGCGGACGCGCGAAGGGAGAGGAGCAAAGGCCGAAGGAAGAGGAAGAGAGAAAAGAAAAAGAGAGAGAAAAGAAATAGGGGTGGCCGAAATTTTGGGAGGAAAGGAGGAGAGAGAAAATAACTTGTGTGGGAAATTTTGGGGTTTTTTGGGTTTATATAGATTTCCCCTTGTGGGCTTAGGAAAAGGTAATTGGGCTTGAATTATAAATCATTTTCCAAGCCTAAGAGTGTTTGGATTCCTCAAACCCCTTTTAGGAGTCCTTTTCCAAATCCAAAAACGTTTCAAACATTTCAAATATTTTTCAAAGCATGATTTAATAAAATATTTGACTTCTTTAAATCATTAAAATAATTCCTTTGACTTTTAAATAGTCAATCTTTGAAGAATAAATCATTTAAATACTAAAATGTACTTAAATATAAATAACTATACATTAAAATATATTTATAAAATTCATAAATTTACGAGGGATTACACAATATATTACAAACGAAATGGATTACAAATTAATAGCAAAACAAAATTCAGGATCTAAAAACAATAAAATTAAATCTAGAACGAAATATTAAAAAAACTACAAAATTTTATTATTGGAAGTATATTACAAACAAAATGAATTACAAAAAATACCAAACATTAATTCCAACTCAAATATTACAAACGAAAAACAAATCTGGAACGAATATTCAACAAAAATAAATGAAATGAAACTAGGTAATTTTAGTTCTCCAGTCGCTCCAACCTCTTAAAATACATCAACAGAAACAAACGAAAGGAAATTAAATCTCGAATCTCCAACCTCGGGCCAAAATTTCAGCCTCTTGAATATCCTCTATCTGATTATCTGGTTTTCCATTACCTTCTCCAAACGGCAACTTTCAGGCCTGAAACGAAAATTTGGAGCGAGGGAAGAAGAGGATGAGAGGAAGAAGAAGTTGTGAGAGTTTGGAATTCAGGTTTTTTTGGTGGTGGTGGTTAGTTGCAAATTAGGGTTTCGAAAGGAGAGAGTGAGAGGACTGACGATTGTGGGGGTGTAGTAAGAAGGTGAGGATTCATGGAAGAGAGAAGACAAGATAGATGAAAATTAGGGTTGTGAGGATTTAAGTGATGAAGGATAATAAAGACGGTTGGGAGATAGGTGTGAGAAGGGTTTAAAGGATGAGAAGGAAATTAGGGTTGTGAGGATTTAAGTGACAGTGAGCAAGGAGAAATGTGTATTTAAAGGCCCAAATACGTAAACTGATCCAGTGGGCCGAAAACCGGATTAGTTATGTTAACTGATCCGTTTTTTGGCCCATCGGATCAGTAAATGGATCTCCTTATTTGCGCGATTGACTCAAGGGATCCGGTTTTTGTAGAACCGGATCAGTTTTTTTGTGTCATTTAACTTTTTTTCCACTAGTGTAAACTAAGTGATCTTAAAGCTATATATGCACTCATTTCTGCAATGTAGTCCCTTTCACCAACCTACACAATTTAAATAGAAAAGAAAAAAGGAAAACAAACTAACAAAAATTAGCGAAAGCTAAGTAATTCCAACTCGATCCCGTAAAATAATGATTGTTTTATTTCGAAAATAGTATATATAAATTAATACATACAAGTATACAATACACATAACTAATTCAGTTTCCTTAAGTTTATATGATTTGCACAACAACAATTTGATTATTAGAGGGGAAATGAACATAAGTAGGCCGTGAATAATCCCAGTAACCACCTACTTCAACATGGGTCGTCACCCAAATAAATTAAGAATAATGGTCAATATCGTTTTACAAACCCTAGTTTGCACACCCCTCACTAATCTAATGGGCATTCGCAACGCGCACCAATAGCATTAGGAGGAAGACAATAACTGAATTGTAATAGAGTAATAAATATGCACTGTTCATCACCTATGGAGGATCCAAAACCATAGGATAACTCCCTCTTTAATATGTCCACTTTACACGATTAATAGTTTTTAAGGATTATAACAAAATAGACATCACATTAAACACTACATTGGAACATCTTTAGCTCAATAAATATTATACCCAAGTTAATTACTTCATAAAATTATAATACTCAACGTCTATAACTTGGCATAAGACGTCTTTTTCACCTGTTTTATAAGTTTAAAGAGCGCTTAGCAAAAGAACGATCCTAAGGCGTTCTATAAATCCTATATCTTGGCCCTTTTTTGTAGTATTGTGTGTCAGGATGGAGAATAATTCTAAACGCTGTGTAGTCTAGAATTGCTCTATATATCGCTAATTTCTGCAAAACAAAATAAGTCTACAAGACGATAACTACAAGAAATCTAATTACCCGCAAAAATAGATGTAAGCAGATTGGTGCAAACTACTCAGATGATAATGCACATAATAATGCAATAATGCAACCTTAGACTTTCAAAGGATGCATGAGACGCTATTCAAGGTCGGGGTTATGTAAAGCTAAGAAAGAGATATGGAAAGAGATGTTGTGCGAGATCAGGGTTATGCAAAGCTAGATTGAATTGGATTGGTAGAGACAGATAGGTTGATTTTCGAAAACTGTTTTGATAAAATCCGGGATCCACAAGTGAGATCTGCAGATTACAACTATTGGGGAGTTTGATTTGGAGGAACCACCACAAATATAGGAAGCCACCACTTTGGGAAAGCTTGTCTTGAATTAGGCACTCTAAGCCTATATTAGAAAGTATTTGTCATGAATTGAGCGTTCAAAAGAAAATTCGAAGTTTGTTCACTGGGGAGTTGATGTAGGCAAAGTCAGATATTGCCAGAGATCATGGAATTGTTGAAGTCCTTCAGGGACAAGGAGAGTTTGAATTGAAAAATATAAGGTTTAATTTGTGACTCAAAAAAATGTAGGTGGGAAAAGGCTTTGACGTGGTTAAGTTCACACTTGAGGATATGTATGGACCTAGAAAGAGTATGCTTTTGAATTCTAGAAAGTAAATTATAAGACCTTAATTAATTTTTTTTTGAAGCGGTTGGACCCTAAGATGAGGATTCCTTTGTATCCTTGCAGAATCCGACCATTCGTTGTTCTAGATCTGATTTTTTTATGCCCTAGCTTTTGCCTAGGATGCCCTTTCGGGTTTTCAACCTATCGGGTTTGGAAATACCTTGAAAAAGGAATTAGGATTGGTATGAAAGGTTGAAAGGCTTAAGGTTTGAAGTTTAGGGATTTGGATGTAGGCCAAGGTAAGGGTTATGGCTTCTTCTTTATTTAAATGCCAATGTAGGGTTTATAGATCTTATAGGTTTTAAGGTATTTTATGGATAGGAGGATTTGGAATGAGAAGTAGAACTTGTGTGTAAGCCCCTAGCTTGACTTTTACTTTCTCCTTTTTTTGCATTTTGCTATGTGCATTTTTTTGCCTTTGGTTTTTCTTTTTTACGCTTTGAATTTTGTCTTTCTTCTTTATTTTGCCTGGCGGCATTAGTTTTTTTATGGATTGAGGCTTGCACACAAGTTTTTTGTGGTTTTGGGTATTGGAAGGTTTGAAAGCTATTTGTGAAGCTTTGATTTGAAAGGTTATTTGGTTAAGGATCATGGAGATGATGGTTTAAAGGATTTTAGTTTTTGGCTAGATGTGATGGCTTTTTGAAATGATGGAAGAAGAGGGAAATAACTCATATTCCAAAGTATGTCCTTTTTTCCATTTTTTTGATTTTTTTTGATTTTTTTTATATTATTAGTCAAGGTTATTTAATTGATTTAAATTTCATCATTGAATGAGAAGCATAAAAATGATGGAAGGCTAGTAAAAATGAAAAGAAAATTCATTTATTTTAGAAATAAATAAATAGAAGGGTTGACATAATATAAAGTCTTAAATGACATAGACTTTTTTTTTGAAGGGAAAAATGACATAGACTTGACTAAAAAGGAAATGAAGAGCTAGGGGAGGGACTCTCCGACTCAATCTAGAAAACTAGCGATAAATAACTATGTCCCCTGCACTGCGGAGACATTCGCCAAGGGATTGCTATTGATGTTCGGTTTTACTGCAGGTAGAACTGACAGTCTACCATCTTCAACCATGTCAAGCAATGCATTCTTTAAGGCACAACACACAGATGTCAGATGTTCATTACTTTGATGGAATTAGTAGAAGTTTGAGGTTGCACCTTTTGTACGAATTTTTTAGGTGTAGCATCCGGAGTAAGCCCTAAGTGATCGCGCCTCTATTGTGAAGGCGGTCAAAAGCAATTTCAGGACTCAAAGTGAAGTCGGGGTGGTGTTAGTGTACTTGATGAACCTTATAGTAGGCTCACCTTCTTGATTCTCCATTAGATGTTCCTATGTTGTAATCTATCGACTGGTTCTGAACAGATTCGAGTGGACTTCACTTGTAAGTTTTTTCAAATGACTTTCGAAATTAGAAATGAAAAAGAGAAATGATTTTAAGATGGAAAATTTGAAATGGATATATGGGTTTTGGAATAGTGTAGGCTTGACCATGATGGAGACAAGGGACTAACTATCTGCAAATGCAGATATGGACTGGACTCGATGATCGAGCCTTTATTCTAGCTTCGCTAGACTTAATGGGCTGCCTTTGTGGACTTAAGGATGATGAGGTTCACTAGACTTGAGGATTTTGGTTGTTATGGACTTAAGGGGGAGTAGATTTGCTAAACTCAAGGATTTGGTCCGTTATAGACTTAAGGAGGACTAGCTTTGCTAAGCTCGAAGGTTGTCATTATGGTCTGTCCAAGGATGTGAGCCATACTTGAGATACTCTTCCTGTCAACGAGGAACCCATCACAGTCTGCATCTATGTACCCAACCAGTTCAATAGAGGTTTATTTGGGGTACCACAAGCACATATCATCTGTTCCAACCAAGTATCTTAGGAACCTCCTAACAGCTTCAGATGAGATTCCTTAGTATTGCTTTGAAATCTTGCACACTATTCTACACTAAAAACAATGTCAGGCCTACTAGCTATTAGGTACAAAATAAAAAGCTAATCACACATCTATACAATTAAGCTTCTACATCCTTTCCCTCCAAATCATCATAAAGTTTGGTAGAGGAGGGAACAAGTCACTAGTGGAAAAAACCCATCGGATCCGGTTAAAACCGGGCTTACTGATCCGGATTGGATGGGCCCGCAGCGGCTATGAGGGATCAACTGATCCGGTCCAAAATCGGATCAGTTTGTCACTAACTAATCCGGTTTTGCAAGAAAACCGGATAAGTTAACTTGATTAACTGATCCTGTTTTCTTGCAAAACCGCATCAGTTTTGGGGGTCATGAAATTAAAAAAAAAAAGCATGCCTTGCATTGCAGCCTGCAGGTCTGCAGCAACAAGAAGAAGGAACCAATCAAAACCAAAACTCAAGCAATTTTTCCATGGATTATAGTTGCAACGAAAGAAAAAGACAAAATTAATAAGAAAAAGAAAGACGAAATTACAACAAGTAAACATTACCACATTAAATGAAAATTCAAAAAAATTCAGATATGCTAACAAATATTATACAAACTAAAAATGAATTCAATTATACAAATATTATACAAACTAAATACGAATTACATTATACTAAATACGAATTACAAAGATATGATATATTCCAAAAAAAACGAATTACAGCGCGGACCAACGAACCAAAAAAAAAGAAAAAAAAAGGTGATTGCTGATTAAAAATCGAAAAAATTGGAAACGAAATTAAAATGGAAATTAAATAACTAAACTATACATAAAATTAAAAATGTTGAACAATAACGAAATAAGAACCCTATATCTATCTTTCCATTAAAATTAAAATGAAAAATCGGAATAAAAAATAAATCGATCAAAATAACAAATCTAAACCCTAAATTAAATCATCTTAGCTTCGTCATCATCTTCGTCATCTTCGTATTCATCTCTTCGTTTCACGGTGGCCTTCGTTTTCTTCATTCGTGGGCTGACGAATTTCGAGGAGCCTGAGGAATTTCGACGAAGGCTGAAGGTGGAATTTCGAGGCTGAGGAACGCGCGGCTGAGGAGACTGAGGAATTTCGAGAGAGGAGGGTTAATGAGAGAGAGAGAGGAGAACTTTAGGGTTAATAAGAGAGGAGAGGAGTATGGGTTTGTTAGGGGCTGGAGAGTGTGTGAGAGAATGAGAAGTGGGCTGGGGTTTTTTACGGATTTCATTATGTGAGGACTGAGGTGGGCCGCGTCTTATATACATATGAAGCCGAAACTGATCCGGTTTAGTGACGGATCAGTTAACAGAAAACCGGAGCAGTTTTCTGTTAACTGATCCGGTTCACTAAAGAACCGGATCAATAAATTTCCCACATTTAGCCTCCCAAAAAATGGATGATTTACGGATCCAGTTTTGTTAAAAACGGATATGTTGTGTTGTGACATATAAGGTTTTTTCCACTAGTGAGTGTATCATAAGCTGTACTGTTCAGCATTCCATACTTCTTCAGAAGCACTCTAAGATACTTCTGTTAATGAATCATGATTCTATCAATTGTTTGCTTGATCTAGAGCCCAAGGAAGAATCCTAATTCTGCCATCATGCTCATTTCAAATTCACTTTGCATAAATTTTGTAAACTCATCATATAAAATCTGATTAGTAGCTCCAAATAATATATCATCAACATAAATTTGAACTACAAATAGAATTGGTTCCCTAGTATTGAAGAACAGTGTTTTATCAACTGTTTCCCTCTTGAAACCAATTTTTCGTTAAAAAGGTAGACAACCTATCATACCAAGCTCGAGAAGCTTGTTCAAGACGATATAGGGTTTTGTCTAATTTAAAAACAAAATTTGGGAACTCACTGTTTTCAAAACCAGGTGGCTGTTCAACGTAAACCTCTTCTTTCAAATAGCCGTTAAGAAAAACAGTCTTAACGTCTATTCGGAACAACTTCATATTCATGTAAGCAGGAAAGGCTATTTTTATAGCCTCCAATCTAGCACAAGTGCAAAGGTCTCATCATAATTGTAACAACCTGCTCTTCCGAACTTTTAACGAATCACAATCAATAACCATAGACTAGAATTAAATCTTGAATAAATTAACTTGCAACGGAACTAACCTTAATTACACTAATAACTTGACTAAATTTCCAAAATATTATATACAATGAAATATCAATAACTATTTCAGAATCAACTATACAAAATAAAAACTCAATCCATAATCCATAATAGCATCATGATCTCACTCCACTTTTGACTCCAAGCTCTTAATACCAAATTTGCAAATTCACAGAGAATACAAAACAAACAAAATTACAAAATGAGTGGAAAGTGTGTAACCCTTACTTCAACCCGTTAAAAGTACTCTATTTCAAACCATTTATTTATGTTGCAACGCTGACATAGCTCATTATATTTAAGAAATCAGTGGCAAGTACAATATTTGGACGAAACGCCACCTTCAAGGTTCGTTATGGAGCACAACGAGACTACCTCCAAGGTTCGTTATGAGGCGTAGCAATCGACCATATCAGGTCTGAGAAGTAACCGTCCTCCACCAATACGTTGCCCACAATTTCTATTTTCAATTCATAAAGTAAGCCAGCAAAATTAATTTTGTATTCATAATAATCCAATAACAATTCTAGAATCAACACACAACACATTCATAACTATGGGAATAGTACGAACTTATTTATCAAAACAAATCGGAGAATTCACACATACGAGGGCATAAGTAAACCATTTTACTAAACAGAAAAGTTACCTTAATTCACATGATTCCTTAATACTACACCACTAAAAATAATCATCGACTATTGATCACCAGCACTAGCTTGAACACTCCAACATAATTCACAGCACAATAATATAACCATGATTAATAAAATTGCTTATTAAATGAGAAACTAATGTAACTAACCTTTTCTAATTGAAATAATAACTCTTTAATCCAACCACCATCAACAATAACCTTCGACAATTTCATAAACAAAGAGTAATGATATTTAGTAACTAACTCCCTATTAACTAAAAAAAAAACTAGTACTCCTTTCTCTTTCCTTACTAAATTATCAAGAAAACAAGATACTAATAACTTGATTATGTATCCTAAACTATTAGCTCTAACAAGTAAGCTAAGAAAGCTAGAATGTAATAATTGTTTGTTGTTGATTGTCTATCCTCGTCACTTGATTCCATGTTCATATTTATGGTATTACTCCTTTGGCATTTAGTTGGAAGCACATTATGGCTCCTGCCTATTTGCTTAAAGTCCTCCCCACTCTTTACATCAGTGTATGCCTTAGAGCTGATCAAAGTGAGCCCCGGCCGCGAGCCTAACCTGGCCCGAAAAATGACTAGGCTTGGACAAATATTTTGGGCCGAGTTCGGGCCTGACCCGAATTTGTTTTGGTTTGGAACGGGTTTTGGGCTACCTAAAAATGACTTTTTACTTCAAATTTTACCCCTGTCCAATTTTGGCCCAAAAAGCGGGCTTTGGGCATAAAAACTTGCTCGAAATTTGGCCCGGCCTGACTAGTGGGGAATTTTAATGGGCGGCCCGACATAAACCCGGCCGGGCCCCCTTTTGATCACCTCTAGTATGCCTCAACCCACATTCCTCTTTTTTTGCACCTTTAGTCGTCTAATGTTTTTGATAGGTTATCGTACACCTGTCAAAAATAATTCCTGCAAAACCTTCTAACAATGTAGTAGGGTAAGTAGGGTCGAATCCACTGAGAGATGGTCGTTTTAATCTAGCTTCTAATGTATGGAGAAACTAAACAAGATCACAAATTTTAGATTTAAGGTTCTAAACTAATAAAATATGGAAATCAATCTAAAAGGTTCTAGGGCAATGGTTCACCATGTTTATAATTCAAAATCATTCAAAATATCATCAATAGTTCAATTAATCAAATATCTAGAGCATAGTTTAATCCTACGTTCGGGTCTTAACGCTCTAAAATCAACATATGCAGTACAGTTGCTAACATAATTAGATTTGCTAATTCTAAGTAAGCCTCTAAAAGTCGATCTTTCAATTCTAACTCTTATTAGCAATATTTAATCAAACAATTGATCAGGTTGCAAGATTAACAATAAAACATTAATCAATTAGAGATATCAACGACTAACCAGACCATCAATTGTTAGGAATATGTATCGTAGGCGCTAACAAATCGAACAATAAAGTATAATATACGAAGGAATTAAAGAAATAAAGCAATAAAGAACACACGAAGATTTAACGTGGAAACCCTTGAATAGGGAGAAAACCACGAACACCGCACTAGGACTTTGAATATGAGATGGTGATACAAGGAGAATTCTTTAATCTCTCTAGACTCTCTAACCTTTTTGTAGGGTTCTACAGTCTCTCTAGATCTAAAGAATATTTTTCCCTAAGCATATAATGAATAAATGGCTCAAACATATTTATACTAGGGTTAAAACGAAAAACCTAATGCAATAGGAAACCGAATCCGAGTAAGAAAACAAGTTAAATCCCGTAGCCAGGGAACAACACGGCCAGGCCGTGGCCTTCCTCTCAAGCCACGCCCAGCCCGTGGACTTGAGCTGTACAAAGCACCAAAGAAACTCATAGTCAGTAAACTCCACGGGCAGGCCGTGGTCTTCTACTGTTCATGCTTTGATTCATTGTTGTGCTTCCCCAAATGCTCTAACTTAGTGCAATGTTGTAGCTCAACACAACACACACACACACACACATGGCACAACAATACCTTAGCTTGTTCCTTCACCTACTCGCTTCATGATTCATCTTCAACACACCTTACAATCTCCCACCTTGAAGATCCGTATGAATGAAGAACACGCCCCCAATAAATATGTAGCCAGGATCTCAACTTGTCATCATCACTCTCCATACATCACCTAGTGCAGAACCACTTCATACTCACATAGGAAGCAACACCGAGGTCTCACTCGACCCCAAGTCTCTATCACAACACGAACCATAAGGACTCTTCATAGTTCTACGAGCATCACGACAATGCTCCCACCCGAACAAAACATCCTTCTCTAGGCTCGATTTCACACGCACCACACTCATGTGTGCTTTCTTCACCTTGTTCGTTCCACGATCCACTTTAGCCGAAGAGACACCGACTTTACCACCACTGGTTCTTCTTCACATGCCTCTTGTATACAAACTTTTGACCGAACGACACTCTTTGTGATTTTTTTTCATCCCTTCCTTAATCGCCTTTGTCGTGTTCCCCATGGTGTACATTGTTCCGCTTCTTGCCCCACGAGCTACTACCCAAAGCACCCTTTGCAACTTTCCGAGAACCACCCTCGAACACTACCTTGTAGCCGGACTTGTCAAGTTGACTAACTGATATCAAGTTTTTCTTCAAATCAGGGATGAACTTGACATCCTTCAACTCAAACATGTCACCACTTGCAAGCTTTATGCTCACATCTCCCTTGCCTTCAACCTCTAATGGTCTATCATCTGTAAGGTACACTTTCCCAAGTTTCTCAAATTTCGATTTTGAAACAACTCCTTGCAGGGCGAAGAATGAAACGAAGAACCCGAATCCAAGATCCATGAACCAGTTGAGCTTTCGCACTGCTTACTATCAAAGCATCGAAACATACTGCTTACAGAGTTCGTCGAAGCATCACTCTCTTCATCACTATCTTGATCCTCCTTCTTTTTCTTCCCCTTATCAGTGTCTTTGGAATCTGGGCATTGTCTCCTATAGTGACCTTTCTCGCCGCATTCCCAACACTCCACTTCTACCTTACCAACTCTTCCACTGCTCTTTCCCCTGGACTTTTCCCGCTTAGATCTCCCATGTTGTCTCCTCCCTCTACCCTCAGTGCTGTATGCTCCACCGGATGACTCCCTAGAATCCTTACGCTGAGTACTCTCACTCAACACCAAATCCCAAACATCATCCAACTTTAGTGCTTCCTTCCCTCGGAATTACTAATAGTAGCAACAATCAGTCTCCCACTCTTTTGGTAAAGAGGACAAGAAAATAAAAGCTTTTACCTCATCTTCAAAGGTAATTTCACAAAGGCCAATTGACTAATAATTTTACTAAATTCATTAATAAATTCAGCAGCAGATTCACCATTAATCATCTCAAGTTCAAACAAACGATGCATCGTATATACCTTATTCACAGGCCCGTTCCTGACATATTGGAGGCCTTCGGGTGAACTAAAAAATATGGGCCCTCCCTAACGTCAACTACTATTCTTGATATATAATGATTTAAAGATAATAATGGTCAAAGTTCGAATATGGTTCTTTTAGCTCATAAAATCTGGATTAATTTTGGTTTACATTTTTCGATAAGATACTCACTGAATTGATGGTTATATTTTTATGACTTGTCTTCCTAAATTAAGTCATATCTTGCTTCTAAAATTTATCACGACATCCTTTACATCGAGTTGTCAGTTGGAGTATGGGATTCGGATTACAAAATTAGCGCTTTGTCCTTTTGGACTACTTAATATTTTCTGGGTTTGAATTGTGAAAATAAAAAGGCAACAACATAACTCTTTCCTATTTTAACAATTCCACTCTAACATTTATGTTTTTACCAGCGCACTAGTTTATTAACATCTAATATCTATGACTGTCTTACTTTAATGATTCGTATAATTTTCGTAAAATAGAATAATTTGAACGTATACATCAAGATAAGTTAAATAGTATTTTATGTGCACATTTGTTCTTATAATTAGTAACTTCGTTGTCGAAGTAGAGTCAATGAACAATGTAAACGTAAAAAGTGAAATTTTATAAAATTGACTGGGGTATGAAATAGCAAAAGGGACACAGTTACTCTATATGAGAAGGAAAAAAACCACTTACTAAAAATTAGGTTGCTATTTTAAAGTCATTGATATTTAAAATCATCGAAAACAAAAGAAAACCAAAAAAGAAAAAATAGAAAGCTGAAAAAAAAGTTGTACGAGGGATTCAACCCGGATGGGAGAAATGCAATGGATAATTAAGTCAATCATTTAAACCAAAGAGCTAACACTATACGTATTACGTAATAGTTATAATGCATGCGGGATTATTTATCTAAATGACATATACCAGCACCTTTGGGCCTTTTCTTCCTGGGCCCTGGGCGGGCGCCCCTCCTGCCCAGGCTCAGGGACGGGCCTGCTTATTCACAGCAGAAGGCTTTTCGTATATGTCTGAAAGAGTCTTGATCAACCCCGCCGTTGTTTTCACGTCCTTGACATTAAAAGCAACACTCTTTGCTAATGTCAATCAAACCACACCTAGTGCTTTCCGATCCAACGTTACCCAATCTTCATCTTTCATTGCATCAGGCTTCTTTTCCGACAGAGGTTGGTACAGGTCCTCAATCTGCATCTTCCAGAAACTGAAATCCTTACCATCGAATTTATCGATCCTCACCTTCCCGTCATCCATTATGCCTATTCAACACGATCTAGCCGCACAACGATTCAACCTAGCTCTTGATACCACTTGTTAGGTTATATGTATCGTAGGCGCTAACAAATCGAACAATAAAGTATAATATACGAAGGAATTAAAGAAATAAAGCAATAAAGAACACACGAAGATTTAACGTGGAAATCCTTGAATAGGGAGAAAACCACGAACACCGCACTAGGACTTTGAATATGAGATGATGATACAAGGAGAATTCTTTAATCTCTCTAGACTCTCTAACCTTTCTGTAGGGTTCTATAGTATCTCTAGATCTAAAGAATATTTCTCTCTAAGCATATAATGAATAAATGGCTCAAACATATTTATACAAGGGTTAAAACGAAAAACCTAATGCAATAGGAAACCGAATCCAAGTAAGAAAATAAGTTAAACCCCGTAGCCAGGGAACAACACGGCCAGGCCATGGCCTTCTTCTCAAGCCACGCCCAGCCCGTGGACTTGAGCTGTAGAAAGCACCAAATAAACTCATAGTCAGTGAACTCCACGGGCAGGCTGTGGTGTTCATCCAACACCACGGGTGATATCTTGTTTATCACTTTACTTTTTGATAGTTTTTAATTGGTTTTATAGTTGTTTTTGAATTAGTTTAGCTAGTTTTTTAGCTATTTCCTTAATTTGTGCAAATTTCCTTCTTGTATGCACTTTCTTTGGGCGATTTGTTTCATTTCAGGACTTAGGAGCACACTTGGAGGACACTTGCACAACCCCGAATATTAATATCGAAGAGGAAGGTCAAGGAAGCATAACCGAGTTTCGGAGGCAAATATAAGAAGTTTTGGAAGAGTTTGCGCACAAGGGTCAACTTCAAATGGCCATAACTTTCAGCACACAAAACATTTTTGAGAGATTCAAGTTGGAGATGAAATTTTGGCTCAATATCTTTCCAACGAGTGGTCACAAGCTCAATTTCGATGTAAAACGAGTGAGATATGGCCGTTTGAAAATAAACTGACGAAACTGAAAACTGACCCGAGCGCTCGGGTCAACTGACCCGCCCGGGTCAATCTGCGATTAACTCATTTTCACTCCTGTTGGTCTAACCCGCCCGAGTCAGGTGACCCGAGAGCTCGGGTCAGGCCACCCGGGGGCTCGGGTCATCTTACCCGCCCGGGTCGGGTCATTTTTCCAAAAACCTTTTTACGACTTTGTTTGTTTTAATGCGGGGGTTGTTTTGTAATTTTCTGTTTTATTTCTTATGACTATATAAGAGGGACTCCTCTTATTTTAACTTAGGCTAATTTACATTATATTTTAATAAAGTGAGATTTCAAATTCTTAGAACCCTAGGAGAAAGAAAATCTCATCTTCTAGAGAGAGAAGTGAGAGAAACTTGTTGAAAGCTTGGAATTTGAAGAATCTAAGAAGGAAACTTGAAGATTTGGAGACTCCTTCAACTTTAACGAGAATTTCTTACTCTCTCTCATATTTTATTGCTTTATTTTCTTATTTCCATGTCATTCTCACTCTATTTACTTATTCATCCTAGATTATTGTTTTAGTTCATGTTAATAGTTGTTAATGTCTTTTAGTTTATAATCTTTCATGATTTGTGAGTAGCTATTTCTTTGGGAAGGGTTTGAAGCCATTAATGAGTTCATGAACAATCCAACATTGGATTTTGACTTGGGATAATTTGGGTTAATTGATTTGGCATTTTCATGAATGTTTGTGTGATTGGCCATCATAGGAGCATAATTTAGGTACCCATAGTGAAGGATCGAGAGATGAAGTTAAGGGGTTGCCTCAAATCGATTATTAGGCTTGAAGGACCATCAGAATAGGGACTACCTAGCCTAGGGGACTTAGTTTGCTTGTTTAAGTTCATCATGTTTATGGATATGCTTGGTTGAATGCCTTAGCCATGAGAATAGGTCTTCGGCAAGAGACCAGGCCAATCTAGCTATCTCGAGAGAGTGGTTAGAGTACCAATGGATTAACAATTCCCCTCAATTGATCCCCATTGTTGATTCCCATTGTGATTGCTTGGTTTGTGAATAAGTTGATTGGTGGATACCCCTTCCCAAAGTCATTTTTCTTATTGTCTTTTCATCTATAAATCTTCAAAAACATAGAGTTTGCTTAGCTTATCATAAATCGATATTTATTGGTGCTTCCCTTAGTCCTTGTGGATTCGACCCTTTACTTGCCCTATATTGGGTAGTTTAGGTATTTTTGACGTGTTTACAACGAGCGGGTCAAATTTTGGCGCCGTTGCCGGGGACTTCGGCTTGCAATGATTTGTGTTGATTAGGTAAGTCTAGGCTATTTGTGAATATTCTTTTTTCTTTCTTTCTTTTTTTTCTTTTCTTTCTTTTTTTTCTTTCTTTTTTTTTTAAAGAAAAATTCTCAAAAAAATGGCAAGTACTTCTTTTCCTCAATATGACAATGAATACTTTTGGGCATACTTTGATAGGCTTAGGGAGTTTATAAAGTTCCATGACTATGATATTGGGGAAGCTTGTGAGATTACATATTGGGGACTAAATGATCATACTAGAGGAGTTGTTGAAAATATGTTTAACGGTGAGTTTCGAGCGACATCTTCGGATGAAGCTTGGAATTTTTTTATGTGGTTAGCTAGGGACACTTATGATTCCGACTTTTATGCAAATTGTCATGATTCCTCTAATATTGGCATGAATTTCTTTAATGAGTCAAATGTTCCCACAAGTGAGCCTATTATGCATGACCATATTCCCTCATATGTTTGTTGTAATGAGGTAGATTCCAATCTTGATGATATTCATGCTGCTTCTCGATTTTCATCAAATTTTTACAAGAATTTCAATGATGTGTCACATGTCCCCAATATTGATTCTCATATGATTGATTGTAATCCCTCCCCCAAAATTGATTTTCAAGGTTCCTTGCATTCTGAATCATCGAAATCCGAATTAGAGCTTACTCTTGAGCGATATCTTATTGGGGCAAATTCTAGTGCCAATTATGAGCCTCTCCCTAAAGTTGACTCCAAACCCATTGAGGATCTCTTTTTACAATTGAAAAGTGGATTGAATTCGCTTGGGGAAAATCGAGGTTGCAAAAATGATATTCTCAAGTTTGATTATGTTGATTCGAGGTATTTTGAAAATGAAAATCAATTGGAGAAACCCCATGATCTTGATGATGGTTTTTGGAGTAGTGACGATGAGGGGTATGTTTTTGAGGAGAAAAGGCCCATTATTGAAGATATTGTTGAAAGTGAGGATGTTTATGAGTCTCTACATACCCTTTTTGAGTCTCATGTATCTACATCTAGTGGATTGGACCTTACTTTCCCTCCTTGTGCTTTAGAGCATCCATCCTCTCCTACCCTTTCTTACTTGAGTGAAGATCTTGGTCAAGTTGAGGGTGAGATACCTCATTTAATGGTTGGTGATATTTTTAAGACTTTAGATGATGGCAAAGATGTTTATAAGGAGTCATTGGTTAAAAAAGTGTGATTTGAAGACTTGTGATATAGGAGAAGTCATTTGTGAAACCTTAGTTTCTATTCCTTCACCTTATATCCCATTTTCAAGAAACATCGACCTAGTTCCTTCTTTTCCCATCTCTTTCCCTTATTTACCCAAATTACCTCCATTAGATGAGCCCCCTTCCTCCTTTGCCCTTCAAGTGCCCAATTTGATTATTTTTGAGGAAGAGAGTGAGACTGCCACAAAAAAGAGTTTATTGAGGAGAGTTTATCATGTCATTTTTCTTTTTCTTCTTATTTTGATTTTTCTTCTTATTTCTTTATTTTTCCTTTTGTTACCTCTTTTAGGCATCCTCCTCCTTATTTGCATAGAGTTGCATTGCACTTTATGCACTCCTTGCATTTTGTCATTGCATACTTAATAATAATGGAAATGTGTGCTAGTGCATTTGACAAACTCTTGCGATCTTTGAATTGCTATTTACTAGAAAGGTCAAGTTTAGGACCTTAAATAAGCCTTTCTCGGGAAGTAACCCGTGATTTATTGCTTTTATTTTTTGTTTTTATTTTACTCATTCTTCTTTTCTATTATCTTTGATTTTGATTTAGGTACATAGTTTGTATGACAACCATTCTCAATAGTACGTGGAAAGCAAATCATGGTTTTGAAGAAGTTTATTAGAAATGGAGAAATTGGGTCATTTGCGGGTATTTGCACCCACCTACTATCCGGTAGCTTCCTTCCTTTTGTTCTTTCTTCAATGCTCTATGATTTGTGGAGTATATGTTTGTTGGTTGAATGTTTCTTCCCTCCCTCCCTCCCCTTGATCATCTTGTTCAAGCATTGAGGACAATGCTTAATTCTAGCTTGGGGGAGTAGCTATTTGCTAGCTTGGGGGAGGTGTATATAGTTTTTATTTCCTTTTTTTTCCATTTTCAAAAAAATCTAAAAAAATTGACTTATTTTCATTTCTTTTCTTTCTCTTTCAAGTTTTGATTCCCCTCTCTTTAGTTCTAACAAAGTCAAAAATGAAAAAAAAGAATTGAAAAACAAGGAAAAAGAAACAAAAAAAGAAGCGTTAGTTATAAATAAAAATATGGTTTCCTTGCCCAAGGAAGATGCTAAGTAATGATATGATGTGGATTCCTTGCTTTGACTTTGAGTATATGTTTAGAGGCTTCTTTTGGAAGAGTGTGATCATGGGTTAAGGTGTTTTAGGAGTTGTTTAATTTTGATTGCATTAGAATCTACCAAAATGAAACTAATGAATGATCAATTGGATGTCTAGTCTTGAATCTTGACTAAGTTGCTCATGCTTGGATAATTTTAGCTTCAAATTTGCGGTCCCCTGTGTCCCTAGATATACTCATCATGTCCCGAAATAAAGCTCTACAAGAAACTTAGTTTTTATTTCTCTTTGTATGCAATAAGTGGCACAAAAAGCCACAAGTTCTTATGTCTCTCTTTAGTGAGTAGTTACTTCCCCTTTGTATAATAAAAATTCCCATAATAAGGGAAAAACAAAAAAAAGCCAAAAACAGTAAAAAAAGGCGTGAAAAATGAAAAAAAAAAGTGAAGAAAAACGAAAAGCAAAAAGAATAGAAGAATTCCAATAAAAGAGGTCAATTTGTGGATGCCTCCCACACTTAGTGCTATTTTTGTAAAAGTTTCGAGTAGAGGGGAGTCTAAGGCATGTTTGTGTGTCTAGGGATGGTGGACTAGTAGGTTGAGCTTCTATAACACTTGAAGGGCTCTAAATCTTTTGGATAGCTAGGTGTTCTCTAATGAGCGAGTAATTAAAAGGTCTAATTAGGTGTCCTTTTGCAATCTCGATTAATTGCTTTCTCTACTCATAACCTATGAGTACACTTGAAAATTAGTTGCTTTGAAAGTTTCTCTCCATCCTTGCTTGTGAACCATTTCATTGATAGTTGACTTGGGCATTGCTCTTGAATTTGATTGAATAAATGGTTGATGAAGCTAGAGTTGTGGGTTTGAAAACTCTTTGGAAACCCTCGCGAGATCCCACTCGCCCTCTAGAGCGATCTAGGGGTTTAAAGAGCTTGTTGCATGTGCTAAATGCAATCGTGATTCCTACGAAAATGAGTTAGTGTAAATTCTTTATCCTTCCTTCCTTTTTCATTTTTTCTTCCCCTTTCCTTCTTCATTTTGTTTTCAGATAAGTTTTCATTCTCCTACTTGTGTTTTAATCTATTTTGCTTGAGGACAAGCAAAGATCTAGCTTGGGGGAGTTTGATATCTTGTTTATTACTTTACTTTTTGATAGTTTTTAATTGGTTTTATAGTTGTTTTTGAATTAGTTTAGCTAGTTTGTTAGCTATTTCCTTAATTTGTGCAATTTTCCTTCTTGTATGCACTTTCTTTGGGCGATTTGTTTCATTTCAGGACTTAGGAGCATGCTTGGAGGACACTTGCACAACCCCGAATATTAATATCGAAGAGGAAGGTCAAGGAAGCATAACCGAGTTCCGGAGGCAAATATAAGAAGTTTTGGAAGAGTTTGCGCACAAGGGTCAACTTCAAATGGCCATAACTTTTAGCACACAAAACATTTTTGATAGATTCAAGTTGGAGATGAAATTTTGGCTCAATATCTTTCCAACGAGTGGTCACAAGATCAATTTCAATGTAAAACGAGTGAGATATGACCGTTTGAAAATAAACTGACGAAACTGAAAACTGACCCGAGCGCTCGGGTCAACTGACCCGCCCGGGTCACTCTGCGATAAACTCATTTTCACTCCTGTTGGTCTGACCCGCCCGGGTCAGGTGACCCGAGAGCTCGGGTCAGGCCACCCGGGGGCTCGGGTCATCTTACCCGCCCGGGTCGGGTCATTTTTCCGAAAACCTTTTTACGACTTTGTTTGTTTTAATGCGGGGGTTGTTTTGTAATTTTCTGTTTTATTTCTTATGACAATATAAGAGGGACTCCTCTTATTTTAACTTAGGCTAATTTACATTATATTTTAATAAAGTGAGATTTCAAATTCTTAGAACCCTAGGAGAGAGAAAATCTCATCTTCTAGAGAGAGAAGTGAGAGAAACTTGTTGAAAGCTTGGAATTTGAAGAATCTAAGAAGGAAACTTGAAGATTTGGAGACTCCTTGCAACTTTAATGAGAATTTCTTACTCTCTCTCATATTTTATTGCTTTATTTTCTTATTTCCATGTCATTCTCACTCTATTTACTTGTTCATCCAAGATTATTGTTTTAGTTCATGTTAATAGTTGTTAATGTCTTTTAGTTTATAATTTTTCATGATTTGTGAGTAGATATTTCTTTGGGAAGGGTTTGAAGCCATTAATGAGTTCATGAACCTCTAAATCCAACATTGGATTTTGACTTGGGATAATTTGGGTTAATTGATTTGGCATTTTCATGAATGTTTGTGTGATTGGCCATCATAGGAGCATAATTTAGGTACCCTTAGTGAAGGATCGAGAGATGAAGTTAAGGGGTTGCCTCAAATCGATTATTAGGCTTGAAGGACCACGAGAATAGGGACTACCTAGCCTAGGGGACTTAGTTTGCTTGTTTAAGTTCATCATGTTTATGGATATGCTTGGTTGAATGCCTTAGCCATGAGAATAGGTCTTCGGTAAGAGACCAGGCCAATCTAGCTAGCTCGAGAGAGTGGTTAGAGTACCAATGGATGAACAATTCCCCTCAATTGATCCCCATTGTTGATTCCCATTGTGATTGCTTGGTTTGTGAATAAGTTGATTGGTGGATACCCCTTCCCAAAGTCATTTTTCTTATTGTCTTTTCATCTATAAATCTTCAAAAACATAGAGTTTGCTTAGCTTATCATAAATCGATACTTATTGGTGCTTCCCTTAGTCCTTGTGGATTCGACCCTTTACTTGCCCTATATTGGGTAGTTTCGGTATTTTTGACGTGTTTACAATGAGCGCGTCAACGGGCAGGCCGTGGTCTTCTATTGTTCATGCTTTGATTCATTGTTGTGCTTCCCCAAATGCTCTGACTTAGTGCAATGTTGTAGCTCAACACAACACACACACACACACACACACACACATGGCACAACAATACCTTAGCTTGTTCCTTCACCTACTCGATTTATGATTCATCTTCAACACACCTTACATCAATAACATCAATCAAGATTCATAGCATATAAACATGGATTCCCAAACCCTAGATATAAAAACTACTCAATCATTAAATAAATAATAAAAACTACATCTAGAAAGGAAAACATAATTAAAGAAATCAATGAAAGAAACTAATTGAAATCATGAATTAATGAAGAAAAAGTGAAACTAGGGTTTACAACTAAAAACTAGAGAGAAAAAGAAGAAAACTAAAACTAAACTTAAGAATAAAGAAATAACGTAATGAGGGAGAGAGGAGAGAGAAGAGAGAGTTTTTCCCAACCTAAATAATATTAAGTAACCTAATATAACAAGGAAAGTAAGTTACAAGATAAGGAAAGTCAAATAAATCATTAAATGGGCGGATTGAGGTGATCCGCGCATACGGAAACAGATTCCAACAGAAACAGTCTGAACTTCCGAAAGGCATAACTCCTTGACTAGAATTCTCCTCGGGGCATGCCTCCTATCGTTGGAAAGCTCTTCAAGTCTAGTTTCCAAATATGCTGGAATTATTCAATTTTATGAAGTACATCAAAAGTTATGGTCAGAAGAGTAGACGTGACTCCTTTTCCACATTTCTTCTAATGCTTTTCCGCTTTATTTTTGCTCAAACTCGTATTAATTATACTCCATGATGATCCTTATCATTGCAGCTTCTTCCAAATGCTCCTAATCCTCAAGTTTAGCTAATTATACTCCAGATACGTTCTCAATCCCTGAAATTCATCAAAAACACGAAAACATATCGAATAGGAGTAGAATAATATACCTTAAGAATATAATGCAATAATGAACCTAAATATGAATCTAAATGCTCTAAAATGCAACCTAAATGCACCTAATAACTATATATAAATATTACTTATCAGTTTTCAACTGCTACTCAGCCCCGTTCTTTGGATCCATTGGCACCAGGCCCAAACATCTATTGACTTGCTTTGGACTTTTATATGCGTTCTTGGATTGGGATGACAAATTCAGAGTATTATAAATACTATCAAAGTGATGATTCTATAATTGCAAGTGAAATATCGTATATTAGAAGGTAGGCACATATCAAAACACATTACTATAAAATGGCTTGTTGATGCGGTATGTCACGACTCGTCGCAAAAATCCCCTAGAGCATTGCTTGGCAGCAGTCGTGGACTGGGCGCCTTGGCGATGGCCCAACGATGGCCTTGCTGCCATAAGGCATCTGGTGGCCCAAACGAGCACCAAATGGGCTCAAATTTGGGGGTCCGTCATATTTTGGGCCAATAAAGATAATGGTTGAGCCACATTTTTGATTTAAGGCCCAGAATCATATGATGGTGCATGGGCATATTCGGTGGTGCATGGGAAGCTTCTAGAGAAGCCTTGAATGCTCCTCCTTGTACATAAGCTTGTAGAGAGTGTGTAGAAGGTTCTAGGTAGCCTTTTGTAGAAGCCTCTAATTTAGGACGTTTTGGAACTCTCTTGAATTAGGGTTGGCTAGTATGGAGGCCTATAAATAGGCATCCCCATTCATTTGTAAAAACCATCAAAGAGAGCTCTTCACTTGTATTCCTTTGCTATCAATACAAAGCATTCCAATTGTGTCCTAGCTCCCACACTTAGCCAATTTTTCATAGCCACATAGCCTATCCAGCATATTGGGTGCCTTGACTAGTTGTTCGATGGGAGTGTGACGCTAGTAGGCAACGTGCAGGGACGAAAAAATCTATCCGCACGTGACACGTGGTATCAGAGCATCAACGATCACTATGGGTGTGACCTTGCTGACAGTGGTGTGCTAGTCGTTGTGCATACGAAATTTAGTGCGGGAAGTTACGATGTCGAGACAACAGCACAAAGAAAGCATTGTTGCATCAGGGGTCGTCTATGAGACCCAAAAGAAGAAGAAGCAAATGACCTCAGAGCTCGATGGTAGTCTTGCTAAGGTCGAGCTTGCGATGGGCGACCTTGTCGACAATGTTGAAGTTGTCGAACAAGGCATCGAGGAGCTCAAATTCTCTTCGGAAACGCTTGGGCAAACCATCAAGGGAATCGATAGCCGTGTCCAAGTGCTGGAGGTCAGAATGTCGGCAGCAGCGGCGGAAGCCACAGAGGCTGTCCAACTCCTCGTAAACAAGGTCACCGACTCGATTCGAATGGAGTTGGCGCAAGTCAAGGAGAGCGTTACGACGGAGCTCCAAACAAGAAAGGAGCAACTTGATTCTTTGCAAGGCGGCCGTGGCCGGGGGTGCCACGATCCGAAAGGGTCCAAAATTGAAAGTTCTGGAGCCGTCAAAATACCATGGGAAGCACGATGCTATGGAGCGCGACAACTTCCTATGGAGCGTCGAAAAGCACTTCGATGCACTATGCTTGGAGGACGACGCTTCCAAAATCAACACCGCCACTATGTATTTGGGGGACGATGCCATCCAGTGGTGGAGGAGGCGCGAGTCAGACGCAAAGAAGGGGCTTTGCTCACTCAAGACGTAGGATGAGTTTAAAGCTGATTTTAAGAAGCAATTCTATCCGGAGAACGCCGAAGAGATCGCGCTGAAAAAGCTACGTGGGTTGAAGCATACGTGATCGATCAAAGAGTACGTCAAACAGCACACTTCACTCAGGTTAGAAGTATCAGATATGCCGGAGAGAACTCAGCTTCTCTATTTCATGGATGGTCTACAACGATGGGCCGAGCAAGAGCTAAAACGACGCAACATGCAGACACTTGCGGAGGCCATCGCAGCTGCCGAGTTTCTGTTCGAGTACAAGCAAGACGCAAGGAAGGACAAAAGCGGCAGCAAGAAGGGCGGTAACAAAGAGAAAGGTGGGGGAGCCAAGTCCACCGAGCAAAGCAGTTCAAGCAACGTCAAGCAATACGAGAAGAAGGACAAAGGTAAGGACAAAACCTTTTCCGACGGCAAGCCAAAGAATCGTGATTGCTTCTTATGCGAAGGACCGCACTTTGCAAGGGAGTGTCCGCAACGACAAAAACTCAACGCAATAATTGGGGCACACTAGCAAAGGTACGGGGATGAGACGCAAATGGGAACTTTGCGTCTACTTAGCAGCGTCAAGGTTACGATCGAGAAGCCAAAGGGAGATGGTGACGTAGCCAAGGTAAGTACGCTTCCTCGTAACAAAAAGTCATCACTTATGTTTGTGGAGGCTTTCGTAAATGGCAGGACCTCCAAGGCACTCGTCGACACGGGTGCATCTCATAACTTCGTAGCCGAAAAAGAAGCCATAAGGTTAGAGTTGCTAATGATTCTTTAGAATTATTAGTTAGCCATAAGAGATAAAATTTGTTTAGAATTAAGTTTAGTAGTTTCACTATAATGAGAGTGTGATGGGTAAATTAAGTAAAGGGAAGCCTTATGGGAATGTGGTGTGCTCTCATGCTTATGGAGCATATGTTATATGTATAGTTACTTGTATTATTGGTGGAATTAGTCTACCAAGTTTGCTAATCTTATTTGCAGGACCTCTTACATGCAATTTATTTTCTCTTTTATCAGAGGGCGCAGTGAAAGCAAAGTAATTTATAGCTTTCTCGGTTTAGTTGTGTGTTTAATTTGTTTTGTGTTTTGCAATTTAAGAATAAAATTTTATTTTATTATAATATAGTCAGGTGTGTTGCATTGCATTTATTTTATTTGCTAGTTGCTTGATAGCATATGTTATTATGTGCGACGGTATATACTTTTTGTTCTTTTCCAATTAAGTGTTGTTTTTATGTGAGTACTACATATCTATTTTATTATTTTCAAAAATTTCTAGTTTGAGTTTATATTCCAAATTATATTTTAGATCTTTGAACTTAATAAATTTCATACCTATATTAGAGTTATATTGTGGTATTCAAATTTTGTTATTGTTAATATTTTGACATACTTGTTTGAAAAACGTTTAATTTCAATTATTTTATAATTATTTGGAAAAAGAAAGGGGTTTTGAAATTGTCTTTCAAGATATCCTTCAAATTTCTCTTACCGTCTTTGACCATCTATATTTATAAATATTTTTCTTTAATATTTTTATTTTTTCATGGTAATCCTTGTTTAGCCTTTAATTATGGTAATAAGTTTTGTAGTCTTGAAAATAAAAGTACTGTGATGAGTTATTGTGGGTTATAGATTGTAAAGTAGACGTAAACTATTTTGTTTTAAAGGTTAGTATTCAACAGCTTTTATTTTACTTACCAATTTACTTTCTTATTAGCATTATTTTTCAAACTCAAATGCGTGAAATGATCTCATTTACTATTTGTTGTTTCTTGTTTAAATATTTAGTGCTTTCTCATTTCATAGCAAAATTTTGGTTGTTTTCATTACTTCTTATTTAATTCTTCGATTTTGACTGATTTGTTTTATATTCTTTGAAAACGAAATTTATATACTTAGTCTAAATCTTAAACTTGTTTGAGTTGATATTAAGTCATAATGGGTGATTCCTTTGACTTGTATGTCAATTTGATAAGTTGACACATTTTGACTTTTGATTTAATTTCCTTTTTGAGTTGATATTAAGTTCATATTGGGCGATTCCGGTAAACTTTGATGTCGATTTGATAAGTTGACTTTCAAATAGTGTTTTTGTTGATACTAGGTTGCAATGGGTGGTTCCATGCAAATTTGTGTCGACTTGGCAAATTTTATAATTGTTGTTTATAATTTATTACTTTATCGCCTATTTATTATTAGTGTTTCGTCGTTGTGAAATTTATTTTAAAGTTATCAATTTATTTTTGCGAACTTTAAATTTCATATATATGTTTAGGAGAACGTACGCTCTTATAACATATGTCGTTACTTGAGTGCGTAAGTGCTATTTTAATAAAGCAGTTAGCTACTCTTTATTAAAGTGTTCTTATCTCTTTAAGTGGAGTATAAGCATGTGCGGTTATCTCTATTTAAATTGGTTTGGTTATCAATTTACGAACTTTTGCTTCTTCGTTTCCTTTCTAAAAATATTTATGTATGATTGGATTTATTCTTTTATAATTTTACTTAAATATTTATTCCTGCTTCTTTTGCAAAATTACCTATAGTTTATGGTGCAAACGTTTTTACCTTAAACTTTCTACTTGTCTTTGGTTCTTCCACATTTTATAAATGATGGTTGTTACCATGCTTCCTTACTACAACGGTTTTGGTCTTCCAAAATAAAATGTATCTTATTTGAGTTATCAAATTTTATACCCGCAAAGTTGTTTAGTTCTTAACTAAAATCCATTGATTTCTGTTTTCTTAAAGTTCTTTATCTAGAGTATTTTCTTTTGATCTCTTTGTTGTTTTGAAATTTCGAGGACGAAACTCTTTTAAGGGGGAGTGATTGTAACACCCCGTAATTTTCACCCTTTATTTTTGGTGTTTGTTTACATTAAAATGATATTTTTCGTAACAATAAAATAATTTATTATAAAAACTATTTTTAATGTGTATAATTGTTTAATTGTGGTATTGTGTTGTTGGGATTATCAATTTAAAGTGTGTATATATTTATTTAGGTATTTTATTAGTTTCGTTATTTGTTTAGGCGTTTAGGATGCGGTTTTGTCGTGTAACGTTTTTGTAACGTTGTTGGACCGACTTGAGTGATGAAATGTTACATCTAGGGGTGTTAACGAGCCGAACCAAGACCGAACCTGACTAGGCTCGGCTCGGCTCGACAATATATTCAATGGGGCTCGGCTCGAGCTCGAAGCTCGTCGAGCTTTAAATATTAGGCTCGGCTCGAGCTCGAAGCCATAACTTAAAGCTCGGCTCGAGTTCGTTAGGCTCGAAAAGCTCGAAGTCAAGTTCAACTAAAGCAAGTACTCTAAGGTCAGATTTCATAAGGCCCAAACATTTAGTTGTTTGAAGGCCCGGTATCCGAACTATTGTTACTTGCATAGCCTAAAAAAATAATAGGCAAGCTATTGGAAATGTATAACTCCATGGTTTCTTTTATAGAAGCATTTGAAACACACTCTTGTTAACTCACCGATGTGGGATACTAGGCTAGCTGAAATTTCAACTTGTTATTGTCCTTTCAACAAGGACTCACATTGTTTGGTAAAATTTGTTTACCGACAATATCAAGTGCTTGATATTAAAGTATATAGCTGCATGCCTACATCATGTTTGAGAAATCTCTCTCATCCTATTTTCTATTATTGTCTTTGTATTTCTTGGTTTTTTTTACGGTTTTGTTTAACTTCTTTTTATCAACTGTTTCTCCAATATTAAAACATACGAACTTTGGCTTTAGAGCCTAAAACTACCCCCTTTTTCCCATAGTTAATAATTATTATATCCTATATTTAACATTAATGAAATATTTTTGGTAATTTAAAATACTATCGAGCCTATTCGCGAGCTTTCGAGCCGAACTTAAGGTAGCTCAGGCTCGGCTCGTTAGAGTCTCGAGCCGAACTCGAACTCGAATCGAGCCCTCTCGAGCCGAGCTTTGACCGAGCTTTAACCGAGCCGATCTCGAATAGTTTGCGAGCCACCCTGGCTCATTAACACCCCTAGTTACATCACGTGTGGCGTGTTATGCTGGCCGAAAATCAGCATGTATGGGGAAGGAAAGTGAAGAGTTTGAAGCTCCTAATTAAAGACACCCTTTTGCTAGCTTGTAACCCCATCATTAATTCTATCATTATCCCCTTAAACCTTCTTGTTTTCTCTTGAAAAAAATCTGATTATGACCAGAACCTTTAGCCTAGTTTCTTCATCTTTACCCACGTCATTTTCAAGAAAAGAAAGAGTGGAAAGGAAGAGATCTAACCGTTGGATCGTCCTTAAATTTGGACAGCACGTTTAGAACATCTGGGTCTTCACTTTGACTGGAGCGATTGTGAATCCGAGCTTTTATTCACAGGGAATCATGGTTGGAACAGAACAACATGAAATGACATTTTTCAACGTTCAAGAAGAAAACGCCTAGTGACTTGTTGCTACAATTATCGTTCGTGGGGACTTGGATTGCACGCATATTTTTCGAATATCTTTAGACTCAGCTCTCCTCCCGACGTTCCAGGTAACTAGTAGTTATCTTAGAACGCTAGAGACTAGAGTATATTTCGGTAGTAGATTATTACGTTAGGAATTGTTTTCGTTACTTTTTATATGAAATTATTGATGAAAATTTACGTGAGTGATCATTATGTATGCTGTGTGTATATTATGTGCAGCAAATAATTTTTATTTGAGTTTTTCCTATTTTATTAATTAAATTGGTAATTTGTGTATTTATCGTTTAATTATAAAATATTAGTGAATGAGTTTGAAAATTATCGAAAATATTTTTTATTAAAGAATGTTATGTGTATAGTATGTTTGTAATGTCTTATAATAATTTTTGCCTTTTGTTTACGAGTTTAATTAATTGAACTCCCTATTTATGCATTTTCGTGATTGTTAGTAATTAATTCGTGAAAACTATATTTTGAGGCTGAAAAATCTATTTCTTTACATAATATGTATTACTGTGGGTTTTTTCATGTTATGTAAATTTTTAGTAATTTGTGTACATTTATTTATAATTTTAAGTATTTTATTGGCTTTATTGATTAATCTGGAAATTATTGTTTAATATTACTTTTAGAGTCCTAAAATTAGAAATAAAATTATTACTGTGTCAGTAAAGCTATGATGGTTGTATGTTAATTTTTGTGAGAATTTAGGGTTCCATTTTATTTATTTAATAATTTTTATTGTGATTTTGGTTAGTGATTTGAGTTTATTCTTTTTAATTATTAATGGATTAATAATCAGGATTAAAATGAAACTTTTTGCATTCTATGAAGGCTGATGATTTTTAAGTTACTGTGGTTATGATTGGGTGTTATTTGCTGAATTTATGAGTTTTGGGGTTAATCAGTACTGTTATTCGGTGGCGTCAGACGCACAGAGATGCGTCATACGCAGGGTGACTCGTGCGTTAGACGCGTAGGTTGGTGCTGAGCGCAAGCTCATGCGCCGAGCACACGGTTTTGTGTTGCATGATTTTCGTATGTGCTTGTATTTATGCTTTACATGGTGTTGGTGATCTTGAATGATGTGATTCTTTTCTGGTTGTTAATGTTGGTGCTGTAAAACTCTTTTCATATCATTATTTATGCTTAATTGTGTACAAAGTATTTGTTGTTTAAAGTATATGTAGTAAATTTGTAAGTTACTTCTTTGAGGAATTTTGAAGAGATATCTATTGATGAATTGTGGGTATAAGGCCTGGTGGCATCCCTTTGATAAATATTATTGAGATGAATGATACTTTTATGATATTTATGATTTTATTTTGTGATAAGAACATCCGGTGGGATAGATGTAGTCCCCGGTGAAGAACATGCCAACCACCTGGTTTGCGAACTAGGGGTAAACCTGGGTTAATTGTTGTCGTCCGAGAGGACAGGGAGTTTGGTCATTCTTAGACACATGCAGTGGGGAACGTAAGCCCATAGACTGACCTGGAGATTGCGATCTGACAAACATTAGGAAGGTGAATTGCGATTCACTGACGTTCGGTTTCTGACTCAATAACTTGTTTTACCCATACTTTTATTTTTTTAATTTATGTACTCTTGAGATGATTTATTTATTTGATCTTATTTACTTGTTATTTACTTTTCATTTGTATTACTTGTGAGTTTTATGGATATGAATGCATGTTGTAGTTGTCTTGACTTTATTCTTTCCTTTTTTTACTAATCTATATATGGAATAGACTTTGATTTCTTTTGTTCTGGGAGAACTGCTAGTTACTCCCCACTGATTGTGGATGTTTGATATATATTTTGCAGGTAATGTTGATGGGAATCTTCTTTGGTTTTAGCTCGGGTTGAGATGTGAGCATTAAAATGTTAGATGTTTTAGGCCTAGACTTTTAATTAGTTTAAGAGTCAGTTTTCTCTTTTGGATATTAATCTAATTAATTTAATTTATTTATACTATTTATTTATGTTGGTTTTATCACTTAGTTATTTAAACGTATTTCTTGTAGTAGTGACATTCCCAGAAGACGATGTTTCCGCCATCGTCCTATAGTACTCTTATTATTTCTTTCTTTTCCGCTTTAAAATTCTGGAGTGTTAGATGGCGCCACCGGAGTTAGAGGAGTTGCGGAAACAACTCAAGGAACTATTGGAACCATGATTCATCTGGCCATCAAAGGCGCCCTATAGTGCTCGAGTCTTATTCCAGCGCAAGCATGATGGGTCCTTGCACATGTGCATAGACTACCGGGCACTCAACAAGGTGTAGACACATAATCGTGTCTTCCCATTAAGGATCCGATGATGAAACATACCGTGGTCTTAATTGGTCCGACCCAAGGGCAAAGCAGTCTGAAAAGCCATTCAAAACTATTTCGAAAAGTGTTAAAGTCCTATTTTAAAGCCCAATTAATTATTCATGATAATTAATTGTATTTGAGCGCAATTCTTTAAAAAGCCTAATTAATTGATAATTAATTGATTTATTTTAATAAATAAATATTTTCAAAATATATTTTTTATAAGTTAAAATCAGATTTTATCCCGTAAAATAGGATATCCGTAGTTAAAAGATAAAAGAAAATCTGTTAGTAAAAAACTTGTCAAAACGTATCAAAAACTAGCTTTGCGCTGAGCGCAGCTTCCTGCGCCGAGCGCACGTGTCCTGACACGTGGGCTTCCACGTAAGCTGCGCCTAGCGCACAGCCTGTGCCAAGCGCACCAGAACTGCCACGTAGACTTCTGTTTCATGTAGAGTCCTGCGTCAAGCGCAGTTCTCTGCTTGAGACGCGGATTTTCTTTCTCTCTTTTTTAAAAAAGCGCGTACCACGTGTACGCTTTTTACTGGTCATGCCGCGTCATGTGCTTGCCAAGTCAGCTGCGCCAGGCGCAGCTATCGCGTGAGGCGCAGTGTCGTTTTCCATATAAATAGGATTGATTTCCGTACAGATGGAAGAATGGATTTTTCACATAACACTCGACGAATACTTTATGAATACCTTTTTGCGATCTACAAAACTTCCCTACAAAATTCATACTTTCAAACACAAATACATTCAATCTACATACATTCAAACATTTCGATTTTCAGGGTTCACGATTGCTCGTCCCGAAGGTTGTCAATCTCTCATACGCAAGCCACGGTATAATCCTGAGGGTCCTTAAATAAATTATTTTTATATTGAAGTTACTAACCATTTATTTCATGATGTAGATCTTTAATATAAAATCGCTTTACCGTGCATTCTAAACCTCCTTCTTTCTTTTTATTTATTTTTCATACATTATTACATGCTTGCCTGATCATTCTGTTCATATTATATGAGTGTCCTGCTTTATTGCTTTTACCACCCACATGTTATTTATTGCTAATCAAAGACCTAAAGAACTGTTCTAACATTAATCAGATTAATTTGGACAACCTTTTAGGTTCCCTGTAAATTGATTGCCTAATAACATGACACTAAAAATAGTCTTTTTATGTGTTTCCTGAACCAATTTAGACTAAATATTTTTAGGGTGTATAAAAACGTTATATGATTTTTTTTTGGCATAAAATTTGTTATGAATCGATATTTAGTAGAGGCCAACTCTGGGCGAATGTGGTTCATTATGACTATATTCGTACCCTCACCCCCGAACTCAATCTTTGGTTCATTTTGACCATCTATGGAGTCTGGACGGGGAAATCTACATTGGATAATTTGTCCCTATGGTTTTCCCATATCCAATTAGATTTATGATTCAACCTAAAAAGAATTGTTGGCGACTTCTTTCTAAACAATTTTCCATAAAACCTTTACAGTGGGGTAGTCAAATCTAATACGCGCTCACACCGCGTAGGCGAAATAAAAACACGCCTACAATTTGGCCACTTCACTGGGGAGGATTTTAAAAAATTAATTTTTTTAAAAGAGTGGGTGAAACTTGAAAAATACGATTCATTCTTATTTTTATGCCTTTGAATAATATACAGTTTTGCATATGCATGGCTATTGTTCAGCCATCATAAGAACAATCTACCTTGCCTCATTAGCACATGTTCTATGTGTGAGGTCACCCCCAGGGGGGTTTGCGCTTTGTTCTTCCAAAAAGCTTCCTGAGCGATAGTGTTGAATCTTAGTCATACGTAAACCTACCCAACCATGTCATTGTTCTCTTGTTCCTGACTTGAGACTGGAGTGCGTCTTACACGTGGCCACCTCTTTAAGCAGGGGTACGAAGCGTGGGATCAATCTCTTAGTTATGGACCTTTTCAGCCTTAACCTAAACCTGACCAATAGTTGAATGTACAACTGGACTTTAGGTTGAGAACTTTTGCATCCATGTTACTTGACATTTATGTGTGATTGCAACTTTTGCCTGCTAATATGCTTTACGCCCGGAAATATTGCAAGTCGCGTATAAAACAAATCGTCGTTTTTGCCCGAACCTTCGTCAATTAATCAATACGCATGCCGCAGAGCATTGCGCCAAACGTATTAAGTTGCGCCTGGCGCAACGCTCCTGCGCCAGACGCATAGACTACGCGCCGCGCGCACCAGTTGCGTGGCACGCAGTCTATTCGTCCCATGCTTATTGGTCTTTTGACCTTTGTTCGAGTCTAAGATAATAAGTTTGCATCAGTATCATATTTAAAAAAGGGTCAGTCTTTTCATGCAAGGTCGGGTCTGTCCTAAAAAGTGCATCTAGAAAAAAAATTGTAGAGTTAGAGTTGTCATGCATGTCTACCTTCTCCCTGCTGTTCAACGAATCTTTCCTATCAATCTTACCCTACTATATTCAATCATTTTCATAAAAAAAAAACTTACATTTTTTTCAAAATCAATCCTACACCATATTTTATTCTACTCTGTTTCGAAAAGCATTTACTAAACACCATTATACATGACATTCAATAAAAAAAAAATATTTTCAAAATTAATCCATCATCTTTTCCTAACAAAAGATGAAAAAAAAAACAGGGGGTTCCTTTCAAAAACGAATTTCGAAAAGTCTAAGCTTATTCTAAACACCTTCATTCAATCCAATCCAATTATCCAAATCCAATCCATCTTGCATTCATTATAGGCCCATATGCATTAGAGTCCATTTTGCATTCATATAGGGTCCATCTAATTCGAGTCCATGCATTCATATTAGGCCCGCTAGCATTAGAGTCCATCTTAGGCCCATATAAGTCTAGCTCATGTCAAAACCTAGGCCCATTTGCATCTTTATGTGAACCCTAGTCTATGTCGATCCCAGTCTATAAGCCCATGTGCATTTTCAAAGTCAATCCAATCCAATTCCAAATCCATATAGGACGAAGTCCAAACCATTAAGTCTAGCGAAGCTAGTCATCCCTGTAAGACCCTAATGGCACCCCTTGACTTAGCTAAGCTAGTCATCCTTGTAAGACCCTAACGGCACCCCTTGACTTAGCTAAGCTAGTCATCCCTGTAAGACCATAACGACACCCCCTTGACTTAGCTAAGCTAGTCATCCCTGTGAGACCATAACGACACCCCTTTGACTTAGCTAAGCTAGTCATCCCTGTGAGACCATAACGGCACCCCTTTGACTTAGTGAAGCTAGTAACCCCTAAGACCATAAGGGCACCCTCCGAGTTTAGTGAAGCTACTCCTATCTTACAACTATAGCAATCCCAAATCATCAAGTCTGGCGAAGCCAATTCCTTCCTAAGCCTAGCTAAGCTAGCTTAGACAATCCTTTTGAGCCTAGTCTATTTGCGAAGTCTAGTCCAGTCTGCTTGCATAATCCAGTCCAGTTCTGTCCACACTAGTGGAAAAAAACGCAAGGGCTGCGTTTTTTGAAAAACGCAGCCCTTCGTGTATGAAGGGTTGCGGTTAGAAAAAAAACGCAGCCCTTCGTATTGTACAAAGGGCTGCGATTTTCAAGGAAACCGCAGCTCTTTTAGTGAAGGGTTGCGGGTAGCCCGAAAACGCAGCCCTTCGTGATACGAAGGGCTGCGTTTTTGGGCTAATCGCAGCCCTTCTTGTTTAGGTGGGCTTTTTAATAAATGAAGCGCGCACAAAGCAAGAGGGGTTTCCTCTCCTTTCTCTTTCTCTCATACTCATTCTCGGTAGAAATTCTCATTCTCTCTCCTCTCTCTCATTCTCTCACAAAGAGGGGTTTCCTCTTACCTCACCACAACCACTCTCCACACCACACCACCAACGAGCAATCCTCTCATCGTCTTCACACCACCAAACGAGTCCCTCTCGTCACTCCTCTCGTCGTCTTCTCGTCGCGCACACCAACCTCTCGTCGTCTTCTCGTCGCGCAACCCACCAAAGCCCCTCTCGTCGTCTCCTCTCGTCGTCTTCAATGACCACACCAACCGCGCATCCAGATCTAGGGTTTTCAACGAGCGCACCACCAACGAGTACACCAGCACCTCCTCTCGTCTCTCGTCACTCCTCTCTCGTTCATCACGCACACCAAACGCGCACCCAGATCTAGGGTTCGTCAGTTTTTATCTTTTTTAATTTTTTTTTTGTAATTTTTTTTTGTACTTGTGATATTTTAGGTTTAGTTGATGGGCTTTAGTTTCGTATTTTATATTTTGTTTCGGATTTTGTTTGTGATAATTTATTCAGAATTTTCATTTTGATTTTTTTTGGAATTTATTTGTGATTATTTATCCAAATCTAGGGTTGGGCTTTTGTTTCATATTTTATATTTTTTAATTTTAATTTGTGGAATTAATTTGATATTAGGGTTTCTGTAGTATTTTTTCATCCAGATTTGTAGTACTGTTCTTTATAATTTTGTTTATTTTTTTTCTAGAATATGCGCTGGTGTTGATGCTCAAATAAAAACAATATATGTAATCAGTAAATGTTTTTGGGTACATTTAGAACTATAAAATGCAAAAACAAAAATAAATTTTTTTTATTTTTTTAGGTGACAAGGTTTGCGGGCTTTATAAAAAACCGCAGCCCTTTGTACAAGGAAGGGCTGCGGTTTAGGCCCAAAACCGCAACCCTTCCATTGGAAGGGCTGCGGTTTTGAGCCTATACCGCAGCCCTTGGTAGTGAAGGGTTGCGGTCAAAAACCGCAACCCTTCACTTTTGCCGAAGGGCTGCTAAGGCAAGGGCTGCTTGCCAAAAACGCAGCCCTTAGGGCTGTTTTGACCGCATCCCTTGCGTTTTTCTCCACTAGTGCCAGTCCAGTAATTTGCATCTGCATATAGTTAGGCCCATGTCACCATCATGACCATAATCATACCCATTTCTAATCATTTCCCGTTTCCATTTCACCTTCCATTTTTCATCCCCATTTCTCCATCCCTCATTTCCATTTCTCATTTCGAAAGCATCATTTCTAAAAATTTACGAGGTCCATTCGATTTCTGTTCAGGACGGATCGTGAGATTATAACTTGGGAACGCCTGACAGAGAGGATACAAGGTCAACCTACTCCTAGACTCGTTAAACGCATCCTCACTTTTTCAGACGAATCCTCCCACTCTTCTGAATCATCATCTGAAATGGGAGACACTAATGAACAACTCAGTGCCCCCTTATGGCCCAACTCACACTGATGAACTCTCGTCTTGAGGAACAAGACAAAGAGATCAAGGCGCTGAGGGAGAAGCTAACTGAAGAAGACGAGCAAGGCGACACTCTACCACCAATCAAGACCAACACAGATTTGAGGTTTGAAAAACTCGAGCAATTGATCCAGTCAATTCATGCACTCGAGAGTCAGGCTCATGGCCATGACATTATTGATCCTGAACTGAGGGACAAGCTCCCTAAGAAGGTAACATTGGGTGACCTCCCAAAATTCAAGGGGGTCGAAGACCCAAATGATCCTCTGAGAGCTTTTTCCATCTCTATGGCTCTCAAGGGCATGAGCAAGGACCTGTTTGCTTAAGTATTTCCTTTAACCTTGGATGCACATCCATTCAAGTGGTTCGGATCACTGAACAAAACTAAGCTGAATGACTGGGACTACATCAGAGAGGAGTTCCACAAACAATATATATATATATAACACTCAGCTTCCTATTGGCCTGCATGAGTTGGAGTTAACTAAACAAAATTCCAACGAAGATTTTGTCACCTTCCTTAACATATGGAGGGAAAAAGCTGCACAAATGACCAATAGGCCATCTCAGGAGGATCAAGTCCGACTGGTGATCCATAACTTGCAGCTGAAGTATGGGGGATCATATCAAGTTCCAACCCATAGAGTCTTTCACAAAGCTCTATAAGGTAGGCCTCCTGATTGAAGAAGAGGTACAGGCCAACAAGAACAAGAGTTCCAACAACAACAACTCTTTCAAGAATAGTAATAACAACCCTTCTAACTCTAAAGGCAACGACATCAATGCTCTAACTACTGACAAGAGGGGTTATCAAGGACTTCAAAGGACATTCTCTCCTTTAGGCATGTCTCTAGAAGAAGCCTTCACTAGGCTTCATACAAAGGGAGCACTTCAGCCCCTTGGCCCTACTCCGGACCCTGCTCCTGAGAAGAGATCCAGTAGATGGAATCCTAATTCCTACTGCAAGTACCATCAAGGAAATGGGCATCTGACATCACAATGCTGGACTTTGAAGCATCATCTGCAGGATATGGTTGAAGACGACAGATTACCAATTTCGCCTGCAGTAAAAGTCAGCAATAGCGGCAACCCCATGGGAAATGCCTAAATAATGTAGGGGGCTTAGTCATTTAGCGTTGGTTTTCTAGGTTGAGTCGGAGAGTCCCTCCCCTAGCTCCTTCATTTCCTTTCCTGTCAAGTCTATGTCATTTAGGTTTTTATTTCTAATAAGCCTTGTTCTATGTATTTCCAATTAATAAAATAATTGCATTTTCATTTTTATTTTCATTGGCCTTCCATCATTTTATTTATGCTTCTAATTCATTGATGAAACTTAAATCACCTAATGAACTCGACAACAATAAAAAAAAAGATAAAAAAAAAGAATAAAGATAAAAAAAGAGGACATCCTTTGGATCAAGAGTTATTCCCCTCTCCCTTCCATTACCTTTCATAAGCCATCCTCATACAACCAAAGAAAAACAAAAACCTTTTAAACCATCATCTCCATTAGCCAGATGACCTTTCAAAATTAAGGCTCCATAAACAACCTTCAAACCTTCCACTACCCTAAACCAATAGCTTGTGTGCAAGCCCTACTACACAAAAGATCAATGTCAGGCAAAAATGAAAAAGCGAAAAAAAAATTCAAAGTGCGAAAGAAAAATAAGCAAAAGCAAAAGAAAACGCACATGACAAAAAAAAATGCAAAGAGAAAGAGCCAAAGACAAAGAAATAAAAAGTCAAGCTAGGGGGCTTGCACACAAGTTCTACCCCTCATTCAAATCCTTCAATCCATCAAACCTTTAAAACCCATATCCATGATCCTTACCTTATTTCAACCAATTCAACCTTCATCAAGCCTAAAACCTTTAACCTTTCATCCTTTCATCAACCATAACTCCTTTTTCAAGGTATGTCCAAGCCCGCTAGGTTGAAAACCCGAAAGGGCGGCCTAGGAAAAAGTTAGGGCACAAAAAAAAATCAGATCTAGAACTACGAATGGTCTGATTCCGCAAGGATACGTTGGAATCCTCATCTCGAGGTCCGACCGCTTCAATAAAATAAATTAGTCATGGTCTAATAATTTGATTTTCTAGAGTTTACGAGCATAATCTCTTTCTAGATCCCAACATAGACTCGAGTTTGAACCTAGCCTCGTTAAAGCCTTTTCTCACCTACATTTATTTAAGTCACAAAATTTAAACCTTTTTATTTTTTAATCCAAAATCTTCTTGTCCCTGAAGGACTCTCCGATAATTCCATGGTTTCTAGCGGTATTTGGCTTTGCCTATATCAACTTCCCAAAGAAGATTCCCCAGCGATAACTTTTAACGTTCAAGACAGATCAATTACAATATCAGATGAAGTACATGACAAATTCAGGACAAGCTCACCCAAAGTGGGGGCTTCCTATGTGTGGTGGTTCCTCCAATTCAAGTCAATTTCCCGAAAAGTTGTAATCCGCGGACCTCGTTTACGGACCCCGATCATTTACTACAAACGATTTTCGAAAATCATTCTATCTATTCCTGATTACTCTATCATTCTATAAATCTTCTAGCCTTGCAAAACCCTAACCTTGCATTGCATTTCATACATTCTAGTCTTGCAAAACCCTGACCTTGCATGATGTGTCATCTCCCTTAGCTTTGCATAACCTTAATCCTTGCATATCGTCTCATGCATCCTTAGAGAGTCTAAGTTTGCATTATTGCATCATTATGTGCTTAGCTGAGTTGTTTGCACCTATATGCTAACATCTTCTCCTGCAGGTAATCAGATTGCTTGTAGTTATTGTCCTACATACTAACTTTGTTTTGCAGAGACCGACGTATATAGATCAGTTCTAAACTGCAGAGCGTTTAGAATCGTTCTCCGTCCCAACACTGTATACTTTGACTATCGGTTTCCCGAACCTCAGTCAAAGTGGGGGCTTCTGTAGACACATAATCGTGTCTCCTCATTTAAGGATCCGATGATGATATATACCGTGGTTTAATTGGTCCGACCCAAGGGCAGAGAAGTCTGAAAAGCCATTCAAAACTATTTCGAAAAGAGTTAAAGTCCTATTTTAAAGCCCGATTAATTATTCATGATAATTAATTGTGTTTGAGCCCAATTCTTTGAAAAGCCTAATTAATTAACAATTAATTGAATTATTTTAATAAATAAATATTTTCAAAAGATATTTTTTATAAGTGAAAATTATATTTTATCCCGTAAAATCGGATATCCGTAGTTAAAAGATAAAAGAAAATCTTTTAGAACGCGTTTTTATCAAAAAAACTGTCAAAACGTGTCAAAAACTAGCTCTGCGCTGACCGCAGCTTCCTGCGCCGAGCGTAAGGCCTGTGCCGAGCGCACGTGTCCTGACACGTGGGCTTCCACGTAAGCTGCGCCTAGCGCACAGCCTGTGCCAAGCGCACCAGAACTGCCACGTAGACTTCTGTTTCATGTAGAGTCCTGCGTCAAGCGCAGTTCTCTGCTTGAGACGCGGATTTTCTTTCTTATCTTTTTTAAAAAGCGCGTACCACGTGTATGATTTTTACTGGTCATGTGCTTGCCACGTCAGCTGCGCCAGGCACAGCTATCGCGTGAGGCGCAGTGTCGTTTTCCCTATAAATAGGATTGATTTCCGTACAGATGGAAGAACGGATTTTTCACATAACACTCGACGAATACTTTACGAATACCTTTTTACGAACTACAAAACTTCCCTACAAAATTCATACTTTCAAACACAAATACATTCAATCTACATACATTCGAACATTCTGATTTTCAGGCTTCACGATTGCTCGTCCCGAAGGTTGTCAATCTCTCATACCCAAGCCACAATATAATCCTGAGGGTCCTTAAATAAATTATTTTTATATTGAAGTTAATAACCATTTATTTCATGATGTAGATCTTTAATATAAAATTGCTCTACTGTACATTCTAAACCTCCTTCTTTCTTTTTAGTTATTTTTCATACATTATTACATGCTTGCCTGATCATTCTGTTCATATTATATGATTGGCCTGCTTTAATGCTTTTACCACCCACATGTTATTTATTGCTAATCAAAGACCTAAAGAACTGTTCTAACATTTAATCAGATTAATTTGGACAACCTATTATGTTCCCTGTAAATTAATTGCCTAATAACATGACACTAAAAATAGTCTTTTTATGTGTTTCCTGAACCAATTTAGACTAAATATTTTTAGGGTGTATAAAAACGTTATATGATTATTCTTTGGCATAAAATCTATTATGAATTGATATTTAGTAGAGGCCAACTCTGGGCGAATGTGGTTCATTATGACTATATTCGTACCCTTACCCCCGAACTCAATCTTTGGTTCATTTTGACCATCTATGGAGTCAGGACGGGGAAATCTACATTGGATAATTTGTCCCTATGGTTTTCCCATATCCAATTAGGTTTATGATTCTTCCTAAAAAGAATTGTTGGCGACTTCTTTCAAAACAATTTTCCATAAAACCTTTACAGTGGGGTAGTCAAATCTAATACGCGCTCACACCGCTTAGGCGAAATAAAAACACGCCTACACAAGGTAACCGTCAAAAACAAGTATCTGATTCCCTTGGTTGCCGATTTGTTCGACAGGCTCGGTAAAGCCAGGTGCTTTTCTAAACTGGATCTACGATCGGGGTATTGGCAAGTGTGCATAGCCGAAGGAGATGAGCCAAAAGAGCAGTGCCATTGACCGACTTACTAAAGAAGAAGGTGCAATGGCGATGGAGTTCGGAGTGCCAGCGGGCATTCGAGGATCTAAAGAAGGCAGTTACAGAAGAGCCCATCCTAGCATTGCCCGACTATTCCCAGCCATTCGAGCTTCACACTGATGCATCCGACTTTGCCATCAGAGGGGTTCTCATGTAGGAAGGACACTCAATCGCTTACGAGTCGCACAAGCTAAACGACACGGAGCGACGGTATCCGGTGCATGATAAAGAAATGACCGCAATCATCTCTTGTTTGCGATATGGAGGCACTACTTGCTCGAAAGTCTGTTCACCCTCATGACCGACAATGTGGCAACCAGTTACTTCCAAAATCAAAGAAGCTTATGTCGAAACGAGCACAATGGCAAGACTTCTTGGCAGAACTTGATTATGTCATGGAATACAAGCCGGGCAAAGCAAACGTCGTCGCCGATGCTCTTAGCCATAAAACAATGCTCGCTAGCGCAAGCAGTGTCGCTAGCAACCTTCTTGAACGGATCAAGGAGGGAACTAAACATGATCCTTTGGCCAAAGGACTCATGGAGATGGCCAAAGAAGGGAAGACCTGACGGTTATGGGTCAAAGAAGATGTTCAATACACCATTGGACGGAGAGTTTACATGCCTAAGTGGGACAACCTTAGGCGCGATGTTATGAAGGAGTGCCACGATTCAATGTGGGTCAGTCATCCGGGGATCCAGCGGACAATGGCACTCTTGGAGGAGAGATTTTATTGACGTCATATGTGATGATATCGAGGCCTACGTAAAGACTTGTCCTTTGTGTCAACAAGACAAGATCGAGCAGGGTGTGCCGGTGGGATTATTAGAGCCCTTGCCAATCCCCAAAAAAGGCCATGGGAAAGCGACTCAATGGACTTCATATCAGGCTTACCCAAGTCTGACAGGTGTGGCTCTATTATGGTGGTGGTTGATCGCTTTTTCAAGTACGACAACTTCATCCAGCTCCACGGGATTGCACGGCCGTTTAAGCCGCCCAACTATTTTTCAAGAATGTGGTAAAGTATTCGGGCTTGCCTCGGAGCATTATTAGTGATCGAGATCCGCGCTTCACAGCCAAATTCTGAACGGAGTTATTCAAACTGTTGGGATCGAGTCTCCCCTTCTCAACAAGCTTTCACCCACAAAGCGATGGGCATACGGAAAGGGTGAATGCATAGTTGGAGCTCTACTTACGACACTTTGCATTGTGAGTGCCAACCAACGAGATTGGGCCAAGTTGATGGATGTCGCCCAATTCTCCTTCAACTTGTAGCGGTCCAGTCGACGCAACAAAGTCCGTTTGAGATCGACATGGGTCAGCAACCTCTGACACGACAATCGGTTGTGTCAGGCTACAGAGGGAGTAGCCCCGCTGCATATAAGCTCGCAAAGGGGTGGCATGAGCAACTCGACGTAACCAAGACATACTTGGACAAAGGTGCCAAGAAGATGAAGAAATGGGCAGACAAGCATAGGAGGCCGATGGAGTACCAGGTAGGCGACATGGTCATGGTTAAGTTGTTGCCGCAGCAATTCAAAGCCTTTCGCTCAGTACACAAAGGACTTGTGCGGAAGTATGAGGGGCCATATTCCGTCTTACATAAGATCCGGAAGGTATCATATAAACTTGAGTTGCCACCCAAACTCAAGATTCATCCGGTGTTCCATGTGAGTATGCTCAAGCCCTACTATGGAGATAAGGAGGATCCAAAAACAGCGAGCGCCAACGGCGGTCGTAGCATCATTTGATCGGGACATCGAAAAATATAGGCAAAACATCAAATCTGACGGAGGGGCGTGCCAAGTTACCATGAGTATCTTATCCGTTGGAAAGCACTCCCTGATAGCAAGGCAACATGGGAAAAGGAAGATGGCTTGTGGCAATTTCGGGATAAGATTGCGGAATTCGAAGAGCATTCTTGACGAGGACGTCAAGAGTTTTAGTGGGGGAGAATGTCACGACTCGTCGTAAAAATCACCTAGAGCATCGCCGGGCAGCATCCATGGACTGGGCGCCCTGCGATGGCCCAACGATGGCCTTGCTGCCATAAGGCATCTGGTAGCCCAAACGAGCTCCAAATGGGCTCAAATTTGGGGGTCTGTCATATTTTGGGCCAATAAAGATAACGGTCGAGCCATATTTTTATTTTAGGCCCAGAATCATATGATGGTGCATGGGCATATTCCGTGGTGCACGGGAAGCTTCTAGAGAAGCCTTGAATGCTCCTCCTTGTACATAAGCTTGTAGAGAGCGTGTAGAAGGTTCTAGGTAGCCTTTTGTAGAAGCCTTTAATTTAGGAGGTTTTGGAACTCTCTAGAATTAGGGTAGGCTAGTATGGAGGCCTATAAATAGGCATCCCTATCCATTTGTAAAAACCATCAAAGAGAGCTCTTCACTTGTATTCCTTTGCTATCAATACAAAGCATTCTTAAGCATTCCAATTGTGTCCTAGCTCCCCCACTTAGCAATTTTCGTAGCCACATAGCCTATCTAGCATATCGGGTGCCTTGACTAGTTGTTTGACGGGAGTGTGACTCTAGTAGACAGCGTGCAGGGACGAAGAAATCTGTCCGCACGTGACAGGTAGCTTCCTTGACTATAATCGCTCGTCTAAAAAATTAATTTTCAACACCCCAAAAACTGATTTCTCGTAGAATCCGAAGCACAAATAACACCATTAAAATAAAATAAGTAAAGAATTGCACGCACCACAAAAAGGTGTAGACCAAATGCTAGGAACCGGGATGAGAACGTAATCAATGATGGCATGATGCATTAATGTTACTTCAAGTATGCAATAGTTCTATTCTCTCGACTTCATTGTGGAGTATTACAATTATTGATGTGCGACAAAAGTCTAAAAGTGATAGGGTAAGCTTCTTCAATTTTGTATATACTTTGAAAGTGAATTCGAAAGAATGGGCATCTTAATTAGAAAAAGTGGCACTTAAGAACATTCCAATGACTTGTGTTCTAAAGTGTAGAGCTGCAGCCATTTGTTACGAGATTGAGCAGCCTCTGTATAACAACACTAGAGTTCAAACGCCCCTTCCTTCTATTGGGTTTTTCTATGGGAATTTTTTTTACAATTCTATGGTGTATTTCTTATAATTTTTTTCTACATAATATCCTTCTAACTTTTTAACTTTTCTCTAACCCCTATTATTTCTCATTCATTACAAACGTTAAGGTGAAGACGTAATAGCCTACCAACTCACTATTATATAAAACCCATGAACTTATTCTCTCTTCTAACTCCAAACTTGTGCTTTCAGATCATTTCATTTTTAATGAAATTCTAACCATTTCAGATTGAAAGAAGTAACAATAATGAACGTGTAGGTCAAATTTTGATGGAAAATCTTCCCTCCAAATGTTGAGAAATAAAGAAACTAACGGGTAGATGACCCAGATGATCATTTGAGGGCTTTCTCCATATCTATGGCTCTCAAAGGCATGAGCAATGACCTGTTTGCTTATGTCTTTCCCCTAACCTTGGATGCACATCCATCCAAGTGGTTCAGGTTACTGAATAAGACCAAGCTGAATGATTGGGACTATATTAGGGAAGAGTTCCACAAACAATCACATATACAATACTCAGCTTCCCATTGGCCTTCGTGAGTTGGAGTTAACCAAACATAACTCCAACGAAGATTTTGTCACCTTCCTTAATAGATGGAGGGAAAAAGCTGCACAAATGACTAATAGGCCATCTCAAGAGGATCAAGTCCGACTGGTGATCCGTAACCTACAGCCTAAGTATGGGGATCATATTAAATTCCAACCCATAGAGTCTTTCACGAAGCTCTATAAGGTAGGACTGCTGATTGAAGAAGAGGTACAAGCCAACAAGAACAAGGGTTCCAACAACAACAACTCTTTTAAGAAGAGTAATAACAACCCTTCTACCTCTAAAAGCAACGATATCAATGCCCTAACTACTGACAAAAGAGGTTATCAAGGACCTCAAAGGACATTCACTCCATTGGGCATGACTCTAGAAGAAGCCTTCACTAGGCTTCATGCAAAAGGAGCACTTCAGCCTATTGGCCCTACTCCAGACCCTGCTCCTGAGAAGAGATCCAATAAATGGAATCCTAATGCCTACTGCAAGTACCATAAAGGAAATGGGCATATAACATCACACTGTTGGACTTTGAAGCATGCTCTACAGGATATGGTTGAAGACGATAGATTGCCAATTCCGCCTGCAGCAAAAGTCAACAATAGCGGCAACCCCTTGGGTAGTGCCTAAATAATGCCGGGGCATGGTCATTCAACGCTAGTTTTCTAGGTTGAGTCGGAGAGTCTCTCCCCTAACTCCTTTATTTCCTTTCCTGTCGAGTCTATGTCATTTAGGTTTTTATTTCTAATAAGCCTTGTTTCTATTTATTTCTAATTAATAAAATAATTGCATTTTCATTTTCATTGGCCTTCCTTTATTTTATCTATGCTTCTAATTCAATGATGAAATTTAAATCACCTAATGAACTTGCCTAATAATAATAAAAGGAGATCTGAAATAAAAAAAATAATGAAAAAAGGACATACTTTGGATCAGGAGTTATTCCCCTCTCCCTTCCATAAAACCATCATCCATAAGCCATCCATGCAACCAAAAATAATAAAAAAATCCCTTAAACCATCATCCTTCATGATCCTTATAACCCCTCAAAATCAATGCTCCACATATATCCTTCAAGCCTTCCAATACCTACATAAAAAAGATTAATGCCAGGCAAAAATAAAAAAAAAAAAGTGAATAAATTCAAAGTGCGAAAAAAGCAAAAGCAAAACGCACAGGACAAAAAAGATAAAAAGGCAAAGGCAAAATAAATAAAAAGTCAAGCTAGGGGGCTTGCACACAAGTTCTACCCCTCGTTTCAAATCCTTCAATCCATCAAAACTTTAGCCTATATATTCCAAATCCATGATCCTTACCTTAAGCCTTAAGCCTTAAAACTTTCATCAATCCTAACTCTTTCTCTAAGGTATGTCCAAGCCCGCTAGGTTGAAAACCCGAAAGGGCGGCCTAGGCAAAAGTTAGGGCATAAAAAAAGGGAATAAAAAAAAGAAATCAGATCTAGAACTACGAATGGTCTGATTCCGCAAGGATACGTAGGAATCCTCATCTCGAGGTTCGACCGCTAAAATAAAAATAAATTAGTCACGGTATAATGATTTGATTTTCTAGAGTTCAGGAGCATAATCTCTTTCTAGATCCCGACATAGACTCGAGTCTGAACCTAGCCTCGTTAAAGCCTTTTCCCACCTACATTCATTTGAGTCACAAAATTAAAACTTTTTATTTTCAATCCAAACTCTCCTTTTCCTTGAAGGACTCTCTGACAATTCCATGGTTTATGGCATTATCTGACTTTACCTAATCAACTTCCCAAAGAAGAATCCCCAATGAAAGCTCAAAACGCTCAAGACAGATCAACTACATTTCAATCAAGGCTCAAGGTGCCTAATTCAAGGCAAGCTCACCCAAAGTGAGGCTTCCTATATATGGTGGTACCTCCAAATCAAGTCAAACTCCCGAAAAGTTGTAATTTGCGGATCTAGTTCACGGACCCCGATTATTTATTAAAAAACGATATTCGAAAATCATTCTATTCAATCCTGATCATTCTATCATTCTGCACATCTTCTCGCCTTGCAAAATCCTGACCTTGCATTGCAGGCTTGCAAAACCATGACCTTGCAACATACATTCTAGTCTTGCATAACCCTGACCTTGCATGACGTGTCATCCCTTAGCTTTGCATAGTATTAATCCTTACATAGCGTTATCTCATGCATCCTTTGAGAGTCTAAGTTTGCATTAATGCATCATTATGTGCATTATTATGTGAGTTGTTTGCACCTATCTGCTAACATCTTCTTCTGTAGGTAATCATATTGCTTGTAGTTATTGTCCTGCATACTAACTTTATTTTGCAGAGACCAACGTATATAGATCAGTTCTAAACTGCCAAGCGTTTAGAATCGTTCTCCGTCCCGACACCGTATACTTTGACTTTCGGTTTCCTGAACCTCAGTCAAAGTGGGGGCTTCTGTAGACACATAATCGTGTCTCCCCATTTAAGGGTCCAATGATGAAACATACCGCGGTATTAGTTGGCACGACCTAACGGAAGAGCAATCTAAATAACCAATCCAAAATTGTGTTTTGAAATAATATTCTAGAGCCCAATTAATTGATCATGATGATTAATTGTATTTTAAACCCATAAAATGTTTTAAGGCCATTTAAGAGCCCAATTAAATATTTATATTTTTTATAAATATTTCTATTATCTTTGATAAATATTTTAATATAAATTAAGTTTTACATCCGTAAAATTTAATCTCCGGATTTTAGGGATAGAACATTATCTTCAAAAGACGCGTAGAATCAAAAACCGAATATGCTGGAATATGCGCCGGACGCGACAGTTGCGCTCAGCGCGCCACATGCGTCCAGCGCATTGGCCAGAATGCGTCAGGCGAGTCAATGAGCGCCTGACATATGGATTTGTGACTCACACAGATTCATGCGTCTGACGCAAGTCCTGTGTGAGACGCAAGTGTCTTTATTATCTTTTCAAAAACGCGTTTACACATGTTTAAATCTGATTGCTGGGCAGACCACGTCAGATGCGCCAATCTGCACCTGACGCGTGGCCTTGCGCCTGCCACGTCGGACTGCGCCTGGCGCAGTAAGGCGCGTGCAGCGCACGCCCCGTTTGTCTATAAATACTCGTGATTTCCCGAATTATGGACGGCTTTGGATTATTATATTACGAACACAAAAATCCTCAGGAACACTTACGAATACTATTACGAATCTCAAAATACTTCATTCCTTTCAAATCAATTTCAATTACTGATCATACTACGTTCATGGTTTCACGATTGCTCCGCCTAAAGATCGTTGCGCTTTTCAATCTAAGCCGCATTGGTGTAATTCCTGAGGGTCCTTGAATAAATTCCTATTTTTATATTGAAGTTACTAACCATTTATTTCATGATGTAGATCTTTAAGTAATAATCGTTCTACTGTATATTCTAATCCTTTTCTATACTTTATTTTATATTCATATTATTGTTATTCATGTTTATATCTTATCATATGCGTGCCTGATCACTTTGTTCATATTGTATGATTGTCCTGATTTATTGCCTTTATCACCCACATGTTATTATTGCTAAACAAGACCAAAACAACTGTTTAAACATTAATCAGATTAATTTGGACAACCTGTTAGGTTCCCTGTAATTTGATTACATAATAACTTGTCACTAAAAATTAGTCTTTTTATGTGTTTCCTGAACCAACCTAGACCAAATATTTTTAAGGTGTTTAAAATATTATGTGATTATTATTTGGCATAAAATCTGTAATGAATCGGTATTTAGTAGAGGCCAGCAATGGGCAGTATGGTTCCTGACTGTATTGTACCCTCACCCCCGAACTCAATCTTTGGTTCATTTTGACTATCTATGGAGTCTAGATGGGGAAATCTATATTGGATAAGTCCCACAATTTATCCCTACGATTTCCCATATCCAATTAGGTTTATGATTCTTCCTAAAAAGAATTGTTGGCGACTTCTTTCAAAACAATTTTCAATAAAACCTTTACAATGGGGTAGTCAAATCAAATACGCGCTCATCCCGCGTAGGCGAAATATAAACACGCCTACAAGTATGTTTTTCAACTTGAGATTCAAGGTTAGATCGCGAAAATAATGACATGCATCCATGAATTCGTGTAGGTACTAGAGTATCTAAGCTATTTTGAGGTTAAGGAGCTAAAGAAGTGTTCAAGTAAAAACTAGGGAGAACTAAGGTACTTAAGAACACTCCATTTTCTATTTACCTTCTTATTTTTCTGTGAAATGATGTTGGATTATATCAAAAATTTGTGTGTATAAACTAAAGTGTTGAGATTTGTACATGCATGTGAAATGTTGGACCATAACTATAGTTGCATGTAAAGGATTTTGAATTACAAGTGATAATTGTTAAACATCCATCCAAAAGAGGAAAGAAATTCACACTAGTATAGCAAAAATTCAAGATGTTTAATGTGTGGTTCTAAAAAAAATTATAAATAAATATATACATAATTACAAAATGGTGAAGTTGTTATGTTTAAGAAGATCTTTGTTTACTATTGTTGGTGCAAAATCAGTTGGTTGACTTTGCAAACAAGTTAATGCACACCCAGTAGTTTGATACTGAATGTCTTGGGAGACTTAGCCCATGGGGGTTACCGGTTTTAATTAGATAAAACCTTGCTAACGTACTTTGTTGCAATTTAATTAAGGATTAAACTACAACGCCTAATAAATTCAGGCGAGATGCAATAAATAGAGCAAGCAATAATTAATATATTAATTATAGCACAACATTCCCATACATGCCACAAACTTTAAGAAAGATTTTACAATACGTAGGGGAATAAGCCATGCTGGACAACTAAAGGGAAGACACGAAGGTTGTTACCTCCATGGTTCCTTGCTTCAATCGGAGAATTACAGAACTCGTCGCCAGAACATGTTCTACGTCTAAGGAACTAAACTATAACCCCAGAAGGGGGTTGGCTAGGCTAAGGCTAGGCTACGCTAAGAAAAGAGTAAATGCAAGTTGTTGTGTGTTTGTCTTGTTGTCTTTTGCTTGATGATCGTTCCTCTATTTATAGAGAAACGTGGTATGTAACTTTCGTGCTTGCTTGGAGGGAAAACATTTGAATCGTATTTGGTTCAAATCTCAACCGTCTTCTGGCACTGAATAACTGTAGCCCTGCACGTTCTTCCTTATATGGATCTGCCTCATGATTGCTTTTTTAACCGTATGTCCTTTTGCCATTCTTGACTTTTATCTCCTGATGATCTTGATGGTATTCTCCTATTAACTTTGACTTATGTTGACTACGTCCAATGGGTTTTATATTCCTGTTGGGCCTTCATATTAAGATGAAATTAAACCTTTTGAGGTCTAATACAATGTATCATAATAAATGCTACTAGACATCTAAAAATGGTGGTAACAAATTGCCCCCCTGATTTGTGGAGTGATGTACTCAGCACCCACAAATTATGAGCAGAGGACGACTTTCAATGGTTATAGTCAATATCATCCAGTAGTATTCTGAATGTGACTTCTTCCATTGTTCTAAGATGGTCAATGAACATTCTTTTAGGATGGCTAAATTTAGTTGAAAAGAATAATCTTTCGTGTATTCCTTCACCTTGCTTTCTAGCCATTGTGAAATCCATTAAGAAATTTTCTTCAAGATGTGTACTTGTATGATTATTTGGCGATAACCAACAAGGATTTACATCATAGGCCATGAGATCGTACCAAATCTGACATGCGCATTTGTATTGTACCACAACTCTTGATGATGACCCATCCACCAGTCTATAGACTTTCACTTTCTTTGTAGTTCCTTTGACAAAGAGCTTTCTTAGATATCTCCAAGGTACGTTCGGTTTCCATATCTCTTCTGTAATGACTTTGCCCCATGATTTGCAAACCAGAAGAGATGTAACCTGATCGTTCCTTTCAAGTTTACGAAATATCAATTCTTTTACGAGATCTAAATTGGACCCTATTTGGAAGGCCTTAGATTCTTTTTTAATTTTCGGATCCTGTTGCATGACAGGATTATTTCCAAAATATTTTTGAATAGAAGAAATCCATTTATTGGATTCGTTCTTACTAAATTCGTCCCTATCTTTAGATATGACATTCAATGCCTTGTGATGGTTTGGGCATTTTGATGGACATAGTATATTTTGTTGAGCAGATTGGTGAAACATGGGAAGATATGTGTAATCCATCTTTTATTTTTAGAATCTTTTTTAGAGATTACACATATATATATAGAAGTTTAAATGTTTCAACCGTCCAATGATTATTTCATAACTGCCACTTTTTATGGAAAATAATAAATAGTTTTTTAGGGAAAATAATCAATAAATGGACAAATAACTGTCTTATTTCAATTTGATGAAACAAAACTCGTAGTAAGGCAATTGAATCATAATAATAAAACAAATGTATTATTAATGAAGTACCATTTGGGGTAACTTAATTACATTCGTCCTATGAGTTATCTTTATGAAGATAGAATCATTAATTAATTGAAAATGCTTGGATCTAGAATCAATGTTTAGAAGTGATTCCTACACACTACCCTTACCATAGCATTATATTCATAGACTTCCAACTCGCGCCATGCACTACTCCTGATAGTTGCAAAGTAGTAGTTCCCTCCAGGGGAGTTGTTGAACCTTGCCTTGAAGATAGTTTTATGGTAGCTATTGTCCCAAGCGTATCTCCAGTCGATCATTGCAATGTACATCCAAGGAAGGAAATATTCTTGGGCTAATAGCTGCCACAATTTGCAGACACACTTGAAATGTACTAGCCTCCCTTGACTTTCATCTTGACCTTCCTCTATCCTCACCACTTTGAGGGAGGACTGAGTGCAGGAAAGAGAACTAGGTTCTTGGCGTAGACCCAATTAAACATGACCCAAAATAAAACATATCACGCATTCTGCACGTGTCTTCTTCTTTTATTGTTTCATTTTGGTTGTCTTCTCCATTAATGCCCTTTTCAAGGATTTTAGGAAAATTGGAGATCTTTCAGACAAATTTAATTCACTTCTTTAAGAATTCACAACCATCACTGTAGGCGTATTTTTATTTCGCCTACGCGGTGTGAGCGCGTATTAGATTTGACTACCCCACTGTTAAGGTTTTATTGAAAATTGTTTTGAAAGAAGTCGCCAACAATTCTTTTTAGGAAGAATCATAAACCTAATTGGATATGGGAAAAACATAGGGACAAATTATCCAATGTAGATTTCCCCGTCATGAATCCATAAATGGTCAAAATGAACCAAAGATTGAGTTCGGGGGTGAGGGTACAAATATGGTCATAATGAACCACATTCGCCCAAAGTTGGCCTCTACTAAATATCGATTCATTGCAGAATTTATGCCAAAGAATAATCAAATAATGTTTTAAGCACCCTAAAAATAATTAGTCTAAATTGGTTCAGGAAACACATAAAAAGACTAATTTTTAGTGATATGTTATTATGCAATCAATATTACAAGGAACCTAGCAGGTTATCCAAATTAATCTGATTAATATTAGAACATTTCTTTAGGTCTTGATTAACAAATATAACATGTGGGTGATAAAAGCATTGAAACAGGACAATCATATAATAGGCATAGAATGATCAGGCAGGCATATAATATACAAAGGCATGAACAATAATAATATGAAATATAAAATAAAGTATAGAAAAGAGGTTAGAATATACAGTATAGCGATTTTATATTAAAGATCTACATCAGGAAAGAAAACTGTTAGTAACTTCATTATAAAAATAATTGATTCAAGGATCCTCAGGATTATACCTATGCGGCCTAGATTGAGGAGCGCAACGATCTTTAGGCGGAGCAATCGTGGAACCAAGAACGCAGTATGAAGAATTGATTGAAAGTATTGGAGTGTTTGAAGTATTTGAGTGTTTTCGAAGTATTTCGGAGTAGTCGAGGGAATTTATGTGCGTGAAATAATAATATGAAAAGCCGTCCGTAATTCGGGAAAATACGGAGTATTTATAGGAAAAAGAAGGTGTGCGCTGCACGCAAGCCTTGCGCCAGGCGCAAGCCTACGTGGCAGGCACAATGCCACGCGTCAGGCGCACATTGGTGTGCCTGACGCAGCCTGCCCAATCAAGATTAAACACGTGTAAACGCGTTTTTGAAAAGATAGAAAAGAAAGTTGCGTCTCACACAGGACTTGCGTCTGACGCAGGACTCTGTGTGAGTCACGAAATCTACGTGTCATGCGCTCATTGGCTCGCCTGACGTGTTCTGGCCAATGCGCTGGACGCACGTGGCGCGCTGAGCGCAGCCCCCGCGTCCGGTGCATATTCGGGAATATTCGAGCATATTCCTTTGCGCGTCTTTCAAAGATACTTTTCTATCCCTAAAATTTCGGAGATGGAATTTTACGGATCAAAAATCTGATTTTTGATTGAAGATAATGGAAATGATTATGAAAAATATTTATTAAAATAGTAAATATTTGATTGGGCTTTTAAAATGGATTTAAAACATTTTATGGGCTTAAAATACAATTAATCATCATGAACAATTAATTGGGCTTTAGAATATCATTTCAGAACACATTTTAGAATGGTTCTTTAGATTGCTCCTCCGTTGGGTCGCGCCAACTAATGCCGCGGTATGTTTCATCATTGGATCCTTAAATGGGGAGACACGACTATGTGTCTACAGAAGCCCCCACTTTGACTGAGGTTCAGGAAACCGATAGTCAAAGTATACGGTGTCGGGACGGAGAACGATTCTAAACGCTCTGCTGTTTAGAACTGATCTATAACCGCCGGTCTCTCGCAAAACAAAGTTAGTATGCGGGGACAATAACTACAAGCAATCGATTACTGCAGGGGGAAAGATGTTAGCAGATAGGTGCAAACAACTCACATAAGCACATAGTGATGCATGAGACGCTATGCAAGGATTTAAGTTATGCAAAGCTAAGGAAGACACGTCATGCAAGGTCAGGGTTATGCAAGACTATAATGTATGAAATGCAATGCAAGGTCAGGGTTTTACAAGGCTGCAATGCAAAGTCAGGATTTTGCACGGTTAGAAGATGTGTAGAATGATAGAATGAGCAGGATTGAATAGAAATGCATAGAATGATTTTCGAAAATCGTTTTTTAGTAAATGATTGGGGTCCGCAAACGAGGTCCGCGGATTACAATTCTTCGGGAGTTTGATTTGAATTGGAGGAACCACCACACGTAGGAAGCCCCCACTTTGGGTGAGCTTGCCTTGAATTAGGCATTATGAGCCTTTATTGAAATTGTATTTGATCTGTAGTTAATCTGTCTTAAACACTGGGGATTGCACTGGGGATTCTTCTTTGGGTATAGGCAAAGTCAAGTATCGCCAGAAACCATGGAATTGTCGGAGAGTCCTTCGGGGACAAGGAGAGCTTGGATTGAAAAATAAAAAGTTTGAATTTATGACTCAAATGCATATAGGTGGGAAAAGGATTTGACGAGACTAGGTTAGACTCGAGTCTATGTCGGGATCTAGAAAGAGTATGCTCCTAAATTCTAGAAAGTCAAATCATTATACCATGACTAAAATTTTTTTTATTGAAGCGGTCAGACCTCGAGATGAGGACTCCTACATATCCTTGCGGAATCAGACCATTCGTAGTTCTAGATCTGATTTATTATTATTATTTTTATGTTTTTTTTGTGCCCTAACTTTTGCCTAGGCCGCCCTTTCGAGTTTTCAACCTAGCGGGCTTGGACATAACTTGGAGAAGGAGTTAGGATTTGATGAAAGGATTATGAATTTGGATTATATGGATTAAAGGTTTGATGAATCGAAGGGATTAGAATGAGGGGTAGAACTTGTGTGCAAGCCCCCTAGCTTGACTTTTATTTGCCTTTGGCTCTTTCTTTTTGAATCTTTTTTTTGTCCTGTGCGTTTTTATTTTTTTCATTTTTTTGCACTTTGAATTTTTTTTTTCACTATTTCATCTTGCCTGGCATTGATTTTTATGTAGTAAGGCTTGCACACAAGTTTAGTTTAGGGTACTGGAAGGCTTGAAGGATTTTTGTGGAGCTTTGATGTTGAAGGGATTTTATTTTTCCTTGGTTGTATGAGGGGTGGCTTATAAAAGGTAATGGAAGGTGATGGAGGAAGAGGGAGTAACTCCTGATCCAAAGTATGTCCTTTTTTCATTTTTTCTTTACTATTTTTATTTTTTTATTTCAGATCTCTTTTTGTTATTATTATACAAGTTCATTAGGTGATTTAAGTTTCATCATTGAATTAGAAGCATAAATAAAATGATGGAAGGCCAATGAAAATGAAAATGAAAATGCAATTATTTTATTGATTGAAAATAAATGAAACAAGGCGTATTAGAAGTAAAAACCTAACTCACATAGGCTTGACAGGAAGGGAAATGAAATAGCTAGGGAAGGGACTCTCCGACTCGACCTAGAAAACTAGCGCTAAATGACTAAGCCCTCTGCATTATTTAGGCATTTCCCAAGGGGTTGCCGCTACTGTTGACTTTTGCCGCAGGCGGAATTGGTAATCTACCGTCTTCAACCATATCCTGCAGATGATGCATCAAAGTCCAACATTGTGATGTCAGATGCCCATCCCCTTAGCTTGATGGTACTTACAGTAGGAATTAGGATTCCATCTACTGGATCTTTTCTCAAGAGGAGGGTCCGGAGTAGGGCCAAGAGCCTGAAGTGCTCCCTTTGCATGAAGCCTAGTGAAGGCTTCTTCTAGGGACATGCCTAAAGGAGTGAATGTCCTTTGAGGGCCTTGATAACCTTTCTTGTCAGTAGTTAAAGCATTGATGTCGCTGCTTTTAGAGGTAGAAGGGTTAGTATTACTCTTCTTGAAAGAGTTATTGTTGTTAGAACCCTTGTTCTTGTTAGCCTGTACCTCTTCTTCAATCAGCAGGCCCGCCTTATAGAGCTTCGTGAAAGACTCTATAGGTTGGAACTTGATATGATCTCCATACTTGGGCTGCAGGTTACGAATCACCAATCGGACTTGATCCTCTTGGGATGGCCTATTAGTCATTTGCGCAGCCTTTTCCCTCCATCTGTTGAGGAAGGTGACAAAGTCTTCGTTGGAATTCTGCTTAGTTAATTCCAACTCACGAAGGCCAATGGGAAGCTGAGTATTGTAGATGTATTGTTTGTGGAACTCTTCTCTGATGTAGTCCCAGTCATTCAGCTTGGCTTTGTTCAGTGACCTGAACCACTTGGATGGATGTGCATCCATGGTTAAAGGAAAGACATAAGCAAACAGGTCCTTGCTCATGCCCTTGAGAGCCATAGAGATTGAGAAAGCTCTCAAGTGGTCATCTGGGTCTTCGACCCCCTTGAATTTTGGGAGGTCACCCAATGTTACCTTTTTAGGGAGCTTGTCCCTCAGTTTAAGATCAATGATGTCATGGCCATGAGCCTGACCCTCGAGCGCAGGAATTGACTAGATCAATTGCTCGAGTTTTTCAAACCTCAAATCTGTGTTGGTTTTGAATGGCGGTGGAGTGTCGCCTTGCTCGTCCTCCTCAGTTAGCTTCTCCCTCAGCGCCTTAATCTCTTTATCTTGTTCCTCAAGACGTGAGTTCATCAGTTGAAGTTGGGCCATAATGGCACTGAGTTGTTCATTAGTGTCTCCCATTTCAGATGATGCTTCAGAAGAGTTGGAGGATTCGTCTGATAATTTAAGGATGCGTTTAACGAGTCTAGGAGTAGGTTGACCTTGTATCCTCTCTGTCGGGCGTTCCCAAGTTATAATCTCACGATCCGTCCTGAACAGAAATCGAATGGACCTCGTAAATTTTTAGAAATGATGCTTTCGAAATGAGAAATGGAAATGAGGGATGGATAAATGGAGATGAGAAATGAAGATGAAAGTGGAAATGGGGACGAGAAATGGAAGGTGAAATGGAAACGGGAAATGATTAGAAATGGTTATGATTATGGTCATGATGGTGACATGGGCCTAACTATATGCAGATACAAATGACTGGACTAGACTGGACTGGACTATGCAAGCAGACTGGACTAGACTTGGCAAATAGACTGGGCTCAAAAGGATTGTTTACGCTAGCCTCGCGAGGCTTAGGAAGGAATTGGCTTCGCCAGACTTGATGATTTGATATTGCTATAGATGTAAGATAGGAGTAGCTTCGCTAAACTCGAAGGGTGCCTTTAAGGTCTTATGGGTGACTAGCTTTACTAAATCAATGGGTGCCGTTATGGTCTTACGGGTGACTAGCTTAGCTAAGTCAAAGGGGTGCCTTTATGGTCTTACGGGGGATGACTAGCTTAGCTAGGTCAAAGGGGTGCTTTTATGGTCTTACAGGGGATGACTAGCTTAGCTAGGTCAAAGGGGGGTGCCGTTGTGGTCTTATAGGGATGACTGGCTTAGCTAGGTCAAAGGGGTGCCTTTATGGTCTTACAGGGATGACTTGGTTAACTAAGTCAAAGGGGTGCCGTTATGGTCTTACAGGGATGACTAGCTTAGCTAAGTCAAAGGGTGTCGTTAGGGTCTTACAGGGATGACTAGCTTAGCTAAGTCAAGGGGTGCCTTTACGGTCTTACAGGGATGCTAGTTTCGCTAGACTTAATGGTTTGGACTTCGTCCTATATGGATTTGGAATTGGACTGGATTGACTTTGGAAATGAGTTGGGCCTTATGTGGACCTAATTCTGGACTTAGTCCTATATTGGTTTGAAGTTAGACTTGAAAATGCACATGGGCTTGACATTGGATTGGAATATAGTTGGATTAGACTTGGACTGGGATCGACATAGACTAGGGTTCACATAAAGATGCAAATGGGCCTAGGTTTTGACATGAGCTAGACTTATATGGGCCTAAAATGGACTCTAATACTAGTGGGCCTAATATGAATGCATGGACTTGAATTAGATGGACCCTATATGAATGTAAAATGGACTCTAATGCATATGGGCCTAGAATGAATGCAAGATGGATTGGATTTGGATAATTGGATTGGATTGAATGAAAGTGTTTAGAATGGGCTTAGAATTTTTTAAATTCGTTTTTGAAAGGAACCCTTTTGTTTTATCTTTTGTTAGGAAAAGATGATGGAGTAATTTTGAAAAATGTGTTTGCAAATGTCGTGTCTGATGATGATTAGTAAATGTTTTTTTGAAAAAGGTAGAATAGAAGAGGGTGTAGGATTGATTTTGAAAAAATGTAAGATTTTGAAATTTGATTGAATATGGTAAGGTAGGATTGACAGGGAAAATTAGTTGAACAGCAGGGAGAAAGTGGGAAGAGGTAGACATGCATGATGACTCTAACTCTACAATGACCATTTTAGATGCACTTTTTAGGACAGACTCGACCTTGCATGAAAAGACTGATTTTTGAATGTTTGATTAGGTGAGACTCCTAGAATGACCATGTATTACGCGGATGCAGATAGACAAGCATAGGACTGAACGTAGGATCGACCATTATGGCTACTAAATTGACGAAAAGCGCGCGATGCACGGATCGTGCGGCTGTGCAAAGATTGCTGCGCGGCGCATGCGCCAGCAGTGCCGGCGCGCGGAGTGGTGCGCCGAGCGCAACTTAATGCGCTTGGCGCACTACTCCCCGACACGTTTTTCGGGGATTTAGGCGTCGAATTGGCCGATTGACGAATTTTTCTTGTTTGTTAGACGCTATTTTAGGAACGACGCATAATAATGACAATTTGACAAAATAATAGCAGGCAAAAATTGCAATCACAGGCAAATGTCATGTAACATGGATGCAAAAGTTCCCACCTAAAGTTCAGTTCTATGTTTGAAACTATTGGTCAGGTTTAGGTTCAGTCTGAAAAGGGTCCATGACTAAGAGATTGATCCCACGCTCCGTACCCCTGCTTAAAAAGGTGGCCACGTGTAAGACGCACTCCAGTCTCAAGTCAGGAACAAGAGAACAATGTCATGGTTGGGTAGGTTTGCTTATGACTAAGATCCAACACTATCGCTCAGGAAGCTTTTTGGAAGGACAAAGCGCGAACCCCCCGGGGGTGACCTCACACATAAAACATGTGCTAATGAGGCAAGGTAGATTGTCCTTATGGTGGCTGAACAATAGCCATGCATATGCAAAATAATATATTATTCTATGGCATAAAATAAGAATGAATCGTATTTTTCAAGTTTCACCCACTCATTTAAAAAAATTTAATTTTTTTAAAATCCTCCCCAGTGAAGTCGCCAAATTGTAGGCGTGTTTTTATTTCGCCTACGCGGTGTGAGCGCGTATTAGATTTGCCTGCCCCACTGTTAAGGTTTTATTGAAAATTATTTTGAAAGAAGTCGCCAACAATTCTTTTTAGGAAGAATCATAAACCTAATTGGATATGGGAAAAACATAGGGACAAATTATCCAATGTAGATTTCCTCGTCATGACTCCATAGATGGTCAAAATGAACCAAAGATTGAGTTCGGGGGTGAGGGTACAAATATGGTCATAATGAACCACATTCGCCCAAAGTTGGCCTCTACTAAATATCGATTCATTGCAAAATTTATGCCAAAGAATAATCAAATAATGTTTTAAGCACCCTAAAAATAATTAGTCTGAATTGGTTCAGGAAACACATAAAAAGACTAATTTTTAGTGATATGTTATTATGCAATCAATATTACAAGGAACCTAGCAGGTTGTCCAAATTAATCTGATTAATATTAGAATAGTTCTTTAGGTCTTGATTAACAAAAATAACATGTGGGTGATAAAAGCATTGAAACAGGACAATCATATAATAGGCATAGAATGATCAGACAGGCATATAATATACAAAGGCATGAACAATAATAATATGAAATATAAAATAAAGTATAGAAAAGAGGTTAGAATATACAGTATAGCGATTTTATATTAAAGATCTACATCAGGAAAGAAAACTGTTAGTAACTTCAATATAAAAATAATTGATTCAAGGATCCTCAGGATTATACCTATGCGGCCTAGATTGAGGAGCGCAACGATCTTTAGGCGGAGCAATTGTGGAACCAAGAACGCAGTATGAAGAATTAATTGAAAGTATTGGAGTGTTTGAAGTATTTGAGTGTTTTCGAAGTATTTCGGAGTAGTCGAGAGAATTTATGTGCGTGAAATAATAATATGAAAAGCCGTCCGTAATTCGGGAAAATACGGAGTATTTATAGGAAAAAGAAGGCGTGCGCTGCACGCAAGCCTTGCGCCAGGCGCAAGCCTACGTGGTAGGCACAATGCCACGCGTCAAACGCACATTGGTGTGCCTGACGTAGCCTGCCCCACTAGTGGAAAAACGCTATATGTCACAACACAACCGCTGCGGTCCTTAAGAGAACCGCAGCGGTAAATCCTTGAAATTTTGGGTGGGAAAATTGGGAACATAAACCGCTGCTGTTCCCAGAAAACCGCAGCGGTTAACAGAAAACCGTTGCGGTTCTCTATTAACCGTTGCGGTTCTGTGAACCGCAGCAATTAATCAGCCTCAAAACAGGAAGCCCAAAAATTGCTTGGCCCAAACATTTTCCCTTGGCCCATTATTCATCTAGGCGCCAACCATAACGCACACCCCAAACCTAAGTTCTTTCTCTCTCCTTCCCTATCCGGTTCTCTCTCACCCTCCTCCCTCCTTCCCTATTACCCAGCCACCAACGAACAATATCCACCAAACCCTCCTCTTTACTCCCTGTTCCAACAATGATCCACCACCATCATCGACAGCGATGCTCACAACAACGAATCAGCACCATCATCGACAGCAACGCCCACAACAACGAACCACCATTATCACCTCCCTAATCGCTCCACAACAACGAACCAGCACCGTCTCCTCATCTCCTCTCTCCTTCACGCATCTCTCTCCTCTCTTCGATGCCATTTATTAGTGATTGATTTGCGCACCATCGGTGGCAAATCATTACCTGATTCTTCTCTCCTTTGCAAGGCGTCGCAGTTTCTTCAACCTCCTAAAGTCCTTCAGGTTGTATTTTCTCTCCCCTCCTCTAATTCTCCTAATTTCTAGGGTTTTTTTTACTTTTTCTGAATAACTCGAAATGATTCATCCTTTTTTTAGTGAGTTTGATGTTTTATTTAATTAGTTTCTTTAATCGTTTCTCAAAATCTTCCTTCCATTTCTAGGTTTTTTTGTCCTTGTTTCCCCCAATTTGAAGGTTTTTTTTGGTTGTTTTTAATGAAATTCGATTGCATTTGCTTTTGTTGATTGTATTTGGTGATTGTAGATAGCTTCAGTGAGTGATATAAGTAGGAGCAGCGAGGTGAGCGGGCACGGTTCGAGCAATCGGAGGATGTTAAAGATGATTTTGAGTGATGGACAGTCGGAAGTTACTGTTGTGGAGTACTGTCCTATATCGTCTTTTTCCGATAATGTCGTTCCAGGAACGAAGGCTACTCCCTTGATCGTTTATTGCATATGATTCAGCTATATGGAATTGTCTTGGTTAGTTGTTGTTTTGGATGGAGTTGTTTAATTCCTTTGCTAAAGAACTAAGTTCTAATCTTAGAAACTCTCTTTGTGTGTTGGCTTTGGATGTCGAAATTGTGGTTCACTAATAATGCATGTTTGTAGAGAGCTATAAAAATATTTAGAAGTATCATTTGACTATATGCATGTTTTTATGAATATATTTTGCTCTTTTTTGCTATTTATTTGGAGTATAGGTTGTTATGTTATAAACTGGTATTGGTTTGGATTGAAGATTGCGTCTTTTGTTGCTATAGTCACTCCGACGTCGTTTTCTGCTTCAATTTTAACCAACTGCTACTGGGGTTTGTTTGAAGGTGTTGATTGATGATAAAATTGGGGTTTCTTTTGCTATGTTTATTCTTTATGCTATGTACATCTAGATATGAGCATACCATTATCATTGTGTATGACTCGGTGTTGGATTAGTTGTTTATTTGCTTGGTGATTGAAACCTCTGGTTAGCACGGGAACAACAGTGGGGGTGGGTGGCCGTGCAAGGGGGGAAACGCAGGGGTGGGTGGCAGTGCAGGGGGTTGGGTGGCAGTGCAGTGGGTGGGGGGCTGTGCAGGGTGGGTGGGGGACAGTGCAGTGTGTGGGGGCAGTGCGGGGGTGGGGGAGAGGGGGGGGGACAGTGCAGTGGGTATAATTCACAATGGTAAATCTTTGTGCTTCGTTTGTTCTAATTCTTTGTTTTCTAATTTGCTTTGAAATTGATTTATACAAGTTCGACAGTTATATTGTTTATTTTATGCGTGATTTAGATATGAATTTGTATAATTCTCTCGTTATAAAGACATAAATTTGGCCACATTAGTTTTGGTTTCATCATTGAGAAACCTAATTTATAATCTTTAATCATCTATTATTTGTTTTAATATGTTTATTATGCTTCTTTGTTTATTATTTCTCAATGATCATTATAATTGAAAGGTATATATATCTATAATTGATGGGTATGTCAAGTGTTTGTAGTTGATTGGTCTTGAAAGCATAATTATTGGAATACAATGTGAAGGTGGCAGTGACACTTGTTGCAAGGAGAAGACGAGAAGTATATTAGCACTTGGCATGTATCCAATTTGTTTTCTCGTTTGTTTCTTTTGCAGGTGGAAGAAGATGCTGATGGGGAGAACATGGAGGAGGATGTTTCTTGGCCAATCTGGTGAGTTTTCATCTTTATTTTGTTGGTTCCGAATTGTTAATAGTTTGTTGCTTTGTAGTAGTATATTGAACTTAAGCGTAGCCGATTCATACGATTTTGGCAAATTTGATTGCAATTATTACTTCAATTGTATACTTTAAGGCATAGTGTGGTGAAGTTATGAGCTTTGGTTGTTAGGTGTTTATCAATAAGAGTTAAGTTTGTGTTAGAATGATGTATGATTAGGAATGAACAAGAGACTCGGATATTTATCTTCTAGGCACATGATCACGACGTTTTCGAGAAGAATAAAAGTTTAATGATACAACTATTGGGAATTGGTATACAAAGAAGATCAATCTCAAGAACACGGGAGTGGATTATTGTTAAAAAAAAGCAAGAGAGATGTGATAGTAATCCCACTTTGCAACATCATTCACAAACCAATAATGCAATATACCCCTCCCCATTAGGCCAGTCAATGTCAAGTTGTTGATTTTTAAGCTTAAGTATGAATTACTTTGTTGATGATTTAGATAACTTGAATTCACTTTGGTGTATGAAATCAAAGCCTTGGATGCCCCCTTTTAGAATTAGGAAATTGTCGAGTGCATGAAGTGGAAAAATGTGTAAGGGTTGAATGACTATATTGCTTTCTTTCATTGATTTCAAGGACTTGAAAGTTTATCTCTGTTATTGGTTTGAATGCTCTCTTTTCCCTGTAATTAAAGCTTTGACCAAATTAAACTCGAGATATTGGGGAGGGTGCCAAGCTGAATTAGAGTTTAATAGAACATTAATTGAAAGATTTTTGTTTCCTTATTGTGGATGGGTTGCTTTTCAAGAATAACCCATGATTAGGCTTGGAAAAACAAACATAAGAGAGTCAAAGAAGTTGAAAGATTTGCGTACACATGAAAGTCAGATGGCGTAGACTGCTGATTTGCGTACACTTAAAGTCTTGAACTTTAACTTATGCTTGGCAAACTGTTACTTACCATGGTCTTAATACTTCCTTTTCTTTCCGCATAGATGAGCTTTACACGGTTGCTGCGGCAGACGAGATCCAACATCAGTTGCAACAGGGGGTGGTGATGACAAGGGGTATATGTGGAGAATTGGTCAAGGAGATTGGGCTTTTGAGCTCCAAGGTAACCTTATTAATAGATGAAATCTGCATACACTTTTTTTTTTTGTAAAATTCAAGAGCTTATTGTTCTTCTATGGTTGTATTTTTACTGAGAATTTGTACTTTACCCAGGTCATAAAGATTTTGTATCCAGCGTCTCTTTTAGTGCTGATGGACAGCTCCTTGCATCTGGAGGCTTTGAGGGAATTATCCATGTCTGGGATGTATCGCGAAAAACCTGAAGTGCACACTTGATGGACCGGGAGGTGGAATTGAGGTATAGTTTAAGGATGTATGAGATTGGATATACTCGGCTCATATACAATATTGATGATGGAAATGTGTGATTGTTCAGTGGGTCAAGTGGCATCCTAGGGGACATCTTATTTTAGCAGGGTCAGAGGATTTTGGTGTTTGGATGTGGAATGCAGACAAGGGAGTCTACCTTAACATGTTTAGTGGTCATGGTGATGTTGTGACTTGTGGTGATTTTACCCCTGATTGTAATCTGACCCATCCATTCAAGGTCTTTTTTTTTAGTTTACTCTTCTAAAATGAATAGTTATTTCTCTATTTTTCTGCCAACTTTGTTTCTCTATTTTTCATTTTCCATAACAAATTGTTTATAAAGCAAATGTTGCACTTACATTGGGATGGAGGGAGTAAATTAACTTCTTTCACGGGGAGGTAGACTATACTTTGAAGTTTTTACATTGTAATATACTAATATCCTACAAATTCTACATCTAAAATTATAGTAAATATTCTTATGTATCTAATTATTTATACTTATGCTTCAATTGAGCATAATATGCTTAATAAAATGATTATTGATATATATTATTGATTTTGTATTGATTAATAATGAAAAAATGCAAAAAAAAAAAAATGGTTTTTGGGGTGGTTAACCGCTGCGGTTTTGGGTCAAAACCGCAGCGGTAAATGATTAACTGATGCGGTCCGGAACCGCAGCAGCTAAAATTTGGCTACCGCTGCGTGTCCAACCGCTGCGGTAAGCCCGGTTTTGACCGCAACGGTTGAACTTTTTTCCACTAGTGCCCAATCAACATTAAACACGAGTAAACGCGTTTTTGAAAAGATAGAAAAGAAAGTTGCGTCTCACACAGGTTTTTGCGTCTGACGCAACACTCTGTGTGAGTCACGAAATCTACGCGTCAGGCGCTCATTGGCTCGCTTGACGTGTTCTGGCCAATGCGCTGGACGCACGTGACGCACTGAGCGCAGCCCCCGCGTCCGGCGCATATTCGGGAATATTCGAGCATATTCCTTTGCGCGTCTTTCGAAGATACTTTTCTATCCCTAAAATTCCGGAGATGGAATTTTACGGATCAAAAATCTGATTTTTGATTGAAGATAATGGAAATGATTATGAAAAATATTTATTAAAATAATAAATATTTAATTGGGCTTTTAAAATGGATTTAAAACATTTTATGGGCTTAAAATACAATTAATCATCATGAATAATTGATTGGGCTTTAGAATATCATTTCAGAACACATTTTAGAATGGTTCTTTAGATTGCTCCTCCGTTGGGTCGCGCCAACTAATGTCGTGGTATGTTTCATCATTGGATCCTTAAATGGGGAGACACGATTATGTGTCTACAATCACCAAATTCTAATTCATCATGTCTAATGAAAGAGTTCGTGAAGATGAAATTCTTGAAGCGCTTGCTAAGAAACGTGATGCCATGCAATCTGAGGCTTCTCGTCAATGCAACGCCATTAGAGTGAACCTTGGGACTTATAAGTCTCAAGTGTTATGGTATGTGAATAAAAGCTCTGACTCTAATACTCCTTCAGAGGAGAGGATTGCCACTATTGGTCCTTGTTTTCCTTTCAAGATTCAAAAACTAGAGCGCCAAATTATCTTAGAGCAACAGTGCTACCCATTCTTGGACCATATCGTTTTAGAAGATAATAAGCCCAGAACGCTTCCATTTGCCCCAAAATCCCTTCAACATTTGCATTGGCATTTGACCAACAAACCTTTTAAAGGTTGGATTTCAGGAGTGGATGCAAGAGCGTGGTTTCTGCGAATGAAACCTTTTCATGACAAATGGTCCAAGAACAAATTATTGCCCTTCTTGAGACTAGCTTCTTATGAAACCATCCCCTTTGATGGGGCTATGTCTACTGCCTTGTTGGCATGTTGGGACCCTGCCATCAATTGCTTCTTGTTCCGATGGGGACCAATGACTGTGATATTAGCTGATATTGCCTTCATTACCGGGACTTCTCCAATAGGTAAATATGGAATTGAACTTTCTATCTTTCACCATGTTAAAGAGCACAATCAGCTATACAGTCAATGCTTAACAATCTTTCGCTAGGTTGCTAGTCCTTCTGCTAGTGCTAGCAAGTGTGGCTTTCAGAAATTTGTTGATTACTTCATCAATAAGGATACTAGTGAGGAAGTTACTTCTCAAGAGGAAGTACTTTTTCTTACTTTTGCTTTCTCCAAATTAATGATGTCTAGAGCTGGAAGAGTAGTAACATTATGGCTATCTCTAGCTGTTTACATCTCCTCTACTTCTGAAGAAGTAGCTTTGGCTCCTGTTCTATTGGGACAACTTTATAGATGTCTTTTCAGGAGTAGAGAATCCTTCAATGGTTTTGGAATTCATACCTCTAAGTCTCCCATATTCTCTACTGACAAGGGATTTGGACCCCTATGGCTCTTGACTTATTGGGGCCATATGTATCTACCTAGTCTGATGGTTCTCAATCCCTCTTCTGCTTTTAAAGCATCTAAGGGTTCAGAGGAGGAAGATATGTCTTTTGATCCCTTTTCCTTCCTCTGTAGTCTTGATGATTATAGCTGTTATGGTGAAGTCAGCTTTAATCTTACATCTCCAGACGAGGTTTGGCATCCAAGTTTGATTCTTTCATACTTCTTGGTTTCTAAGTCCAATCCTGGTATCAGGAACATTTTTCCAGGTAAGATGGATGTTTCTGCTGAAAATGAAACTTGGCGCCATCTAGCAGTGCTTGCTTGGCTACAATCCCTGAACATCCACTCTAATTCCTTAGGGAGTGGAAACTTTTGGAGCAGTGTTCTTAGTTCGAGGGATTTAATAGCTGCTGAGCCTGAATACTTTGGCTTTGAAGCTTATAATCCACAGTTGGTGGCTAGACAATTTGGATTGGTCCAACCGCTGGCTATTCCTTACTTCCTGACCCGCAATGATCCTTGGAGTTCAAGGGGTCGTTTTGAAGAAGGTAGAGCTCTCCAGAGTAGAACTCTCAGCCTTACTTCGATGTCCATCTCTCCTTGGAAATGGATCACTAAAGCTGTTTGAGGCTTCCATCTGTGGTGGGATCATATATTCCCAAACAACTCAACATGTTTTGATGCTTTGGCGAACTTTGAGGATCAACTCTTCTTAGGCTGTAAGTAATTTCCATCCTTAGTTATTTTATAACTTTTAGTGGGAATGAATATTACTAAATCTTCTTTATGTTTTCCTTTTGACTTTTTAGCAAAAGCTGGCAAGAAGAAGCTAAGAGTGCCTGATGGTATGATCGTAGATTCTAGATTTGACCAGCTCTATTGGAATACCATAGACAAAAGGGTTCCTCCTCATACCTCTTCGGAGGATGAAGATGATGCTGCTTATGATCAAGGGGCTTCATATGGAGAGGTCCAGACTGTGGAGGACATCCAAACCATGGGACCAGTGGAGCAGATTGACCCTTTCAAAAGAGCTGTAAGAAAAAGATATTACAATTGTCTCTCTGCTTCCAAGGACACTCAACCCAAGGGGTTAGTGGAGCAACCTGAGCCTCCTAAGAAGGCTACAAAGAAGAGAGATTATGGTTGTCTCTCTGTCTCCAAACCTTTAAGGCATTCCAGCAGGAAACGTCCTAAGTTGGAGGTTTCTTCAGAGATACCACAGTATATCATCTCCTCTGATGAAGATGATGACAAGACCATATCTCAAATTTTCAAAAGGAAACTCCCAGGAGTCAAAACAAGTATGAATTTTACCTTTACTCTATTTATGAGAAGTTTCACTTTTTGGAATACTGATTAATTTATTTCAGGTTCCTCTGGTGCTGATGACATTGAGCCTAAGACTGTCAGTGATCCTTCTTCTAAGAAGTTATCACCCCTTGGCTCTGCCAACCATCCTTCAGGAGATGCTCCCAAAATAGCTGATCCAGAGTTAAGTTCAAAGGGTGGCCCTATTGATGAACCTGTCATCAATCCTCCCTCTTCAAGTGGTGCTGCCCCCCAGTTGGAGCATATGGCTACCCCCTCTTTGGAAGGATGTGTTGCCCCCCAGTTGGAAGAGACCGAGCATCTTCATGTGGAATCTCCTGATGAGGACTTGTTTCGTCAAATTAATGAAGATCCCCTGGACTCAAATCCTTTTGATGTTAAAGTTCCAAACTCTCATGCTGCTACCACTATTGTTATAGCAATTCCATCTATTGCTGGGAATGAAGTTTCGAAAGATGGCATCCCTTTAGAGGTCACACCTTTACGGAGCAGTACTGAACTTGTGATTACCTCTGTTTGCAAAGGTTCTCCATCAACTTCAGTATCTACTTCAGGGACTGGTCTGCCATTCTTTCCTCGTGAATTCATTTTAAACTTCCTCTATATGAGTGCATGCCCTCATGATACCAGACTTCACTATCTTGCTAACTTGGCTTCTCTTCTTTGTGATGCAGAAGGAAGCACTCAAGAAGCAAGTGTGATGAAAGAGTCTAATGGAGGGAAAGAGGTTAATCTGCAGACAGCTATCATTGTGAGGGATCAACCTACCTCTGCTAACAGTGATCATTCCAGTGATGGATCATCTGAGCACATAAAACAAGAAGACAAAGTCTGGGATCTCTGCTTGACCTTAACAAACAACCCTTATGATCAAGCTTCTGCTCAGGCTCTTAAGCAGATTTTGGAATCCCTAATTTCTCAAGGTTTTGAAAACTGGATACCGTGTCTTGATTATGTTAAAGAGACTCTCCTTCTTCAGCAATGTAATGCCGAATCAAGAGTCCAATCTCCAAAGTTCTCAGCTCAGAAACTTCAGGAAGAGGACACTTCTTTGGAAGCTCAAGCTAAATCCTTCAAAAACTTCGAAGAAATGGATCCAAGACTCTTTGAGTTCTTTTGATCAGAAGTGAAGCTTCTTTCTGAGGAGAGGCAGTCTTTACAAAAACGCCTGGCTGAGATTAATAAAGAGGAGATCAATATCATAAATGAGAAGTCTTCACTCCAAAACTCTATTGAGACTGAAGAGAAGAAGTTGCACCAAGGGCGAACAAATCTTGCTCGTTTGAGGCAAGAGATGTTCAAAGATATGGTTGTACAGCAAAGCTTAATCCTTCAGAAGGAAAAGCTTTGTAATGCTTGGTCAGCCATTAAACATCTTAGTTTAGCTGTTAGACAATGTTGGAATGTCTAAAACGTAACATTATTATTAATGTTGTAATTTTAATGATCCCTTGCTGTTTGAAACAATTCTGCATGTTTTTGTTGAAACACAGGATTATGTTGTTCCCATATAGATGGATAATATTTCTTTAGAAATTTTTCATTCAGGGCTCTTTCTTTTATATTGCCATCTATATCCTTTAATATGTATGCATTTCCAGACATTTTCTTATGAATGATAAAGGGACCTTGCCACTTAGGTGACCATTTCCCTAATTGTGGATCTTTGTAAGCTGCTTCTGGCAGAAACATTTTCCAAACCTTATCATTCTCCTTTAATTTTTTAGGCACTACCTTTTTGTTGTAGGCCCTAGCAACCTTTTTGTTGTAGGCCCTAGCAACCTTTTCTTTTTGGATTCTCATTTTGGCTAGAGCTTCTTCCTTAGCTTCTAGAGCATCCATAATTTCAATATTCATCGCCTGTGAATAATCATCTCCTGATAATCCCATTTGTTGGGCTGCCCTAGATGATCTCACATTCACTTCAGCTGGGATCACTGGAGTATGTCCATAAACTAAGCTAAAAGGAGTAACTCCTGTTGCTTCCCTTTTAGAGGTCTTGTAGGCCCATAGGGCATATAGCAACAACTCGTCCCATTTTCTTGGGTTATTGTCAATGAGTTTTGAGATCCCTTTTACTATGATCTTATTGGTAGCTTCAGCTTGACCATTTGCTTGAGCATAGTAAGGCGTTGAATGCAGTTTAGTAATCCCAAACTGGTTGAGATAATCCAGTAAGTCATGATTTCTAAAGATTGTGGCTTGATCAAAGGTTATAGTTTCTGGAATTCCAAATCTTGTAAAGATTTTCTCTTCCAAGAAATTTATGGCAACCTGGGTATTGATCTTGTTGAAAGCCTAAGCCTCCACCCATTTGGTGAAGTAATCAGTCACCACTAGGATGTATGAATGCTTCTTAGAGGATGCAGGATTGATTTCTCCTATGGCATCCACTGCCTATCCTCTGAAGGGCCAAGGTTTAAGAATGTACTTAAAAACTGAAGTTGGTGCCCTGCTGATAGGTCCAAACTTTTAACATCTTTGCAACCTTTAGCATAATTTATACAATCCTTTCTCATAGTGGGCCAATAGGAACCATGTTCATGCAACATCCATCTCATTTTTAGGCCATTTTGATGAGCACCACATAGTCCTTGGTGAATTTCTGCCATGAGAGTTAGAGCTTCTCCAGCATCCACACATCTTAACAGTAATCCTTCTGGATCCTTTCTATTTAGTTCACCAAATTGCATATAGAACTTGGTGGCTGCCATTTTGACTCTATTTGGCACCTTTGTCCCAGTTGGGTTCTGGAGATATTGAATAATTTCCTCTCTCCAGTCCTTCTCCTCTCTTAATATTGAAATTCTATAGACTTCCAATACGTTCTCTGATCCTTCTTGATTAGATTCACTAAGAGGTTCTAGGATCTTCTCTGATATCTTCATTTTGTGAAGATATCTCTTCTCTAGCAGAGGCTATTTGGGACAACTGATCTGCTATTTTGTTCTCTTCTCTAGGAATGTGTATGAAAGTGATTTCCTTAAATTGTTTAGACAATTTTTGTGCTTTCTTACCACACTCCTGTGACACTAGTGATATACTCTTGAATTCCTCATTCATTTGATAAATGACCAGTTGAGAATCCCCATATATCTTTTCTTTCTTAGCTCCCAATTCTAGCAGCATCTCCAATCCAATTAATAAAGCTTCATATTCAGCTCTATTGTTGGTGCATGGACCCTTCAGGGTTACTGTTAGTTTAGTTGGGATCCCACTAGGAGATAAAATATATATTCCAGCTCCTATTGTTTCTCTAGTGTTGGACCCATTAAAGAATAAGACCCATGGAAGGATGTCTTCATCAATGATTCCTAAGTCACAACAAGGATGAGTTGCTAAGAAATCAGCTAATGCTTGACCCTTGACTGCATTTTGGGGCACATATATGAAGTCAAACTATAGTAAATGTAAACTCCATTTGCTTAACCTTCCTTTTATGAAAGGTTGAGATATCATATATTTTATGACATCCGTTGGAGATACAACTTCTACTGTGAAGGCCATGAAATAATGTATGAGTTTAACTGATGCGTCATATAAACACAAACACCATTTTTCTGCCATGGTATACCTTTTCTCTGTATCATGTAGGATTCTACTTAGGTAGAATATGACCTGCTCATGCCCTTTCTCATTTTCTTGAGTAAGGAGACTCCCAATGGAATCTTCACAAGCAGACAGATACAGTCTTAGTGGTTTTCCATTCTGCCTAGGGGGAATCAGCACAGGCGGATTTGCCAAATCCTGCTTGATCTGGTCAAAGGCCTTTTGATGTTCTTCTTCCCATTTGAATTTTGATTCATGTTTCAATCTTAATAGTGGTGAAAACTTTTTAGTTTTTCCAGCTAGATTAGCCATGAATCTTCTGACATAATTGACATGTCCAAGGAATCTTTGCAATTTCTTCTTATTAGAAGGTGGCTTGGCTGCCAACACTGCTTTTGTCTTGTTTTGGTCAATTTCCATTCCATTTTTGTGAATGAGGAATCCTAAAAAGTTACTAGCTTTAACTCCAAATGCACATTTGAGTGGATTCATGTTTAGGTGATATTTTCTCATTCTGGTGAATGACTTAATCAAATGCTCTTTATGTCTTAAAAGGGCATTTGACTTCACTAGTATGTCATCCACATAGATTTCCATGATCTTACCAATCATATCCTTAAAGATTGCGTCCATTGCTCGTTGGTATGTGGCTCCAAAGATTTTTCAATCCAAATGGCATGGCCACGTATTCAAACAAGCCTAATGATTTTGGACATCTGAAGGTTGTTTTGTTACGCCTTCACGTGCAATCCTTAACTAGTGATATCCTCGTATACCCATCCATAGAAGATATGTTTTCATATCTTGATGCCGCATCTATTAGGAGATCGCCCACGGCATGGGGTATTGATCTTTAGGCGTAGTTTTATTCAGATCCCTAAAGTCAATGCAGATTCATATCTTGCCATTTTTCTTAACTACTGGAACTATATTGGATATCCAGTCAGCATATTGCCAAGGCCTTATGAACTCTACCTTGAGGAGTTTGTTTATTTCCTCTTGTATAGGCTATGTCAGTTCAGACGCTAGTCTTCTAGGACTTTGGGCCACAGGCTTAAATCCTTCCTTGATAGGTAGTTTATGCTCTACTATTTTCCTATCAATGCCAGGCATTTCATTATGTTCCCATGCAAAACAGTCTTTAAATTCTTTTAGAATTTGTATGATTTCCTGTTTTTCTTGGTTAGTGAGGAGCTTACTTATGTAAGTAACACGTGGATTTTCATTATCCCCTAAATTTATTTCCTCTAGTGGATCATGAACCTCTTGTTTAATATCCACACTTTTAGCCCATACTTTATCATCCTCCTCATCGAAGGATTTAGTTTCATATAAAGTTGAGCAACATGCATTAGAGTTTATAAGAAAATCCTCTTGGTATTTTCTAAAAACTAAATCTTTCATTACTTGATCAATGATAGGGATAAACCCATTACAGCATTCTTCTTGGTTTATAAACATAATAAACTTTTATAAGAAAAATACATCCTAACTCTACAAACTAATGAGAGCTAAGGGTTGATCATAGTCTGGCGCCTGTTGAATATATTCATATTTTGATTGAATGTCTTCAACTTCTGGGACATCATTGACTTCTTCAATGAGAATTGCACCTGATTCTTCTACCTCTTGGTGAGTTTGCGACTCAAGTTGTAGAGCAACCTCAATTTTGATGGTAGGAACTGACTTTAGAGAGTCCCTAATGAAAACAGATGCAGGAGATGTAATTAGACAAACTTCCTCATCTACTTGAACCATCTCGTAAGTGTCACCATTCCACAAGATCAAAACTTGATGGAGTGATGATGGAATAGCATAATTATGATGTAACCAATCTCTTCCTAGTATGGCATTATAATGAGTACCACTTTCGACTATGAAGAAACCAGTATAAGTAGTTTTAGTTCCTACTCTTATCTTTAAAATAGCCATTCCTTCCACTTTTTCTGATAAACTAGAAAAACCAGTTATGTTGATTTGTATGTTATGCAAATCCTTTCTAGTCTTTCCTAGTTTTCTGAACACAGAGAGTGGCATAATATTAACAGTAGCTCCAGTGTCTACCAATACTTTGCCTAAACGAACTCCCTCAAAATCAACATTTAGAAATAAGGCTTTAGTGTGCTTATTATCAACATCAACTGACCTAAAGATTTTATCTATGATTAATTTCTCTAGGTTAGCTTTTAGAGATGTCTTGTTAGACACTTTTTTATGAGGTGCATTTAAATAAGATGACAAGCTTTGAGAAGAAATAATTTTAAATTTACATGCCCTCTCTTCCTTGTCAACTTCATCTGCCCATGATGTGGTATTGGTCTGGAATTCTGATTGGCCATCTGACTTTTTGAACTCTGTTGGTAGCATGACCACATTACACTGCGCGTTTTGGCTCTCTCCCATCTCTGTTTGAGGCTCGCTCATCAGTGGGTCTCCATCCAAAATTAAGTCACTGTCTGAAACCAATAAGTCCAAATCCTCAGATCCAAACTCTGAATCATAATCCTCATTAAAGCCATTTCCTGGTTCTCTTTCATAAGAGAGTCACCTCCTTGAGGCTGCTGGTCACCATTCTTTATAGATGGTATATCATATTGTTCCTCTTCCAGAGGTAACAACTTAGTAATACCAGCTTGTAGTGCCTCTTCATCAATTCTTATGTTTGCTATAAGGGACTCCTGCACATTTTGAGTGCTGATTTGAGCCTTTGCTGCAGCAGCTTTTGCACTTAACTCCTTCATCTTTATTGTCCTACTTTTAGGAAAGTTTTGGACATCTTGTAGTGGCCAAGGCCTAACTGCTGACTTGATCTTTGACTTCCCTTGGCCCCCATGGGAATTTACCCTTCTTTTAAGGATTTTGGGCACAGGGGTTTGACTTGGCTCCCTTTCTTTCCCTTTTAAGGAAGGGCCTGAACTAGGGCTGTCATGCTTCCTTGGTCCTTGACTTCTGGACCTTTTCTGGAATGGACGCTGGTAAGCAGGCACGTAGGCAGGATCATTAGGGATGATCTGGGTTCTAACCATTTCAAAGGTCAACCTGTCTGCACATAGTGAGCACATTCCATTTCTCAGAGCCTTCAACCCTTCTATCGCCCTAGTATGCAATGGGAATTTCTGAGTAGCCTCCTTATAGGTTTTGGCTCTTTCCTCATGCATCACCAGGTTTGGCGTTGGATTGGATTTATCAGGCGCCTTAGCTTTGGCTAAGTTAGCCTTCTATGCTTCTAGCTCCAGGGCATGGTGTTCCATTTCTGAGACAACTAGTCTTTTGAGACTTAATTGCCTAGTTAGGAACCCTCTGAAAACTTGGCATTGGTCTGTTGTATGTGACCCATTCATATGCCATCTGCACATATCTTCCAATCCCTCTTCATTGGCTATCTTTGGCATAACCAAGATTCCTTCATCAAGCAATCTGTTGAAGAGTTGGTTACCTATTTCGGTAGCTTGAGATGCCTGCAAGGTAACAGTAAAAACATTATTAATCTCTACCATACCACATAATAGTTCAAATGGTTCGTCCATTCTAACTACATTAACATCTTCATCATCAGGAAACATGATATTTTTCTTAATAATTTCATCCTGGATTTTGTTTCTAAAGACAATACATTCAGAACTGTCATGGGTTACTGCATCATGCCATTTACAGTATTTTTTACCCTTAACCTCCTCAGCAGTTCTTATTTTATGTCTCCCTACCAATTTTATCTTTTTGTTAGATAATAACCAGTCAAAGATAGAGTTAGATTTCTTGGCATCAAAAGTATATGTCCTCTTCTGTCCAGATTTCATATCCTTTGGCGCTAGAAACTCTTTCTTTTCTAAAGGAGAACATTTATAAGGTACTCCTTGAATGATTTCTGCCATGTCCACTTCTGGTGCAGTCTCAAAGTGGAAGGGCTCTTCATTCTGAGCAAAGAAACTCTGGTGTCTTGCTGCACTTTCAGCTTGTAGGTTTCTTTCATACCTTACAGCCAATTCTGCTAACTCAACAAAATCGCCAAAGGCATGACCATCAAACCTTTTTCGAAACTGAATTAACATTCCCTCTTGAGCCATTTGTACAATTCTCTTTCAGGAATGCTAACATGACACCTGATCTTAGCCATTTTGAATCTAGATAGGTAGTCTTCTACAGACTCTCCTAACTTATGTTGGATTCTGGCCAGATCACTTAGAGTCACTCATGGTTCAGTGCGTGCAAAATGATTTGCAAAATTGCACTTGCATATCTTGCCAGGAATGGATGGAATTTGGTGGTAAATTAGTGTACCACTAAACAGCAGTCTCAGTAAGAGACATGGAAAACATTCTAAGTTTTAAGAAGTCATTATCAGCTGCTTCCTTACACCGACAATTGAATCTCGACTAATCTGTTCTTCGACGGAAACTCTATCATTTCTAGAGAACAAGGTAAAGTCGTGTATCTTAAACGTTCTAGGAAATGGATTTGCTCTATCAATCCACTCGGGGTAAGGTTTTTGACCTATTTGCCTCTGATTTCTCCTTGAGGTATCACCCACTAATCTTTGGACTAGTGCCTCAACCTGCGTTGCCAAAGGATCCTGCCTTCCCGGGTATCCCATGGTCCCAAATCCCATGTTTTTTACATGATCATACGCATGGTTAGGATTAGGATTGAAAGGTTGATTTTGATAACCTCCCATAGGGATCTCCTGGTTGTGCATGAAGGTAGGATTGGCCGCTCCTTGCGCCATTTGTGGTGGAAATGTATGTCCATTTGTAGGCATCCCCTGATGGTAAGCACCATTTGCTTGGGCAAAGGGAACTTGGGGCTGACCAAATCTTGTAATATTTCCATAGTGAGGCGTACCGACCATATTTGGTTGGTTAGGAGGAATATAAACATAAGGTGTAGAAGGAATACCGACCATATTTGGTCAGGTTATGAGGCGTATATGCATATGGTGTACTATTGTTGTTTGCAACAAAACTATCTTGCCTCTGTCCTCCTTGTGATGATCCAGATTGGTGTGTGTTGTCACCAACTTGTCCACCACCCATGGAAAGCGAAGGTTGGTGATGTCCTGACGCCTGGTGCCAGCCTGGCTCCACGCTCGCTGCCATTCCATCACTTCTCCTAAGATTTCCATGATTACCCTCTCCATGGCTCATAGGGATTGCCCTTGTGTGATGCGCATGGGAGGAAGTTTGTGGATCGCCTGAGATAAATGTATCTCTAGTTTCAGGATGGGAGAAATGTACCCTTGGAGAATAACCTAGTGGAGGAACATCTCGGCTCGCACCGCATTTCCCCTTGCTCTATTCAACGGGGCCTCTTCTAAGGCCTTAACTAGTTTCTCATTTAACTGATAGTGTTTTTCGACTAGTGGTCCTAAACGAGTAACTACTTCAGTGGCAAGAGATTTTGACATTGCCGTGAAAGTTGCACTCATAGTATCGTTGATATCTACAAGTATCCTATCAATCTGCCTAGAGTTAATTTCTCTATTCTCTTCACTTATCCTTTGGAGGATATCTGTGAAGACTCTGGCAGACTCATGGGCTAGAGTCCTGTAGTTGGAATCAAATTGTTGTCTCTGACTCTCTCTGGCTTCTAACAATAAACTCTTTACTATCTCTGTGAACTTTCCAAACATTTGGTGTATGAGTCCACGACCAGTACTACCTAGAGATGAGCCTTCCCTTTGCGGGGTCTCTCCATTTGACTCTTCATGACTATGGTGAATTGGTTCGCCATTGTTACCATGCGCCCTAGTTTCTAGAGGAATTGAAGAACTCGTCTCTATGTTTTGGAAACTTGATTCCTCCTAAGCAACTTCCTTATTCTTTTTAGAACGTGTGTCCGGCATTTTAGTAAAAACAACCGCTTTTTTACAGTTAGTTTTTCGAAAGTACGAAGAAGAAAGTTCACAATTTGACTATGAATCTTCTTCTCCCACTGTGGTCGCCAAAAAACTTGTTGGTGCAAAATCAGTTGGTTGACTTTGCAAACAAGTCAATGCACACCCAGTAGTTTGATACTGAATGTCTTGGGAGACTTAGCCCCTGGGGGTTACCGGTTTTAATTAGATAAAACCTTGCTAACGTACTTTGTTGCAATTTAATTAAGGATTAAACTACAACGCCTAATAAATTCAGGCGAGATGCAATAAATAGAGCAAGCAATCATTAATCTATTAATTATAGCACAACATTGCCATACATGCCACAAACTTTAAGAAAGATTTTACAACACATAGGGGGATAAGCCAGGCTGGACAACTAAAGGGAAGACACGAAGGCTGTTACCTCCATGGTTCCTTGCTTCGATCGGATAATTACAAAACTCGTCGCCAGAACATGTTCTACGTCTAAGGAACTAAACTATAACCCTAGAAGGGGGTTGGCTAGGCTAAGGCTAGGCTACGCTAAGAAAAGAGTAAATGCAAGTTGTTGTGTGTTTGTCTTGTTGTCTTTTGCTTCATGATCGTTCCTCTATTTATAGAGAAACGTGGTATGTAACTTCCGTGCTTGCTTGGAGGGAAAACATTTGAATCGTATTTGGCTCAAATCTCAACCGTCTTCTGGCGCTGAATAACTGTAGCCCTGCACGTTCTTCCTTATATGGATCTGCCTCATGATTGCTTTTTTAACCGTATGTCCTTTTGCCATTCTTGACTTTTATCTCCTGATGATCTTGATGGTATTCTCCTATTGACTTTGACTTATGTTGACTACGTCCAATGGGCTTTATATTCCTGTTGGGCCTTCATATTAAGATGAAATTAAACCTTTTGAGGTCCAATACAATGTACTATAATAAATGCTACTAGACATCTAAAAATGGTGGTAACAACTATTTGAATTTTATGAAGAAGTTCTCATAGAAAAAGTCTCTCTAAATGGGTCAATTTGATGAATATCATTTTCGGATTTAATCTTACATGTTACTGTAAATCATACTTTTGACCCCCAAAACTCAGTTTTTAGCTCTTTCCTATTTCACGAGAAAATATCCGTATTGAAAAGTTCTTGAGATAGGCTTTAGAATTTCTTGATTTGGAGTACCGAGCAGGAAGTTATGTCCTTTTTAAGTTCATTGTTTTTGCTGGAATTATTTTATCGAAAGTTTCAAATGTTCAAGTTAACTCAAATCTCTTAATGAAGTTTAAATGAGCACACTAAGTGCATGGATGACATTCACAAGCAGTAAAAATTGGGCTATTTTTTCTATCTTTATATTTAACTATTACAAGAAGTTATTTGATGTGAAACAAAAGATTTCCAAAATTAGGTTTTGTAAATGATGAGCAATACTATAGTAGTTGTGACTTTCTTCCCCCTCCATGGATGAATATGATTTCTTCGAAATGAGAATGGTGTTTATAACTGTACATTTTGATCGTTTGCGTACATAATTGGGACCAAGTATTATAATGGGTAAAGGACGGTACCAAATAGAGTACGGTATGAACAACAACAAAATCTCTTAGAGGATGGGTGATCTCCTTCTGAACCCTCGCTGGGTGGGTGAATCCCAGCAGACAATGAATAAGGGACATGTCCTAGTTAAGGCTTGCAAGCATAATAATTAAACGGTGGGGTGACGACCTCCATTAGTTTAGAGACAGTCGGCTTCTTGTATAGGGAGCCCCTCTCTACTCGTGTTCGCTTTACCCCAAATAACTAAACAAACCGGACTAAAAGGGTTTTGAATGTTTTAAGTGGTAGCCTTTCATGGTATGAATTCTTAATTTCAAGCGTTTGAGCAAGGATATTAATCCTGATATTTTAGCAAACACCTTACATGTGAAACATAAGGGTTTTAGCATAGATTGCATACAAAATGTCTTAAGCCACCAAAAATGAATTTTGGGGGTGAACTTATGTACTCAACTGTTGTTGATATTTGTTCTTGAACCTGTCTTGGTGGGGGCAGGATTGTAATTGATTGCAGGAAAAACCATGAAGTTGGGGTCACCACTTTCCTATTAATATGGTCGTGTGAGACAACGTTTCCATGAGAAGTCCTTTGATGTGTATACTCCTTAGTTGAACTATATCCTTATGGAAAGTAGCTTATCATTTGTAATAGGTGTATGTGAACTCTTTAACGACCTTACTTTTTATTAGTTGCTGGTGTTGTAATAAAGACATTTCTAACTATTTGACTTTAAGTACTTGATTACTACTTAGCACTTGTGCTACGTAACAGTTTCGGATGACTAATGTATGCTTCAGCAACGCACCCTAAGGCTGTTATGATGCTTAGAATTATGGGTTGTTACATGTACATAAATCAATTGGGCCTCACTTAAATATGTTGAAGAGTCCATTTGATAGAAGACGGGGCCGAGGAAGGCACCTGCAGGGAATTAACAAGGTTAGTGCAATCATTACATAAACAAACTCTCTGCATATTTTGTTGGGCGGCCCACGTAATAGCGTTTAAGCAGGCTTGTGCCTCTGCATGAAGGGCAGAGACTGCGACACCATAATCACCACCACCTTGCACATAAGTTGAAGTATAAGTATCTAAGACCCAAGCGAAGCCCCCTGCAGTAGACTGTTTAAACCATGCAGCATCAAACTTTATTATATAATGACCAAGACCTACTAAAGATCTTCCTAAATGGATTCCAACAAATCCTGGGGGGAAGTTCGTATCATCTTCAGGCGGATGGAGAAATCTTAGGTTGTTAAGGAAGGATAATTGTTGAAGACGTACGTCATCAACTTCAAAAGAACCTATAAGTGATAGAATTATGGCACAATCCGGAGAATCATTTCTGAAAACCCTATCATGTCTATGAAGCCAAATACTCCATAGAGCCCAAATAAATTTTTTTCATTCGAACACTTTGGTTGCCATCCTCACTATAAAACAACTGGATATGGTTGATGATCCATTGAGAACATGAGGACTGATCATCTTGTTGTGGTTGAATAGTAAAGTTGAGATGATGCCATACACTTTGAGCTAAATGGCATTGTTTAAAGAGATGGAGAGAAGTTTCTAGTTCATGATGACACGGGTCACAATTGTGGTTCAAGGAAATACCCCTTTTGTGAAGTTGTTCCTTAGTTGGTAGCCTGTCATAAAGAAGTTTCCAAAGAATGAATTTCCATTTAGGGATAATAGGGAGGTGCCAAAGGATCTTAAAAATCCTTGTCGGGATAGAAATAGAGAGGGTGGAGACTAAGTCCTTCATAAGGTAAGCATAAGTAGATTTGGATGTGAACTTGCCTGAACTATGATAATTTCATATCATATCTCTATTATATAAGTGAAGGGGGGAGGAAGGTGTCCCCTTACAAAAAGTTTGATATACCCTTAATGAATTTTAGATTGTCATATATATATATATTAAATAATTTTTTTTCTTCCTACTTGCCATATATATTTGAATAAGTTAACAATGGAATTGAATTTGAAATTTCAATTAAATATTAAATTAAGGAAAATGATTTCCTCTTCCTACATATGTGTGAAAAACTCTGATAAAAAATTAAATTGTCAATATAACTTGATTGACGCAATCATAAGAAAAAAATTAAAAACTTGAATTTCATATTAACAATTATACTAACAATATTTTAAAACCTAAATGTTGAGTATTATTCGGTAATCTATATTAAATCAAACACTTCTACTTTATTAACATTATTCAGGTATTGAACTTGATACACAAATTCTTCCATTTTATTTAAGCACAAGCTTTCTTCTACTTTATATCTCTTTCTCTTAATACTATATTTGAATAATGATGAACACATAACTAAAAAAAACCAATGAAATTAATTTAAGAAAAACATATTAAAATAATTATAAATATATGTTCGAATCAAATTTTTTGTGATAGTCATGAATAACTAATTGAGAAAAAAAAATCGTTAATATGACACGCACGCATAGCGTGTAAAAAATGCTAGTGATCTTCTGAGTGATCAGAGGGGAGTTCCATAACAAGAATTGTTGAGCATCATTATGGGAGAAGAAGTTTCGAACCAAATTTGCCTTCCAAACATGATTTTTAATATCGATGAAGTCTGAGACCTTAGAATGCCGCACCACTTGGAGTGGAACATTATCCCTAGCAGTAGGGACTTTACCCCCAATCCAATTTAAAGAGAAGGACCTAACTTTTCTACCACTACCAATCTTCCAAGAATAGCCATTCAGAATAAGCTTCTCAGCTTGTTGCAGCCCTTGGAATCCCCAAGAAAGAAAAATGCCCAATTTTTTTGATAAACTTTCTCATCGAGATAGCGATTGGCTTGATAACAGTGAACATTTAGGAAGATGTGTAATGTCTTTGTTAACCTAGTGGATGCTTTTCCTATCCTTATGAGACCAAAGAAAGGAGCATAACATAGAGTCCAACCTATTAACAATTTAACCGGAATGCGGAATGAAGAGATAATATGGGATATCATGGCAATCAGGATTGTATTTATGAGAATTATTTTTGTTGGTTGGGATAGGTGAAAAGTATTCCAAGAAAGTAATTTTTGAGAAAAGATATCAATAAGGAAAGCGAAATGACTTGATTTTGTTCCAATGATATCGATGGGTACTCCTAAATGCATGTTCATGGAATCTTTGTGGGTCATATTTAGGGGTGCTAATCGAGTTGAGCAGCTCGCAAGCAACTAGAACTCGACTCGGTCAAAGCTTGACTCGAGTGAGCTCGAGTGAGCTTGAAACTCAATAACCTTGCACGCAACTCAATTGTATTCAATTAATTTCTCTTTGAAATAAAGAAATACATTAACACTCATTAAAATAAATTGATCTAGTATAAAAGGAAAAAAATTATAAAGAAAAGAAGATATAATAATCAAATGATTAGAATTTAAGGTGAAGCGAAACTTTAAACGAGCTGCTCATGAGCAGCTCGACTCGACTCGAAACTTAGCGAGCACGAGTCGAGCAACCCTCTACTCGTGATCGACTCGCTTGATTAGCACCCCTAGTCATAGTTCAACTAAATAATTTTTACAGTTTATGGTGCGGTTTGGTTTTATAAAGATTCAAAACCTAACCCAAACCACATTCTACAATTTGGATTACGGTTTGATACTTGTCCGGATCATACTACGAACAGCCGTGCCCGTGGATACATCCATTGAGAAACAGAGGTTGTTATATAGCGTTGTCTACATATAAATCGTGCAAAACAAACTCCAAAATGCACGGGCATAGGCGCATAGCTCGCTCACTAGTTAAGAAACAAAGCTAAAATGATACGGTATTTACAGTCCCATCCCACTTGCCACTTGCCAGCATCGGACCACTTTAATTCCTTCTCTTTGAAGAGAGAAAAGCCTCTTTTGCGTTTTCTCTCTCCTCCTCTTTCTTCCCAAGTTCTTCAGGGGGTCTTCTTCATCGAAGTCGAAACCCTCTTCAAACTCCTTGAATCACCATAAATCACGCTAATCTTTTGAGAATGCACAACTAGATACATACATACATAGATGATGAATCCTCAGCAGCAAGCTCTGATGCAGCAACAGTCTCTTTTTACCCTACCCTTCTTGCAGCTTCTCAGGTTACTTTCTTTTTACCCTTTTTTTGTGATCCATAATTAGCTCGTTTTGCTCTTGATCGATTAAGATTTTAATTTTTATTCAATCTCTGCTGATTGATTTTTGTGTTTTTCTATTGGTCTGACTGACGTAATTAGGGTTTTTCGATTTTGTGATTTTGGGGTTGTTTTCCGGTGATTCAGTTGTGTTTTACATATGTAGAATAAGATTTGAAGATTTTAGACTGTAGATTTCACCTAAAGATTGGATCTTTACTGTTTGTTGCTGTAGTTGCGATTTTGTGGTAAATCTTGATTTCATTTTTTTTATACTTTTGGGAAAGAAAGGAGGGAGGTGCAAGTTGAAGGTTAACAACTAAATTCAAGTGTTTGAAAACTAATTGAAGTAGTTTTCAATTTTCTTGTTAGTGGTTAAAATTATCATGATCAGTATGTGTATATTTGATATCCAAGTTCGTTGTGCTACTTATATAATACATTGTTTTGATAACTAAACTATGGAAACTCAAAATTGGCAATGGCAAGGAATAGTCCTTGAAAAGTTGGCATGCCGAGAATGTATGTGCATCTTTTAGTTAAAAGTTCTTTTTGGGTATCTGATTGTTTGCCAATGATTACTGTACACCTCATTGGAGAATTTAAGTTATGTTGCCCTCTTTGCGTGATCTGCTTTTCCTAGTAAGGTTTTTTTTTCTTCTTCTTATGTATCATGATTAGCATTACTCGTAATGTTGCCTTTCATGAAATCCTCCTTTAAGCCATATCTGTCCTGTATTTCTTGGTCACAAACTAGCTGTGGGGATCGGTGCCTTTCTGAAGTTAAAAAAGCTCCCTCTCTCATGAAGTGTAGATATTGTTCTTACTCCTCTTTACCTCCTTTAGCATGCCTCTTTATCCTCCTCATCTCAGCTGGGTGCAATGCTACTATAACATTGATTTAAGGTCTAAAGAGTTCAAGTTCAAGGATCGATTTCCTAAGCTTCAAGCTTTATGATCAGCCTGATTTGTTAGTCCATGTTCCTTTGACCTTATTTCAGGAGCTTATTACTTATTTTTCTTAGATTAGATCACATTAGACTCAAAAAAATAAAAACAAAAACTAGACCACACCCAACCTTATAGTTTTTCACTTATTACTTATTATATTTGATTTCATATTCGTGGACATTATTAAAATTGGATTTTTGAAAATATATGTTGAGACGAGTCCAATTAGATCCCACATGATAGCGTTATATCTTATTTCCTCTGTTTTTAATAAATGTATCATATTGACTTTTGACACTATTTGGATATCAACTTTGGTCATATTTAATTACTATTTTATAAAAATAACTTTCATTATTTTAATTGTTGTTGGGTTAATCTCAATGTATATTTTCAAAATATTATTTTTTATAATATATAATTGAAGATATTGATGGTCAAAATTATGCATCGGCAAGTGTGCCTAGTCAATATGATGCATCTATTAAGAAACAGAGGAAGTATAAACTAAGGTAATTACACCAAAAAGACTATTGTTAGATCATAAATTCATAATACCTTATTTTATGTGAAGAGAGCATACTTTAATCAATTCAATAGTATGCACAATCTTGAAATAAATAACAATCTTCTGACTTCGAGAGTTTCGTGGCCAATTCAAAACACAATTGAATTTGTAATATGAAGACAACAATTTTTAGGTTTTTCAAAATAATATTACTCACATAAGATATGTGCCCGTAAAAATATTAATGAATTATCAAAAACACAACTATGGAACTAAAGGATATCTTTTTAGAGTAAAACATTACACTACACGAATGAAGATGCTGGGCTCACCTAAATTCTTCTGTTCCTACAACAGTAGTAAAGAGCTCTTAAGCTTTCGATGCTTTTCTCTCACCATGATGATCACCATCATCATCATATACTTGTGTGCCTTGTACATCCACAAAGCATTGTTGGGTGTAACGAAATATAATAAAAAGCTCAGTATAATTAGGTTGCATTGCATATATTTATCCATCCATGGTATGATAAGTTTAAGAAGCAAGTTGCGATGCGTCCTTTTTTTTTACTACATCCGATGTTATTTCCATGCTGCGCCATAGCTTGAAATATGTGGCGGGCCATGTTAGGGAATATGTGGCAAATATAAATGTTATTGTAGCGGCTAACAATCTTACTACTAGGTATTAGCAGTTCTGACTTCTGAAAGTTACCTGTTGGTTTTCAGCGAGTAAATGCTGGCAGTTACTAAGGTGTTCCATAAATCTAGCTGTTAAGATATATATCACATGTTAATCTACATAAAAGGGCATCAATAATTTACTGAAATCGGAAGGTGCGAAACAAGAGAAAGGTATCTGGTTATAATTTATATATATTATAGAACACTATGCTGCTTATCCTTTTTTTTTCTTTTATAGTTATATAATGCTACCTCTAACAATTAGAAACAAAACCTTACAAACACCACTTTTGAAGTTTTGTAGAGTTTAACTGGGGCAGTATAATTATTGCTACCCAAAAAGCTCTTTTCGTACATTGCTATTAATTATATTATGCTCTTGGCTTAATCTTATGCAACGCCATACCCATAAGTATCACGGACACTCCATAAATTGCATCTGTGGCAAGACTGGCAACTAGGGCAGTACTTGCTATAATTAACCCACAAGTATCACCAAATTTTTCTTTTTCAAATCCAGTGAATAAAGCGTGTTTAAGAATCAAAAGTCTAGATCAAATGTATTGTTTTATTGCAATATGCGTCATATCCTTGCAGTTAATTTTTCAGTTACTAACATGTAAGCTGTATGTCAATTTCTTTCTGGCTGGTTAGTTCCATACATGCTGTAGTTACTATATCACGTACGCAATATTCTTTTTGATCTGTATATCATATCAATAGAAATTCTTGTCTCAACAGGTGGTGAGTGAATCTAGGAACCCAGGCATTGTTGGCTGTACAGGTTCTGGATCTTTCTCTGCAGAAGGTTAGTATTATTGAACCCTTAATTCGTTGTGGAAACCCTTAATTCGCAGATTGACGTGGTAGTGAATGATCTTTGTTCTCATAACTCGTGTTTTGAATATGCAAAATAACCTATATCATATCATTTAGGGAGTACCTCTGTTGTATGTCAGTCTTATTGATTTTGTATCCAACGTCAGTCTTCCTATCCCTCCCCCTTCTTATTTAAGTAGAGGGACACTATCATTAGAGTACAAGCTAGTCATCACTCGTACTGCACACTCAGCTTAGTTAAGAGTTATTCTTTCACTAAGATTTTACTCTCATAGTGAGGCCTAAGTCTGCCCTTAGGTGGAAATTTCACACCTGATTATATTGCTGCAATTATATCTTTAGCAACTTGGGCCAAACAATTCTATTTGTGCAATTTATGTCCTTAACCTGAGGTTTTTTCAAAGAATTTAATATTCCATCCGTCCCATAGTAGTTGTCAATTTTGTCTTAGTTCTAAAAAGCGGCGCGCCTAAGCGCCAGGCAAGTAGAGGCGCATGCCAAAACGCTTCTAGCAAGTCAATTGCAGCGCAGTACAAGAGGCGTAGGGAGGCACTTTATGGGATGAGGCGAGAGAGAAGATCTGAGTTTAGATTCACAAAAAGAACCATGTTTTTCAAATTAACACTTACCCAATATTTACCTTGCAAAATCGAGGAAAAACCCTCATTCGATTGCATGATCTTACTTCATTTCAACCCACAAATTGAAATCTATAATTATGGAAAACCCTAATTCGCGAATTGCGAACCAATACCGCAAATCAAGGAAAAAAATCGCGGATGCGCTCGCGATCGCGTTAACGTTTGCGCTGTCGTGAAAGCGGCTTGTAATGGATCAATGGAACGGATTGCGGCCGACGCGGCGTAATTTTTTTATAAAAAAGTCACATTAATATGCTCTAACCTTATTTGCATTGTGTTAGGTTATGAAGCATTATTACACCATTATATAATCAAATCTATCATAATATCATGTTTCATGAGCATTATTATTATTTCATAACATATTTTTGGTCAATGTTTGAAAAGAACGGATGTAACGGGGATAAAAACGTTATGACGCGGCGAGTTCGCGTTATGGAACGGACAACGCGGCGAGAAATATGTGTTTTTTATTATGGCGTTCCGTAATGGGATTTCGCGGAATGGTAAATCCAAAATCCGTTACAGAACGGCCGTTCTGTAACGGAACGGGAAGTTTTAATTCCATGCCGCAAATTGGTGGTTGTTGGTTTGACAGAAGTTGTCGGTGAGACTTCTCTGGTGGCCGACGGCACCATCTGCCATCTCCAGCCGCTGACTAATGTTGTCTTCAGATTAGTGTAGTTTTCAATCTTCGGCCATCTCTGCCCTCTCTTTCTTCTTTCTTCAATCTACACTGTTCCTCTCTTTCACCTTCGTCTCTTTAGGTTGTCCTTTCATTTTCCTTCTTATCCCTTCCTTTCCTCTTCGAACTATTCTTTTTCTTTCTCTGGTACAAGTGTTAGCATTCAGTTAATTTCTTTTTCTTCTCACCCCCTATTCTCGTGATGATTCCTTCCCCCTTATCTATAATATATATATTTTTTATTTATTTATTGAAACTCAATTTTTCTTTAACTCAAATAAGGAACTCATTTACCGATGATTGTACCTATAAAAAAATAAAAGAGTAAAAAAGAAGTGCGCTTCACCTACAAGATGTGCACGCCTTTGCTTTGCGCCTTGCACCTCCCTTTGCCTTGTACCTTGCGCCTTTTAAAACTAAAAATTTTGTTAGGTGTCAAATTTGTCCTTTTTTAGATGTCCAAAACTAGTTGCCAAGTTTCCAATAATCATAAGCTAAAGCATCAAATTACCACAGATCTGAATAGCTATTGGTCGGAAGCAATATAATTGGTGGGAAACATCAAAATAAATGTCCTACCCTTTTCTTTTATTATTCCCTTAATTTTGAGAACTAATAGGATTTGGATGGTGTAGCTAAGACGTATTACAAGTTGTAGAAACAGAATTATTCGATATATCTAATTCTTTGTCATTATTTCTTGTCTTGATGTGACACTTTGATCTTTAAATTTCTTTGCACTTGTCGGGTTTAGGACTCATTTTCTATCCGAATCTTAAGTACGGAAAATTATCCTATTCATCTTGCCCAACTTTTTATACGTGTTATTCATGAGTAATCTATCAATAAAGTTCTTAATTGTATAATGTTTTGACTCGACCGGGGTATGGTTCGGACTCAACTATTTAATGCCCCTGCCTCACCAAGCGACCTACGTACAAACATGGGAATGGCCCAACTTTACGGAAAAGTAATTGCATTTTTTAGCTGAAAACAAAACACTATAGGATGTGAAAATCAAATTCTTTTAGAATATATTGTGGATATATAGATACAAGATGTAGGGTTCATGTTTAAAGCCTTGTACGTGAAGATTGATGCTTTAGGTTACGAGGAAACAAAATGATTTTTTGATTTGAAAAATTCGGTTAATTTGGAGTATATCATAAAAAACTTGAGAATTAAACTTTAGCTCATTTGGAAGAAACTGTTTTTTCTCTTAGTTAATATTTTGAAATTAGATAGCAAGGTTTGCTAGAGGGAAGTTCTCTCTTTGAGTTCAATACTCACTTTACTTGCTATTTTGGGTTAGTTGTGGTTTGTTTCATAATTAAAAAGTCCTTTTGCTATTGTGAGTTGTTGTTTGCTTCAATTTCCAAAATTGTCGACGGGAGTGGTGGAGTGAAGCAAGGGGGCATTTGGCTCACAAAAATGCGGTATGAGGTATGAGTTTGGAATGGTAAAACCCATACTTGGTTTTTGTTCTAAAACATCGCAATATGTAAACCCATACGGTCATACCTTAAACCTCCAAGGTATAGAGTTTAGAAACTCGAGGGGGATGTGGGTTTTGCTTTTTCCAAATCCTAAGATATCAAAGAAGATGAGAGAGAAGAGGGACAACGGTCTTTGGGGTTTCTTGACATTGAGGGCGCACCTTTTTGTCAAGCACTACCTCCTGATTTCATTTTCATCTCTTATCATTTTCCACTTTGTTAGTGGTAGTGGTAGTGGTAGGGGTAGTAGGTTGCGCTTTGGAACATGGAACATTGGCTCTTTGACGGGAAGATCGGCGGAGGTGGTGGAGGTTATGAGGAGGCGAAAGATTCACATAATGTGCCTTCAAGAGACTAAGTGGGTTGGTGGAAAAGCAAGAGAACTAGCCCCGTGGGGTTATAAGCTTTGGTACTCCGGAAAGGATAAGTGTAGGAATGGAGTAGGCATCATTATTGATAAGGAATATATTGATGATGTGGTGGAAGTTTCGAGGAAGAGTGACCGCATTATGAGTATCGAGGCTAGTATTAGGGAGTAATGCGGTGACTATCATAAGCGCATATGCGCCGCAAGTAGGATTGGAAGCATTTATTAAACAACAATTTTGGGAGGATTTGGAGGAGGTTGTGCAACGAGTGCCTATTAATGAAAAATTGATCATTGGTGGGGATCTTAACGGACATGTGGGCACTAGTCGAGTTGGCTTTGAGAGCATTCATGGAGGTTTTGGGTATGGGGGAGAGAAATGAAGTTGGAAGTGATATCTTGGATTTCGCATTAGCCTATGGTCTTAGTATTATGAACACTTGGTTTGAGAAAAGAGAATCTCACCTTGTGACGTATAGGAGTGGAAGTAACGCGAGTCGAGATTGACCTCTTTTTAGTAAGGAATGGTTGGCGGAAGAGTTATACAAACCGCAAGGTGATCTACGGGTGAGCGCGACCACCCAACATAGACTAGTCGTGCTTGATTTCGGGGTAGGGAGTCTTTAAGAAAGCGAAAACCCAATGTGGAGCCGCGAATCAAGTGGTGGAAGCTCCAAGGGGAGCCAAAGAGAACTTCTTAGCTAAGATGGCTAATAAAGATATTTGGGCTTGTAACACGGAAATGGATGTAGATTCGATTTGGACAAAGATAGAACTTGGTATAAAGGAAGTGGCGAAAGAGGCCCTTGGAGAATCTAAAGGAGGCTGTACCATCAAGTAAGGACACATCTTGGTGGAACGAGGAGGTGAGACAAGCGATAAAAAACAAACGAGAAAGTTATAAACTTTTGGGAAAAGATAGCGACGATGTGAACTATGAGAAGTACAAAGAGGCGAGAAAAGAAGCACGAAGGCAAGACGGGAAGCTAAAGCACGGGTAAACAAAGAGCTTTATGCAAGATTGGATACTGACGAAGGTGAAAAAGACATTTATAGAATTGCGCGTATGAGGGACAAGAAGACAAAGAGACATAAGAAAGGTAAAATGTGTCAAGGGTGTGGACCAAAGAGTGCTTGTGGAGGATGAAGAGATAAAGGATAGGTGGAGGTCGTACTTTGATACCTTGTTCAACGGTGATAAAGCACAAGACATCGGGGATGTACACATTCCGCCAAGTATGTTAAATCGAGAGTTTATGAGGAGGATTCAAAAGGGAGAAGTCGTTGCGGCATTAAAAAAGATGGGATTGAAGAAAGCTACGGGGCCGGATGGCATACCTATCGAAGTTTGGAGGTGTTTAGGGGGAGAGGAATCGAATGGGCGACAACATTCTTCAACATGATTTGGAGACACAACAAAATGCCATTAGAATGGAGGAAGAGTACTTTGATTCCTTTGTATAAGAACAAAGGCGATGTACAAGATTGTACCAACTACCGAGGAATCAAACTAATGAGTCATACGATGAAACTCGGGAAAGGGTGATTGAGCAAAGACTTAGGAAACATGTGAAGATATCGGAGAACCAATTTGGATTTATGCCTGGAAGATCGACTATAGAGGCCATCCACCTCTTAAGACAAACAATGGAACATTACCGTGATAGGAAGAAGGATCTACATATGGTTTTCATTGATTTGGAGAAGGCATATGATAGAGTACCAAGAGAAATACTTTGGTGGGCGTTGGCGAGGAAAGGTGTTCCACAAAAATATATAGATATCATCGAGGATATGTATGAGGGGGCAACTACGAGTGTGCGGACTACGGTGGGGAGGACGGAAGAGTTTCCTATTACGATCGGAGTGCATCAAGGTTACGCACTTAGTCCCTTTCTCTTTGCCCTAGTCATGGACGAACTAACGAGGTCAATTCAAGATGATATACCATGGTGTATGATGTTTGCGGATGATATTGTGTTGATTGATGAAACAAAGGAAGGTATTGAGAGAAAGTTGGAATTGTGGAGACATACATTAGAAGCCCGGGGTTTTAGATTGAGCGAAGTAAGACGGAGTATATGGAGTGCAAGTTCGGTGGGGTTACAAGCGGCGAGGCGAGGCGGTCACTTTGGATAGCAAAGTGGTTCAAGGATCGAACGTCTTCCGTTACCTAGGATCCATTCTCCAAAAGGATGGAGAGCTGGATGGAGACGTGGCTCATAGAATTAACGCGGGTTGGTTAAAGTGGAAAAGCGCCCTTTGGATTCCTTTGTGATTCGGTATTCCCAAAGCTTGAAGGGAAAGTTCTACCGTACAGCAATTAGGCTGCTTTGTTATATGGCACCGAATGTTGGGCGGTGAAACAATGCCACGTCCATAAGATGAACGTGGCGGAGATGCGTATGTTGCGGTGGATGTGTGGCCACACAAGGAAAGACCGATTAAGAAATGAAGTGATCCGGGAAAAAGTTGGAGTTGCATCCATTGAAGAAAAGATGAGGGAGAATCGGTTAAGATGGTTTGGTCATGTGAAAAGGAGATCAGGTGATGCACCGGTGAGAAGAATTGAAGAGTGGAGGAGTAACCAAGTTGTAAGGGGTAGGGGAAGACCTAAGATGACTTGGATGAAGGTAATTGAAAGTGATATGAGGTTACTTGGGATTGAGGAGAGCATGACGTTGGATAGAAGTGAGTGGAGGGGCAAGTATCCATGTGGAGGAAGGGGTGTGATTTCGCATTTATTTGTTTTTCTCAATTGTGTTGGTATTAAAACCTTTTGTTGAAAACCTCTTTTAAAACTTGTTGGTGTAAACCTTGCTTTAAAAAAAAAAAAAAAAAAAAAACCTTTTTATCACTCTTGGCGATGCCATCTCCTTTGGTGACGGTTTCAGTTGACGATTCATGTTAGCCGACCCCAAATCACTTTGGGAATAAGGCTTAGTTGTTGTTGTTGTTGTTTGTTGTTTTATCATTTTCCACTTTGTTTGACATTTTCCTTGCCTTAGTTAATATGTTGTTTGCAATGCCCTTCAAATTTTGTACTCTGGCATTCACAAGTTGCTTTGTGATACACTCTTGCTTACTAAATTTCTCTAATATTCTGCAAATATCTTATGTTGGTTCTATATTTGTGTACCTATCAGATTAGGATAAAACTATGCAAGTTGTAATAGTAAATCCGGAGTGGCATCAATGATAATTTTCTTATGGCACGTCAATAAACGCTACTCCCTTGTCCCGGAATAAATACAAATCAACAGTTTTGACTTTTCCAATATTTAAGTCTTTCACTTTGGCCAATTTTTTTTACCAAATATATTGAAACAAATTTTAGTATATATAAGTTGTTCTTTGATTTATCTCGATGTATAGATTCAACATCTCAACTTTCCATAATTTTGACGCTAGGGATCCCAAGTCCCAACTATTGCCAGACTTTTTAAGGTCCCAACCATTGAACGTCCCAACTATGGAATAGTGCTTTTGGGTGGACTTAACTGACTTGTAATGGTTGAGTTGGTAAGCATTTGTGTGTGGGGCCCACTAACTTATACCAAAACAATCCCCTCTCCATGAGCCAAATCTGCCATTGCTAGACATTGACACAATGAACTGCTTTTGAGGAAGCAAAAAATTGAGAAGTACTTATAAATAAGCCAAAATCCAGGTGACACCCAATTTTTTAAAGCCAAAATTCGACACAATTCATCCGACTTTGATCACAGAAGTTTCACACCATAGAGAAATCTAGCTTTAAAATGATAACCTTTTCCTGGGAAGATATAACAAACAATTAGTGAGCAAGATGAATCAGTAGTTCAGATTGAACATTAAAATCCCCTAAAAATTTTAATTTTATCAAAGATAATAGAGAATCATAAACAATAGTAATATATCATTTGCGTTTGGTAGACTTTACTAATTTGTGTGCGCGTGTGCGTGTCTATATCTTTGGTTTTAAATTTTTTGACCTTTTTGGTAAATTAACTGATTCCTTGATGCTTGCACAAACTTTTTGACCTCCTCTATCAGGCTTTGAGATGATTGAAGAGAGCTTTTTTCTTTGATGCAGATAATTCACGATTTGATGCTTCTCAATATGAATTTTTTGGTCGAAATGTTGGTGAAGAGGTTGAGTTGGGGGGCCTAGAAGATGATCGAGATGACATATCTGTAGTTCCGTTGCATACCGATGAATATCACTTGTTTAATAAAGATGAGGTATGACTCGCTGGCGTTTATTGTTTGTATATATATATATATATATATATATATATATATATATATATATATATATATATATATATATATATATATATGGGTTCGTATATCAAAGCTGTTCTTATAAATTTGATATATGGGCTCTTTATATTTTCGCCCCTTCTTTTTCTGTGGATGTGGTTGATATGGAAGAGAATGAAGCATTTTTGGACTAAAAGTTATAACTATCTCTTTGTTGAATTGCTATCCTGCTTCTTCATTCAAAGTGGGGATCATGAGTGATCTGCGAATTCAGTTTTCAGTGTACTTGTTAATGTTGGAAGAGGAAGCTGCGTAGAGAAAAGAGTGTTCAAACTTTGTTATGCATGACGTTGTGTAGAGTGGTGGTGACTAAAGATTGGGAATGACATTGTGAGGTTCATTGCTTGAGTTTAGCTCTCTTGAATTGCCTATATGATCATGCATGGTTAAATTACACTCTTTGTGCTCCATATTCCAAGTTCCTTTACTTTCACGTCTCCCTTTTTGTGCTGCATATTAGCACCTTTGTGGATGCTGTTTGTCTGAGATTATGTCGAAGATTTGTCTTTGCGATATTGCGGGAAGAACAAACAAAAAATGTATAATCCTCTTGTCGTCAGTCTCATCACTAACTGCCAATGCTAAGCTTGCTGGAGGTTTATGCGAAAATAATTACCTCCTTATCCATATACTTTTCACTTCAGTTGTAGTTTGCTGTTTTTTTTTTGGTGATGGTTGATGTTCAACTTTCAACTTTTGCTGCTTATTTGATCTTGCTGTTGGATTTGCAGTTTGGGTAGAATATGGGGGCTTTCTATAAACAAGCAGGCTCTTCTTGCTATTCCATGTTTTTAAATCCGCCAATGTAAAGATTATGAAGCTTATTTGTGGCTATATGTAATGAACTGGAATTGATATGGGACATTAGAGAAGAAGATCAAGAAACCAAATGGACTTTGATTGATTGATGATTGTCTGGAAAACAGTAAAATATAGTGATAATTACAAGCTTTCAAGAGGCTTGTTCTCTACCAAATACCATACTAAACTCTCAACAATTTTCAACGTAATTTCCCTCTCCCTAATCTCCTATATTTATAGAATTTCTTTCCTCACTAACTCCCTAATTTATTCCTCAAGTTACTACTAATTAAGCGATACCAACGGTGCCCCTCTCCTTAGGCCAATTCATTACATTATACTGCTGCTCTCTCTCTTATATGTATCTTACTCTTATGTCTCCCATTCTGCCAGGTCACTCCCAGTTTAATTGGTGTCAGTATTTTCTGCTGCACCTTTTTCCTCAATGTCTATACTGCTTCTCCTTGTCTTCGAACATGCCATCTTAGCTTAACTAGATATTCATTCATGATGATTGATGTTCTAGCTCTCATCTCATTCTTTATTGCCGTCGTATTCTCCCCTTCTAATTGAGGCAGCTCATCCACCTTATATGTCATGTTATTTGCAAGTTCATTTCTGTTTTCCTAGTCGAGGGAGTAGGGAGTTTAGTTATGTCAGTTATAGAAATCTTCTTATGGTTATTTATTCTCCCGGTGCATGCCTGTGCTTTTCTTATTGTAATATGTTGTCCGATCTAAGGCTCATACTGTTGGCAGTTGTTCCTAGCTTCAACTTTTAAGCTGAATGAGTTGAGTATATGGCCTCCTTGGTCCTAATTATTTCCAGCATGTGCTTTATTCATAAGTCGAACTGGCCCTCCATCTTTTTCTTTCATGTGAACTTCAGGGAATATACGATGCTTGGATTATCGTCCTACCTTTACCAGGATCTGTTGTGTTGTGTATTTAATTGAACTGTTAAGCCCAATAAAACCATGAATCTTATTTTATCTGCATGAAACAAGTAGAAAATGAGTTCTATAAATTATTGCAAAGCTTCTTCGTCTTCTGAGCTTGTTAATCTGGCTCATAAACTAAGATTCCTGCCGATCACTCTTTTGGTTATCCACAATTCAGATATGTGGGTCCAATTTGTGATTCACTCATCAGTAAGCAGATTTTCTAAGACAGTTGGGAATTGTAGGTGTGGGTTTCCATGATGAAGTCTTGCTAGAGAATTCCTCCATTTTATACTATCTGTTTGCTTAAGTAACTTCTCTTATTCCATATTACACATCACTCAAAATATCCAAGTACTATTACTTTTGAGTTTAATATATCAAGCAACTTACTTGTCAGTGACAATTCAATGACTACAGTTTCTTAATGTGTAAAATACTAATTTGGATTGGAAGGAATATATATTTTTCTTTGGATATGAATGAGGTCCCTTGGCTGTGCTTCTTGGCTAGTTATTAGAGCTTAACTAAAAATTTCAAAGGTTTTTGGAATCGAGTACTGTGATTTGAGGTGCTTATGTGTCTTTGATTCTGTGTTAGAGTGGTGTTGCTGCGTTATACAACATCTTTCCTAATTTATGAAATTACTACCTTAGTAAATGTATAAAAAAAGGAAATAACTTATCAGTTGGTGATTGTGGTCAAACTTGGTCTCTTCGGTTTAGATGCTAATGAACTTAAATTCTATGTTGAACTCCGATTCTATGTGGGTATTACATCTTAAATGTTCACAGGCTGCTTGATTTTCCGTTTACGTTGACACTAGGATGAAATAAAATTTCACCTAAGGTTTAATATTCCGGGTCTTCTCAAATAATCTGAGCAACCCACGCGATGTGTTTGTTTCATGTTAACCTGGTGTTGTAATCTTGTAGCTTTATACTTAATGCCTGACTGAAGAGTGCATTTATGAGTGATGAAAAGTTCAACCCATGCTATATTGACACTGAGACTCCAATTGGTACGTTATTTTATGCTGTTTCAGGGGCAGGATGTTAGTTTAGCATCTTTGTCTGATGCGGATGATCTGGAAACAACATTCTTGAAGGTAAGCTTCCATGATGTTTTGACTTTTCTAGTATTGGTGAATGGTGATGTTTTAGCGTATTGCGGATAAAAGGTTGAACAGAAATGATTGCTAATGGTATTTTCTTTTATGAAAGAGAAGTGGAAAGGGTGTCTCAAATGTTTATGAATCTCTTGTGCATTGTTTAGTCTTCTCTCTGAACTTACCTTGGCCCTTTTGTAGTATGACAATGAACAAGGCTTTTCAACATGTTGACATTGTGAAACAGTGGGACTTGGCTTAATATGTGTCAGTAGGTTGGTAGTTTAGGCAGACCCCATGAACTCGGTAAGAGTTCAGCATAATCCAGGAATGCGCGCGGGATGTCATGGGGGGTGCAAGGAGGGGGTGGGAAATTAGATATGAAGTTAGTATCGGAAAACAAAGGGGAGTGGAAGGAGCCTTGGTCCTAAGGGTGGTTATGTAGTTCCTTTTTCGCTTTCGGTTTTTTATGTGTGGAAGTAGAGGGAGTAGAGAGAACATTGACTGTTCCATTAGATGAGTTATGAAAAGTTGAAAACTCTTGGAATACTCCCATTGATTGAAAGCTTTTCCTTTGTACCCTCCAGGAAAAGCTAATGAAGAATTTCTAATCCTTGCCTGTGGATATAGGTCTCAATGATTGAACCACGTAAAAATGAGATGAGAGAACATTTCAAATTAAATCAAATGAAATGCCCAAGTCCCAAGCAATAGTCTAACATTCCTAAAGAGGTTTCATTAAGTGTAAACAATACTTACTACCTAACCTGAGACGAGAAAACATGACCAAAGTCCCTTATCACCAACTTGATCATATGAACAAGCAAAACTATTTATGCAAGGGGATCAATTCATGATAGGGTGTGAGGGGTCCAGATTATGTTAACTTAGCAGTTACTTTGTTGTATTCATGATTGCTATTGCTTGGGAATACTCCCTCCGTTTTTTTAATTGTTACGCTTTCCTTTTTTGGCCGTTTCTATTTGATTGTTACACTTTCATTTTTCCCTAATATAGTAACCTATCATGTCAACTTTTACACTTTTCTACCTCATACCCTACCATCCATTTTATTAATCCACACAAAACCTTCCCATCTACCCTATTTTTCTCTCTCCAATATTTTAGTGGTTCTTTTACAATATCCAAACACCAAATATTCTTTGGTTGTACTTCTTTCATGCTTTTTGCATAATTTCCTTGGTTCTCCCCCCAAAGTGAAGTGTAACAATTAATTGTAAACGGATGGAGTATATAAGAAGTATAGTATTAGTACCATTGCTGAGATGTTATTATTGTAATCCAAAGATGTACTTTTGACCTCAAGATCTGTCGGAGCTCTAGTTTTGATGGAAGTGGATATGCTATCCTTTAAATCATGACAATCAATTAAATAGACCTTTGGGTTCAAGTGTTGTTTGCTAAATGCTAACTGACGGGTTCTCCTTGACCTCTTCAATATATGGAAGTTGAGTATTATCATCCTTTTTTTAGGAGTTTGTAGTTTCCTAACTTGAACCTTTCATGTTTAATTTATGGATCTGCAAGAAAAAACTTTAGGATCTTAATCTCTTGTCTTGGGTTGGTGGGTGGGTGTTTGTTTTGTTCCCCTACACATAAAAGGACTTTTTGTTTACAATGTATTTTCTCTTACTATGATCTTTTTTTTTGTAAGAAAAGCAAGTCAATGTAGAAGATAATTTTTAGGATTGCTAATGCCTAGTGTTTTAACCCACTACATGGAAACTGGGGCACAGGAGAATTTGAGATCTCTGTGTCATTCCTGCCCAAATGTTGCCGGGTCTTTATTTCAGATACATCTTCGGAGATGCATTTTAGTCAAACATAATGTACAAAGAATGTTGACCGCTGTCTTCTCTCTATATTATATTATTATATGTATAGGGCCTTTGCATTTGTCTTTTGTATCTGTATCCATTTTTGCAGGCTTTCTTGTTGTTCATTTGCATAGCTTCTGGGTGTTTGTAAACACAAGTTATCAATTTTCTGCTTAACTCTTCCTAACAATGAATTATTTTGTCAACAGCTGAACAGAGCTGTGACGGGACCAAGGAATCCTGGGGTTATCGGTGATAGAGGGTCTGGATCTTTGTCAAGAGAAAGTAAGTCGGGCAGCACTTAGAGTTATATAGTTTCCCCAACGTAATTCTAGATGGAAGTTTATTGTGAGTTGCTAAATATGGTTTCCTTAGTTTATTTCCTGTTCCAGGCTATATACTGCTTTCAATACCTTGCTCAATTTCTCTTGTAGTTTTTAATGTTTTTTCTTTTTCTGTTTTCCTCGCTTCCTTGTCAGTATGTGTTACTTCTTTCCTTTGGTGGGGTTTTTCTGTCTGTTTTCTCTTATTTGTTAACTTTATTTTTAATCTGGTCCTTCTAATTAGAATTATACTAGTCCCTTTCCGGACTTTGATACCACAGGGTCAGTTATATATACCAGTGTCACATAATTCACAAATTGTTTCCCGTCGCTGAACAAATTCAGGAACGGGATTCATTGCATAGAGTATTGATTTTTAGGAAGGATCCCTTTTATCCATGAATTGCTAATTGGTGAATTCCAAATTGGAACGCTCAAACCAATTAGCATTTCACATACCCCCCATATAAACGTTATGTTACTTTGAATCTTCATTTTACCTCAAGCACCAATGTTGGATCCTTGGCACCCCGACACTTAATCTCTTCACTCAGGGCAAAATCATTTTTTTGAAAAATAGCCTAGATCTCATGTTTGACATCACTACATGAGTCAAAGTTACATATGTCTGTTCTTTTCCTTCACCCTTTTTACTCTTCCTCTCTTTCTCTAGAGGTGAACTATTTCTTCTTTTTCCTCTCTAGTTTGCATTTCTTTGTTTTGTTTATATATTTGTATGCGATATTCCCTCATGCTTACCAATTTTTTTTCGTAGAAGATTGTGGAAAGTTTCCAAAGTGGCTTTTTCATCTAACCTGATATTGTAGATACATATCAATTTCGTTGTATGAAGATTTTGTGGAAAATTTCCAAATGGTGTTTTACTACTTCTCTGATATGGAGTTAAAGATGGGTCGAATCAATAGCATTCACGATGTTGCATTAGTTGAACCTATATGTGATCTATATGTTGTGAATCTATGTTAAACACGGTATATAACATCAAGTCAAAGAAAGAGATTCATACAACTTTTGAAAGATGACACTTTTGGATGATTTCCTCCATCTTCTCATGTCTAAGCAAATGCCAGCTCCTATTCACATTCCATGATTAAAAAAAATGGAGGCTCCTATAATGGAGTAAAATTTATAGCTAACAAAAGTAAGGTCCCCTATTGCTTCTATTATATACTCCGTGTGTTTCTTTTTAATCTACACACTTTCCTTTTTGATACGTTTCTTTTTAAGCTACACACTGTTGCTTTTTTATATTTGGTAAAATGTCCTATCTATTTTCTCCTCTTTTTCCACCCATGTCCATTTTTTTGATATAAATCATATTATACTCTTCATCTTCCTTATTTTCTGCCATTAGTGATACTTAAACTTGTTGATTCATAGCAAATGGTATCAGAGCAGAGCAGTATTCACGGAGATTAGGGTGCTGATTTCGAATCCCCATTATTTCACTTCCCATTTTCTGTCCCTTGAGCCCAAAATTCCACCAAATTGCAAACCCACTTTTGAAAACCCTGCATCTGAAATTGAACTCACTTCTCCAGCTTATGTTCCTAAGCCCAAACCATCAAACCCGACTTCCTCTCACCATATTCAAAATTCCGTTTCTATTTGTTCCTCCCACCTCACCCAGAGCTTTATACTCTTATACTCTTCCATGACAACTTCCATTTACATGCAACATTCAACAAAGAGGAGCTTGAACTTCTAAGGCAGCAATCTCCTGATACTTTTGTATATAGCATTGCCCCACGTTGCCTAGGCCGAGAATCGAGTGCGGACTACTACCCACCTTGAGGACAAGGTGGAAGTTTGGGGGAACCTGTAATGCAATGAACCGACCTAAGGGAGAGGGGTACTATTGGTATTGCATTATTACTCAGTTTAGAGGTTAGCTTGAGGAATAAGTTAGAGAGTTATCAAAGGAAGAAATCCTATAAATAGATCATATTAGGGAGAAAAAGTATATTGAAAATCGATGAGAAATTGGGTGAGCTCATAGTAGTTCAATCGGGAGAGAATCAAGCCTCTTGAAAGCTTGAATATCATTTACAATTGCTGATTTTACGGTTTATCAATCAAATACTCTTCTTCTTCCTTATTTTCTGCCACTAATGATGCTTAAACTATGTTGATTCATAGCAAATGGTACCAGAGCAGTACAATTCTGGGAGATTAGAGTGCTAATTTATTGCCAAAAAAAAAAATCTGCAATGGATTTCGCCGGAATACTTGCAGCGCAACAGATGCAAGTGTGGATCAGCTAGGAGCCTTAAAATTTCTCTCTACCTTTTTAGTTTTTCTCACTTTTCAATTTCTCTCTTCACCTTTTCGGTTTCTCTCTTCACCTTTTCGGTTTCTCTCTCATACTTTTGGACTTCCTCATTGGTTCTCCCCCTTGTGAAGTGAGTAAACTAAAAAGAAACTGAGGGAGTAGCACACAGCAGATAGGTTCTCAAAACTCCGAGCTTCTCCAGCATTCCACAACTCTTTGGAAGAAATTTGGTACTCATAATGTTGGATCACCATACCTGTACGTGTTATATCTTTTTGTTTGACATAATATCACAAGATACAGATCAAGTAAAGTTCAACTAGTGCAACATATTGAATGCTACCAAGAGTCTTCTGTTAAAACTTCACAAGCACGTACTTGATAACAACTTGTGGAGGAAACTAACGATGGAGTATGCATCCCCCTCACCCTAAGCTTGTTGTTTGAGACCAGCTATAAACCTTTTGCTTACACTGTAACTTCAGATACTTCTGGCTTAGCTGATCTTCTCTATATCATAAGCGGGAATTTGTTTTTTACTATGATGTTTTGTTATTTAAAGGTTGCAAATTTTGTTTTACAATTATTTACTGTACAGAATCTTAAGCCTGTGTTTTGGTTTCTCGTCATTTCAGGTTCATCTGCTGCGGATTGGTCTAGGGATGGCTGGTTGGACCACGGTGTGGGGGATGTTGACAATGGTTTGGAAAATAAAAGGTGGTCATCTCAGCCCCATTGCTTATCTAATCATCCCGGGGAATATAAACCTCTGCATAGAGCATTGTCTTACCCGGAGCAGCAATTACAACAGCAGCAGTATCTTCAGCAACACTTCTCAAGCGATACAATGTCATCTCCTAAATCATCTTTTACCTCATTTCCTCCTCCTGGAGGCAGAGCTCAGCCGCCTTTGTCTCATCGCCATTCACTTCCTCTAAATATCTCATCTCTGAATTCTGGTCCTGATCTAACTCTCTCTGCTCCAAATCTGTCACCTATGTCTGATTCAGGTCGTCAATTTTCTGGCCTATCTAGTGCCCAAGGATTACGATATGGTGGAAGCTTTTCCGGTATAACACCTGGTCATGGAATCAGTAACCAGCCACGAAGCCAGTGGAGCAACCATGCTGGTTTATTACATGGGGATCATTCTAGGATTCTCAACAATGTTTTGCAACAGCATTTTACTCATCAAAACGGGCTACTTCATACTTCGCCGTTGGTGTCGCCACGGCGACAGCTGCAACAAGGACTACGTCAGTCGCTACCATCACTGGCACATTTTTCATTGTTGCAGTCCCAGCTCATTGGTAGCCATCCATCACTGCCCACTCATCTTTTGAAAAAGTACGACACAGCGTATGCTATTGGTGAAACAAGGGATCAAAGACCTAAATCGATGCGTGGTAAGCATCATCGTTATAGTCAGCAAGGATCCGAGTCTGCTACCCAGAAGAATGATTGCATTCAGTTCAGATCTAAGTACATGACCGCTGAGGAGATAGATAGTATACTGAAGATGCAGCATACCTCTCACAGCAATGACCCATATATAGATGATTACTATCACCAAGCTTCTGCTGCAAAAAGATCATCAGGTACAAGGCTGAAACATCACTTTGCTCCACTTCATATGCGTGATCTACCTTCTCGTGCGCGTAATAGTGGTTCTGATCAGCATGGTCATCAATCATTTGATAGCTTGAGAAGGTTGGCCTTGTCATCCATCCGGAGGCCTAGACCTCTTCTTGAAATTGAACCCCCATCCTTAGGATGCAGTGATGGTAGCACAGAATGCAGGTCACTAGAACAAGAACCAATGTTTGCTGCCAGAATCACTGTTGAGGATGCTTTTACTCTTCTTCTTGATGTAGATGATGTTGACCGTTTTTTACAATTTAGTCCACCCCAAGATGGTGGTTCTCAACTTAGGCGGAAACGGCAGGTTCTGCTAGAAGCCTTGGCTGCATCCCTTCAGCTTGTTGATCCTCTTGGAAGTGGGGGACATTCAGTTGGTCCAGGGGATGATATTGTGTTCATGCGGCTTGTTTCCCTTCCGAAGGGTTGGAAGCTTCTGGCCAAGTATCTTGAGCTTCTTACAGTTGGCCCTGGGCCTGCAAGTGAGCTGGCTCGAATTGTCTGCATGGCCGTTTTCCGGCATTTAAGATTTCTGTTTGGTGGTCTTCCAACTGACCCTGGAGCTGCTGTGGCCACTGTAGATCTTGGAAAGGCAGTTTCAACTTGTGTCAGTGGCATGGATCTCCGAGGTCTGAGTGCTTGTCTTGCTGCTGTTGTTTGTTCTACTGAGCAGCCGCCACTCCGTCCTCTTGGAAGTCCTACAGGAGATCTTGCTTCTGTAATCTTGAAGTCACTGCTTGAAAGAGCCACTATGCTAACCAAACCTAATACACAATCCCCTGGCAGCTGTAATATTCCTCATTATAACTTCTGGAAAGCTTCTTTCGCAACGTTCTTTACTCTGCTCACAAAGTACTGTGTTAGCAAGTATGACACTATAATACAATCAAATTCTGAATTTTCAAGTTCTGAAGCAGCAAGGGCTATTCGCAGAGAGATGCCAGTGGAGCTCCTACGTGCAAGTCTTCCTCACACCGATGAGCACCAGCGGAGAATGTTGATGGATTTTGCTCACCAATCTATTCCGTTTTCTGGCACTGGATTCAATCTTCGAGATGAGGAAAACAGTGGCTGGATAACTTCAGAATCGGTTAGGAGTTAGGAGGGGCGCAATTGACTGAGGCGTAGCCATGTTGGTTGCAACATGAATGAGAGGTTTGACATGCATGATTTCAGGAAGGTTCTATGTTGCTTTTGCTCCGAATGGCTTCGTTGTGTTGGGAAGTGGTTGAGATAAGTGCCATCTGGTTTATTTGGGTGGTGTACTTGTTTGACTTTGTGGAGTCACAATTAATGCCTATTTGAATGAACTGAGTGTTCCTATTGTGTATAATTCAGAAAAAGTTCATGTGGTCGAAAATAGTGATGTTTCCTCTTGTGCAGGGCCTTATTTTTGGAGCCCTGTTAACCCTTAGGACAGAACTAGCATCATAGGGGTTGAAATTGTACAGAATGTAACCGAATTGATTTTCTTTCTGCCTTTCTTACAGATTGTTCGACTATGTTGCTATTGTCAGAAAGGGCCCTGTGTATTTTAGTCAGAAAATGTCTAGTCAGCATACTTTTGAATTATGCTGTTGCTGTTCAAGTCTCACCTATTTGTTTGAAATTAGCTATGTAATTTCAGGTTAAAATGTTGGCTAAAGAGCTTAGTTGAGATTACTGCTTTTTGATCTGTGCTTTCTTAAGATTAGGTGGGGCTTATTTCTTATCTCAGGGGTGAATTCTTAGTTGATCATTTTTTTGGATGAAACTTTATTCGTATATTATTGCGAAGTGTTCCGGTTTCCAATCTAAAAATCAGTAAGATGGGTGTCTTGCACAAGAATCTGCATTTGATATCCGTTATGATTACCGCAATTCGGCGGACGGTTTTAGTCCTAGTAGTGGGGGCATGAACACCAAAAATCATGAACCATTAGTTTTTGCATTTCTGAAAACACCAAAATTCAGTTATAAGATACGTATCAGTTTTTATAACATGGTAGAAAAAGATTACGGGAAATTGAAATCACGAAACCGTTTGATCCATAGTCTATCTTGCTTCTTAGAAACCGCCCAAAAATGCTTTGTAAAGGCTGCTTGGTTTCAGACAGTAAGGTTATTAAGATTCCACCTTCCACAGTTTTGAAAGCACAATCTTATACATGAAACAGGAGCTTTGTTAGAAAGAGTGTAATTTTCAGTATAAAGATAAATCCTGCTAATACTCTGGGTTTCCCTTCAAACTCTCATAGGCGACACAAAAATCTGACACCAATATAACTAGAATTCATGTAGAAGCGAAGAAACACGTTGGAGTCTACCAATATAGCCAGCATAAGAAATTTTCTTAACAAACCAAGTTTGAATTTCGGCCATAGGTTTGCGTTCATTATAATGCAGTTTTCTAGAAGCAAGGGGAAAATACACATTACTTTTATCCAGATTTGCTTCTAAGCCACAAGCACGAGAAAATGTGAAAGCATCAAACATCAAGTGGATAGAATTCATATCAGCTCTAGAGAATAAGTATATCTTGTATATTGGACCCCTGTGATGATCCTTTACCATTGCATCTATGATGAGCGTGTCCTAGCACTCTAATAGAAAATCCTTCCATCCTAATTTATTAGAATATTTTATATTCACAATATCCGATATTACTTGCAACAATTATATTTTAGGCATGGATTGCAACACTTTTAGGGTTATGTTATATGCACCTTGCAGGGTGCATATAAAACATAAATACATTCTTAAAATGGAAATTAGTTGTAAATTTATGACAAAAGTTTGCATTAATTTATGTAATAAATGATCGGTTAATCTTTGTTTTTTTCATTTTTAAATTTCTTATATGCAGTTTTTTGATTGCATTTAGCTTTTCCCTTATTCAGTATGATGAAACAACAAGATTATAATGCCTACAAGGCTACAACCCACCCACGGCCCACCTCCAATTAAAGGATCTACATAATTTATTTATACTTCCTCCGTTCCAAAATAAGTGAAATTGAAAAGCTCTCACATAAATGGGATAAGTTGTTTCACTTATTTTTGGAGCGGAAGATTATATATATAGATTTACTCACTATCTTCTATCACATCAACTTTCACAATAGAATAATACAATACATGTCACGTTTTATCTACTTCCTTAAACTTTGTGCACAAGGGTATATTGCAATTAACATGGAGGCAGGGTAATACTAAAGTACGATATCATGGCACGGATTAGAGATGATTGTTATATTAACAATCTAGTTGGTATTACTTCTGTTAAAACAAATTTATTTATTTCAATACAATTTAAATTGAAGTATAGGTTATTTTAAGGGTTATTTATGGTTCCAACTTGTAGTTCTGATTTAATATTTTTGAAGTTGGTTTTAGTTTCCAATGCTTAAATTATAGCTCTCTGAGCCTTTTGTATCACTGCTACGGTAACACCCTCATATTTATCTTTTAGTCCTTGAAATTATAGTTTGTGTAGTTGATGAATTTAGGGGTGTATGTATTTAATCTATTAACTTCATGGTGCCAAGTGAAGGAATTATATCCTCGACTATATTGCAATTACTAAGTATAATATGGATCATATTATGGAGATAATAATTTATTTAATTGGGTCGTCTTTACTTCTTTATTTAGATAATCTTTATGGAAGCTTTGGGTTAGTAAATAATAAACCCAAAGCCTCACTTAAATGGATCCTACAAAGACACACATTATATTTGGATCAACAAAAGAAAAACCTAGAGCCCATATAGGACTCTAGGGTGGCCGGTCAAGAGGGAGAAAAGAGTGAGATTGCTTAACCTAATTATTCCTATAATTAGTCAAGTAATCGAGAAAATAAAAAGATACAATATCTCACAATATTTTCTCTCTCCTCTTTCTCTCTCTCATCGAGATTCTTCCTCCAAGTTCTTGACGATTCTTTGTGGAAATCACGCATCAAGCGTTATTTCTAAACTATTATGTGATCCTTAATTGTATGTGCGTGAGATCACGTTTTTTATGTCTTTATGAATTAGATTCGTGAAATTCCGCTTATAGTATAATCCTACACCAAGATATATTGAATCTCAACACCCAATTGGGTATAGCTATTTTACACTCGAGTTCAATTTGTTTTGATTATTTCACTGTGTAATCGAATTGTAACAAAGTGTTTCATTAACATATGGTTAATGACGGGTTCATAAATTGTTTATCTATTAATTATTGGGTTCCCTTGTACATGTTTCACTTTTAACTTGCACGTTCTTAAGAAAATAAAAGTTATCCTTCATTTGTTGGGTAGGAATAGGATCATTAATGATTAGACTATATTGTGTTATTCATGCACTTTTCACCCAAACAATCCTAAAAGTAGGACTGTAATGACAGTATAATTTACTAGTTGCATACTTCTCTTGTTTTTCTCGTACAGTAGCTTTTCCTCATTATCAGGCACAAGGAATGACGAAATATAAGAACATGTAACATATTTATCTTTATATTTAGATGAAGCTTGTAACTAGTATTATTTATAAGAAAAGTTGTACAACTTGGACTTCGAAATATTTCCACATTGTAGGCCGTCATCACTGCTCAATTCTCAAACTTTCCCCAAGAATTCCACTTCAAAGAGAAGCACTGAATTTGGAGGGATAATACATGTACCTATAAATATGAGATATTTTATTAAAAATTATCCAATTACTTCAAAACTAGTCAAAAGAATGTAAATAAATTTCATTAAAGATCTAGCTCTATACCTCCTTTGCAACCAGCTCCTCTCATCCCGTATCCTAGCTCTGGAGGAATTCTCAATGTTCTTTTCCCCCCTAGTTTTTAGTATAACAATGATTAAAAGAATATTTACAAAATCCTACGAATATGATAGTTACAATTTCTGGTACAACAAAAGGTAAAGTTTATGTTTGATACCAGCAAGCATAGGAGGGACTCCGTCACTTCCCAAGATACCTTCGTCCCAACCTTTGATAACCTTCAAGATGTTTAAGATTAGTTAAGAACTATATAACATAGTAATTTGTCGCCATAAATATCAGTGTTTTTTATATTCCACAAAGACTAAAGAAGTGAGTTTATTGAACAACATATTATGAGGTCGTTTGGTTCACCTTAAATTCCATTGATATTTGGATTTCCTATTTCCTAGGAACAACATATCCCTCAATGATGCTTACTTTATATGCGAAAAAACTAAAAAGAATTAGGTTATACTTCTGCTAATTTTATTTTATTTTACTTTTGAACTAAGAATAAGGAGTTAGTACCCTTCTCTCAAGGGAAACACAAATAAAAACAATAACAAAAGATTTAAATTCAGGTTTGAACCAACAATAATATCTATAGATGCAGTAGAAAATGGAGTGACCCTTTTTTAATGCATAACTAGTGAGTGTCTCAAGTGATGCCTCCAGGTTGTTATTTTTCGATATGGATATTTAGTTAAAAAAAAGATGCATATATGTCATTTTCATCTTTCTCATTTTATATAAAAAAAAAAAGTTCACATGAGAATACTTCTTATATACTTCCTTTATTCTTTTTCTATTTCAACAATTCTACTTTTAGTAAAAAAAAACAACTTTAGTTGACAATATTGCTTTAGTTACTTTATCTTACGAAAACCATCATTATTATTCACTTTGCCTCTTAAAGTTGATACTACTTTATTAAGGATTGATTTCTCTCCTACTCTAGTTAATTAAAAGAATATCATTATGCTAAACTACCTACTTTTTTCACTTCCTTAAGAACCGAGCCCAAACCCATTGTTGCAATAGAAAAAGAACGGAGGTAGCATTAAGGGTCCGTTCTATTCCACATATTTTGACTTATCTGAACTTATATGATCTTATATGAACTTATCTTATCTGCTTTTTTTTTCTAAAATAAGTTACAACGAATTGAACAGTTAGTGAGAGTGGCACATAAGCATGTTTTCACTGCTGAAGTGATAGTCTATATCTATGGTAATAGTTAGTGGTGTCAAAACGGGTTATCGAACGGGTTTTGGGTTGACTCATGCCGATCCGAGTTCGATCCGGACGGGTCATGTTTATGCCAACCAATACCATGGCTCAGGTGCCGAACGGGTTTAGTTCATCTGGGTAGGTCACATTTAAATCATCGAATTGCTAGGTGCCGGATAGGTATGAGTCAGCCCATTTACAAGTAGATCCATTTTTGGGTTCGAGTGCCCGTGAACAAGATTTAGCCTGATATGCACAGGACAAATTGGGTATCATGTACACTTGGGTGGAGTCAAGTTCGCTCCGGTTGAATAAATTATGACCTTGGTTCGATCATTGCGAAGCATCAACTCCATTCGCTATTGACAATCAATTCAGTTTCGGTTAAACTCCGGCTCGATTCATCTTATTATATCATGCAATTATCTACTCTATCACTTATCAAATAGTTTTAAGATCGAGTTATTATACATTGACTACTAGAAAAGTATGACCGATAACAATTTTGATTTTGCAATGGTTTTATAAATGAATCATATTATTAAAAATATTAAGATCGACAATTATTTTTAGTTTCGGCCCGGTTAATTTTTGTTTCAGTTTATTTTATGATGTACATGATAAGTTAATCTTTCCATCCGTAGCTGTTAAGCACATATCGACAGTTAATATCAGTTTCAATTCAGTTAGTTTCAGTTCTTGATAAAACTTCACATTGCTACTATTCGGTTATTTTAGTTCTTGACGAAAATCATAACTGTTCAGTTACTTTGAGTATATCCTGAGAAACGTACCGATAATACTTTCTAAAATACGTGTATGAAAGTCACATCGGTAAATTTATACTTTTATTGATATTGTACTTGATTGATATTTCAAATCTCATTTATTCAAATAAAGTTTAAGATAAAGTTTAGTCCTGAATCCTAATTACCAACGATATTTTCCAAACTAAAAACATCTAATTAAATTGGAACAAGTTTTTATTATTAGATTAAATAAATGAATGTATCAATGTAAGTCGATAAGCTAATTCAAGATAACAATACTCCAATTAAGTTCATCATCATTATGATGACAATATAACAGTTCCTATCAACTCAATGAAGTTCATATAAGTTATATCGTTACTATAAGATGACTTAAATAGATATAATCAAACTATTACATAATTAAGTGATAGTTGTATACGAAACACTATATATATATATATATATATATATATATATATATATATATATATATATATATATATATATATATATATATATATATATATAAACTTTCTAAACAACAACAATAATAATAAATGTAAAATGTAAAATTGATAGATTAAAGTGTAATATCTTAATTTATCGTTGATTGTATATTGATAAATATGTAAAATCCAACAAAGGAAATATTTCATCCAAAGCTGTCGATCAATACAAACCTATAGCTTAAACCTCATCATAGATACAATAACACGTCAATATAAGTATATTGTTATACTATATTTCACGTAAATGATATAATGAAAACCTTAATTAAGTAATAGGTATATAAGTAATATCCCAAGAAGTATAGTTTCATAAGTAATGACCTTAGAGCAATATAACTAGTATAACTATTTATTAATTAGCATTTCCGCTCATTATCTTATAAAGATTCAAGATAATTTTTCAAGTATATGTTTATATGATTGCTTTATCTATTTTATAATATGAATCTTTGTTATTCCCTAATTAATTTACCCTATAAATGAGACATTGAAATAATTGACACGAGCAAATAACGGTTAAATAAATGATATAAGTTATGAAAATTTTAATTACTACTATCAATATTTATGTTTATTATTTGAAAATGCAGTTATAGGGTATGAGATATGGAGTTTAGGGATTTGGAGTATGGGGTTTAGTCGTTTTGGATAATAATTTGGTAGGATTATTTGTTTTCTTTAGGCAAAATCCAAACCAACTAATGGGCAAAATCCAAAACCAGCTAATGGGCAATATCTAAACCGTTAGATCATCACAATCAAGGGCACATAAGAAAACAAGCACACGAAGCATTAATATTAACCGTTGAATACAAGCCATAAAACAAATTAAACCGCTAGATCTTCTCCTAATCTATCATCTTCTCCCTCGTCGTTCTCCTCCAAACACATCTTTCCCACCCAAAAACCTACTAAACTCCCACTTTTTTCCTCTCTTTCTCTCGATGCTCCCTCCCTCCATCCTCCTTGTCGGTTGCCTCCGTCGGAATTCCCTTCCCCCTTTATCGCTGCTCTCTCTCTCCGCTCCCCTGCATTGTGCCCATTCATTTCACGCTCACCCATGAAACCCTAAACTACTCCTCTCATCCTCCCAGTCGTCCGTCGTTGCAGCTGTGCCACCATCACAACCTTTCTCTTTTTCTTTCTTTTCTAAATTTAGCGCTCATTTCATCTTCTCTCTCTCACTCACTCATTTCACTCTTTTGCCTCCGTCTCATCCTCCCAGCCGTCCGCCGCTGCAGCTCGTGCCACCCAACCTCCATTCCTACTTCTCTCTCTCACCCTGTTGCTGTTGTTGTTGTTTTTGGAGGTCTTGTATATGACAGTTTCCTGATTTAAGGTTTGTGTTTTCCCAACCTCTCCCTCTACTCACCTCTACTCACCTCTTCTTTGCGCTGAAATTCTGCCACAACCTCAGTTAATGAAGCAATTTTTTTTTGTGTATCAATTTTATACATTCAATTTTTCACTTTGTTTAGATATTTATTTTGCTGCTTTAATTAACAGAAGCAAACTAAAATACATCTTCCAACATCAAGAAGACTATGTCACTATATTCTAATTTCAGTTTGAGCCTCTCTTCCGCCGTTCCCCACCATCCCTGATAAACGGTCGGCGATTTGCCGACGAGGTGGTGTTGTTGTTGGTGTTGGTGTTATAATTTCATGTGTATTTTTGTTATTATTTCGTTGTTATTTTCTTTGTTATTTTATGTGTATTTTTGTTGTAATTTCATTATTAATTCCTATATTCATATTCAGATTTTCTTTGTATTTCGTTGTTAATTTTTTTTTAATTTCTGATGTTATTTTCGTTGGTTTTTTGTTGTATCTTTATTTTGATTTGATATTTAGCTAGTTAATTCAAGTAATGTTTGCTGGTTAATTCAAGCAAGGTTTTTGGTTAATTCAAGTAATTATTTTTGTTTGATTTATGTTCTCTTGTTAATGCAAGAGTAAAAGAAACTCACTCTGTCTCTCTTTCATAATATATCAATTATTTAAATTTTTATAAATATAACAATTGCAGTCATGTTACTAAAAATATATACTTCTAAATAGTACCAACTTATAAACAGTTAAGCCCATTTTAACTTGATCAGTTAGGATTTTTCTGCTAGTGATTTCACTTTCCTTTTAACTTTTCATAATATATCAATTATTATATAGATTTTTATAAATGTATCAATTGCCACATTTTAAAATATCATGTTATCAAAAAATATACTTCTAAACAGGCTCAACTTATAAATATTTATAAAGGAATAATATAGTATATATTTGGTTTGAAAAATTGCATCAAATTCGTCATATCTTATTTTATTTGGTTGAATCGAATTCTAGTTGAATTAGGGTCGATCATGAACAAATCGGACTGGATTGTATTTAATGGGTCTAATCAGGTTTCGGGTCAATTTTAGGTTGAGTTACGGTTATGTTCGGGTCTTGGATCACCGTACTCAATCAGTACCGGGTTCGAATACAGGTCGGTGTGGTTAGGTCATAATATGATCTTGTCGCATGCCCGTCAGGAGTGGTTGATCTCGTGTTAAGTTTCGGGCCCGGGTGCGGGATCGACTCTCTCGAGTCTTACCCGGGTTCGGATCGAGTCGGTATCGGTTGACCACCGGGTCGAGTCTGTTTTTGACAGCTCTAGTAATAGTAGCTAATTCAAAATTGTATAAGCGTAACTAAGACTTACTTCCTGTGCACCAACGCGAAATGTCAAAGGCTTTCCACGATTGTAGCTGCTATCGAAGACCTTTCCATTTTCTAATTTTCCTGTGTAATGGGCCTGTAGAATTATTATTTATATTGAAAATCATGAATCAATTAATAGCTTATACTAAAACACAAGCCGCTAAAACCACAAATAAACGTGTCAGCTTGTGGTTATTAGTTTTCCCACCAAAAATCTAAATCATCACTCCAAGAAATAGATGTAAAAAGAAAAATGAATATATCATCTTAAATTATGGAAGTAATCTCATTAATCTAAATCAATCATTTTCATTGAAGACATGAATTACTCTCTATATTTTTATATTTTACCTACTTTAACTTTGCACGCTTGTTAAAGCATTTATTTTAAGTTAAATATCTTTAACTACATATTAGTTAAATTATAACAATTGAATATAAATAAGTACTTATTGAGACGAATTAAACAAGACGTCACATAAATATATTTTTTTCTTATATATTAAGAAGAATTTAAAAGATTATACCAATGTAAATGATGTCAAGATTTTAAGTGGGTAAAATTTAAACATACAGAGAGTAGCAAATAAGGAAGTAATATATTGTAAATCAATCATATTCATCGGTCAATCATTATCAAACAGAGAAAGGAACCTATTGTAAATGAAATATATGAAATTTTTTATAGTTTTATAATTTTTGTGTGATAACTATTATATGGTAATATTTCATAGATTGAATGATATAAATATATTTTTTAGAAATCACAAAACTTTAGTGTTAGAATTGGTAAATCACATAAACTAAACAAATCAACTTTTAGAAAGAATAAAATAAACTAAATCACATACCACAAATAATCAAATTTCCAGATATAAGATGGTGGAGTTATCTCTATTTTTACAAGGGAAGAGGAGATGAACACCAAAGCCCCGTAAGAAAACAATATCTCAACTTTACTAAAAATTAGAAAAGAAACAAAAAAAAAATATTATACCAAAAATAAAAATGAACATTATCAATTTTATTGTTTTTTACTTTTATTGTAGATGTCGTATGACTTTGAATCAATTAATTAATATTATTTTCAAAAAAAAATCCCTAATGGACAACTCCCTCACCCTGATTAACTGTTACAAACAACATTACATTATTTATTTTGAAAAAATACATAACACCCTAAAAACAAACCGTCCGCTTCTTCCTATTATCCATTTCATAATCTTCTTCCTCATCTTTCCTAAAACTATTACTTATTATATTTTTATGTAGTAACTTTATATGCCAAGACGCACGTTGCATATAAGGCTCAATGATAACTTTATTTAAGACATCGTTATACTATTGGAAATAAAATCTTTTGTCTCACTTATTTTTACCATTATTCAATTGGTAGTGTTACTTAATCTTATTGGTCAATGTCAATTATATTTGCTTTATTAATTTATAATAATAAGAATTTTATTTAAACATAGTGATAGACTCTATAGACCAATAGTATTACGTGACGACATACAAAAAAGTGGGACAAAAGATTTAGATTGATAAATTGAAAGTAAATTGGTACCTTAATTAGTTGGCCTTTAGAAGCCTGCGGACCAGTCCCAACAATTTGGTCACAGAAAGCAAGACCAGAAGGAGATGGAGTAAAGTCACAAGAAGCGTCTGCAAACTCCGATGACACAAGAGTACTAGCTAGTATCCCAATAAACGCTCCACCCTTAATCACATCTCTTCTTCCCACCACATTTGGCTGCGTCGCGTGTTCGAGCAATGACGAAGCAGTTAATGTGTGTGAAGTTTTCAGATCTTTGTGTTTGGCTCCAACTGCTAATAAGTGTAGATCATTATCTTTTTTCTCCAGGTTTTTTTGTGTCAGATAAGATGTGTTGGCATACTGCGTTCTTGGGCTGGGGAAACCAACAGAAACTGCCAGCGACTTCATTTTTATCAACCAATCTTGAATCTTTCCAACAGTAGGATAAGGGAAGGAGGAATGATGAAGAAAAACTAGAAAAGTAGTATCGTCAATTTTGTTATATGGGACGTGGCCATTTACTGTCGGCTCAACTAAGATGAATGAAAATCTTGTATTTCCCTCTATAAAGGGAAGAAAAATATATTTAAGGGCGGATGTCTTCTCAACTTATTTATTATCATTAGTTATTAATAATTATAATTTAATTCGGTTCGCTTCGCTTCGATTCAATCAGTTTAGTTCGGTTGCAATCGATTCGATCTGATTCGCCCGGTTGTTTTACGCGAAGATAACAGGTTCCAAATAGTTTGTGGATTGAGGTTGAAGTGGTGGAATAGTGGCATTGATGAATCAAACCTCATGGGACTATTTAAGGAATTTCCTTATCTCCCCCTCAAGTGAACCCCCTTCATCTTACCTTAAAAAAATGGCTTGTGGATTACTATTTTTTTTGTACTTTTTTTGGCAAGGGTAAGTCTCTTGTTAGGGCCTGTTCTCCCCAACTTATTTTCAGTTCAGTTCGGTTCAGTTGAAATCGGCCCGGCTCCAATCGCCCGTTCGGCTCAATTCGCCGGTTCGGTTCAATTCGGCCTCCTAAATTATTATCGTTACTATTGGGCTATAATTTAATCGGGGCGCTAGGTTGCGATCGGCGCATTCGGTTCGGTTCGATCGGATCGGACCGCTCGTTCAGTTCGGTTCGGTTCGGCTTGGCCTCACTCGGTTGTTTTACGCCGAAGAACATACGCCTTAGACTGCTCGACAATTAGTTACCCGTCAGACGGCTGACGTCATAACTTTTACCACGAAACTATAACTATTAGAAAACCTTAACTATTCAGCCAAAATCGTAACTTTTAACCCCAAAATCATAACTATCAGAGAATCATAACTATTAACCTAAAAATCATAACTATTAATCCAAAAATCATAACTTTTTACAAAAAATTCGTAACCCTAAACCCAAAAGCATGGAATCAACCAAAACACCATAATCCTAAATCCTGATCAACAACATTTTACCCAAACCTATGACTAATAATTGAAATCACGGGAAAATCATAACCACTGCAAAAATAAAATATAATTTATGAGGAGAATTAGGCGACGGTGGTGATGTTGAGGATGGAGGTGAGTTGACTCGCTTGAGTTAACTTGGAAAGTATTGATGAGGAGGTTTGGAGGTTTATAGAGAGGGAACTCACGGAGGTGGTTGCATTGAAGAGATAGAGTAGGAGGGCGTGGTATAACTGTTGGTGGAGTGTTGTACTGAGGAGCTGGGAAAAGGAGGAGAGAGATAAAAAGGGGGGGTGTGGATAGGGGTGAAAGTTATTCGGATAAAATCCAAAATCCAATCCAATCCAATCCGAATTAGTAATTCGGATCGGATTCAAACTGTGTTCGGATTGGATTCGGATTGAATTTTTTTGAAAAATTGGCTTTTCGGATCGGATTGGATTAAGGGTAATTGGATCCAAAAATCCAATATAACCAAATAGTAATATGCCTTGTATTATGTATTTGTATTGGGCTTAAGTGCTTAATTGAATTTTTTTATAAAAAAAAACCTAGTCCATACCCCAGAAGGCGTAGCACTTCAACCCTTCCCCTAAAACCCTAACAGCACTTAATTCCTCATTTCCTAAATCTACTAGGCTGTTGTTGTGCTTAATTTATTTCATCGAAAAACTAAGTTCTAAAAAATCGGATTTTCGGATCGGATCCAATCTAGCGTATGAAAATTCGGATTGGATTGGATCGGATTCAAACTCTAATTGGTTTGGATTCGAATTGGAAAATTAAAATCCAAATTTTGTTCGGATCGGATTGGACTAGGCCATAATCCAAACCGTACACCGAACTTTCACCCCTAGGTGTGGAGGGGCAGAGAAGATAGAGGTTTGTGTAGAAAAAAAATATATTAAAAAAAAAGTTAATATTAGTATTAAAATTTAAAATTAGAAAAATCTGATCAACTAAATAATAACACGTGTCATTCATAACCTGTTAAAGAGGTTAACAGCAGGTTATAACTTGTTTAAAATTAAGGGGTATGAAAGTTAGACTTATTATTAATAATTAAAAGGTTAACTTTTTTTTTGAAGACAAGCCAAAGATTGTCTTATTCTTGACAATTATCCCAATATTATAACTATTAATCTAAAACCAATAACTATTAGCTTAAAATTAATAATTTCGACCCCGCTTTTAAAAGCCCAATTAATTATTCATGATAATTAATTGTATCTTCATGCCACTTCATAAACTCCAGTTAATTATTCCTAATAATCAATTGTCTTTTCAATAAATATTAATTATTCTTGATAATTAATTATATTTCCTAAATTCAAAGATATTTAAAAAATTAGATTTATATTCCTTAAGATAACTGATTTCGGATTTCAAAAGATAATATATAGTAAAGGATAAAATGAATCTTTTAATTTCGGAAAACCGATCAGATCTGCGTTGCATCACGCGCACACACGCACCAGGATGCGCGCTCCCAACGTCGAGACATTATGCAAAATGAAGAAACGCAAAGTGCAATGCGTTGATACAGAAGCTTGCGCTAGGCCTATGTGCGGCGTGCAGGCTGTGTTTTATCTCCACGCGTGAATTTCGGACTAGTTTCTCCTATAAATACTCTTGTTTTCGATGAATGTTTTTACTGACTTTTCATACGGACTTTGACATAAATTTTCATTTACTTACATACACTCTCATACTATGAAAACACTTCGAACATATATTCAAACTCATTCAAACACATTAAATCTCCATGAATTTCGTACTTCAAGCTTCAAGAGTGCTCCTCTTGCGGACCATTATTCAAAAACCAAGCGACAAAAGTATAATTCATAAGGGTCAATTCCAATTAATACCTTATTTTACTAATAATCTATTGTCATGATGTAGATCATTACAGGAATTAACGCTCTCTTGTACATTCTTCTATAAATCTCTCTTATTTATATTTCTTTTATAATCTATTATTGTTCATATGCATGCCAGTATGCTTTAATGCTTTCATCACCGCATGTGCTTATTTTTACGAATTAAAGACCTAAATAAATGTTCTAACACTAAATTCAGATTTTTGGACAATTGGATTAGGTTCTCAGTAATTTGATTGGTTAAATAACATGTCACCACAAATTAGTCTTTTATGTGTTTAACGAACCAACGCAGATTAATTTTAGGGAAATTCTACTTGGTACCATTGTACTTTGCACTTTTCCATCTGGTACCCAATTATTTGGGAATGGTACCACTGTAGTTTGGACTTATTCTCTACTATAACATTATGTTAAAACAAAACGTTAGTTTGGGGGTTAAATAGGGTTAGGGTTTTGTCTAATTCTGCGTAATTAAGGTTTTGGGAGTCATTTTTTCCTTAACGACCAAACTCAAGGTTCGATTTAGTAAAAAAAAACAAATAGGCATTTTCTGACACGTAAAACGAGGTTCTAATCGTTTTTCTCCAATTTTGACTTCAATTTTGGCCCATAAGAGCCAAAGTATCTCTCAAACCTTAGCTGAACAATTCTCGATGCACAAGGCACTTAAACGAGGCAAACTACTAACCATATTTAACCCAAAACTAATGTTTTATTTAATGGAATGTTACCGTAGAGAATAAATCCAAACTATAGTGGTACCATGTAGAATCCAAAAAACAATTGGGCGCCAAATGCAAAACCCCAAAGTACGATGGTACCAAATGAAATTTCTCTAATTTTTATATTGCATAAAAATATTTATTGGTTATTTTGTTGCATAAACCTAGATATATGAATCGTATTAAGTAGAGACCACCAATGGGCGAATTTGATTCCTGATCATATTCGTACCTTTACCCCCGAACTCACTCTTTTGTTCATTGAGCAATTATGGAGTCATGTCTGGGAAAAATCTACATTGGATAAGTTCCTAAGTTGTCCCTATGGTTTTTCAAAATCTAATTAGGTTTACGAGTCTTCCTTTAAAGACTTGTTGGCGACTCCTTTTTTTCTAAATAAAAAATCTTTACAATGAGGAAGTCAAATACGCGCTCATACTGCGTAGGCAATAAAAACAAGCCTATACATATGCATGGCATTTTCCTGGGCCACTATAATTTCTATGTCCTTGCCTCGTTAACGCAAGTACTATGCATGAGGCCACCCCAAGGGGTTGCGCTTTGTCCCTCCAAAAAGCTTCTAGAGCGAGAGCGTTGGATCCTGGTCATAAACTAACCTACCCAACTATGGCATTGCTCTCTTGTTCCTGACGAGAGACTGGAGTGCGTCCTACACATGGCAATTTTTTTAAGCAAAGATATGAAGCATGGGATAAATCTCTTAGTCATGGACCCTTTTAAGCCCAGATCCAAGCCTGGCCATAGTATGAAACATAGATCTTGACTTTAGGTTGCAACTGCATACTTTGTCTTGCCTATATGACATTATTGATTGCTTGTTTGCTATGTTGAACATGCTTTCCCCTTACTTTCCCGTCAAATTGAATTAGGTCGAAACATCGAAAACGACCAATATATTGTAGAAACGAAAAAAACCGCTCCGCAAAGACCATGCGCCAAACACACGAGTCTTGCGTCACATGCAAGCATCATGCGCTTAGCGCATGACCTTGTGTGGCACGCAAGCTTCATGTGCTAGGCGATGTTGCTTGCGTGGCACGCAAGACCTTTGCGTGTGGCGCAAGATACACAAAGCTTCCATTGTTCAATTACGCCGATTTATTTGCCGATTTTCGGTCTATCTTTGCATTATCGTCCATGATCACTTTTAGGTCATCTTTTTCAAACAAAACTTAGCTAACTGAAAGATAGATATCGATCTTTCCATGCATATTATCTAAGATTGTGTCTATCCTTAAAAGTTCATCTAGATAATTGAACATGATGGAATTCGAGTCATCATGCATCTCATCCTATCCCATATTATCCAACCAATCCTACACCCTCTATCCAACCAATCTTCTGCAACACATCTGTCCTATCATATTCTATCTATTTCAAAAAGAAAAAAATGTTTTTTTTAAATCAATCCTACACCCTCTTCTATTATATTTTTTTCGAAAATATTTCTTTATCATCTCATCCTTTTTCGAAAAAAAAACCTTTTTCAAAATTGATCCATCCTTAATCACCATTATCTTTTGCATTAAAAGATAAAACAAAGGGGTTTCTTTCAAAAAATGAATTTCGAAAATTCTAAGCCCAATCCTATCAACTCATTCCAAACAACTTCAATCCAATCCAATCCATTTCCATTCATTTTAAGCCCATGTGCATTAGAGTCCTTGCATTCATATTAAGCCCATTTAAATTTGAGACCATATTAGGGCCATGTAAGCCTAGCTCATGTGAGAATATAGTCCCCATTTATATCTCTATGTGAACCCTAGTCCATGTCAAGCCCATTAAGCCCAATCTGAGTGGCGAATCTGCGCCCGTAAAGAGTCGAAACTTTCTATCCTATTCTGCACCGACGAGGGGGAGGGTGGACCATTCAGATCGATGGTGTTACCATTGCTATCTGAAAATCAACTAGAGCGGGAATTTGTTTCCAATTTCAGGGTGAATATTAAAAAACTTTCTGTATATAAACGCAAAGGAAAGATCACCGTTGCATTAGCATTGAACAACAAAAGAATGCTACTCCACATTGGTGGTAAATGAGTGGGTAGTACTCCTAAGGTAGTGTTTGACTTAGAAAGTCTAGACATTCTTCCTTTTCTTTCTTTTACTACTAGTATATAATGTGGATGTGACTTGGGCAAATAGCTCAGAGGTCGCTTATGACCCCGTGAGTGTGAGTAATCTTAGTCCATTCCAAACTCAAGCCCATGTGTGTCTCCCAGTATAGTCCAAAGCTCAAAGCTTATATAGGCCCGATTCAAATCATAAGTCTAGTTTGCATCTCCATGTATGCCCTAGTCAATTTCAAACTTAAGTCCATCAAGGCCCAATTCATACCTTAAATCTAGTTTGCATCTCCACGTAAGCCCTAGTCCATTTCAATTCCAAACCCATATCTGATCAAGTCCAAAGTCTAATCCCATAATAGCAACCCTTACGTCTAGCGAAGCAAGTCTTCCATAAGTCCACATAGGAGATTTTTGAGTCTAGCTTGCTTACTTTAATGTAAGTTCCAAGTCTACTTGTCTAGCCTGCTTACACTAAATGTAAGTTGAAAGTCTAGTTGTTTAGCCTGGTTACCATAAATTAAGTGCCAAGTCTAGTTTTCCTTATTGTATAGTCTTCCTTATTGTCTAGCCTACTTACTCTAAATGTAAGTTCAAAGTCGACTCAACCCTAAGCCTAGCCTACTTACTATAAATGTAAGTGCAAAGTCTAGCTGTCTAGTTTGCTTACTCTAAATATAAGTTCAAAGTCAAGTTGTCTCGCCTGCTTACGCTAGATGTAAGTCCAAAGTCTAGTCTCCCTATCACCACCAAAGCTCAGTCATTAAGTCTAGTCCGCTTGCATAGTCCAGTCCATGTCTGCATATGCATGTAGTTAGGTCCACGTTTCCATCATGTCAAGCCCACCCTATTCCGTAACCAATATTTCCAAACCGTCCATCTCATAATCATTTCTAATTTCTAAAAAACTTACAAGTGAGCTCCACGTGATTTCTGTTCTGGAAAAGTCGTGAGGTTGCAACTTAGGAACACCTAATGGAGAGACAAAAAGATGAGCCTATTCTAAGGCTCAGCAAACGCACTATCATCACCCCGACTTAACTTAGAGTCAGAAGATTACTTTTGAATGCATTCACAATAGAGGTGCGATCACTTCTATAGGGTCTACTCCGAACCCTGCTGCACCTAAAAAGTTCCAAAAGGTGCAACCTAAACTTCTACTGCAAATTCCATCAAAGTAATGAACATCTAACATCTAGTGTTGGATCCTAAAATGCACTGCAAAACATTGTTGATAAAAATAGGTTTCTGATACTTCCTACAACAATAATCACCATCACCAACAACCCCTTAGGCAGCGTGTCCCTAACTCAAAAGGGATTAGTCTTTCATTTTTTGTTTTCTAGGTTAAGTAAGAGTGTCCTTTCCATTTTCATAAATGTCATCATATATATTTATTATTTTCATTGGTCTTTCACCATCATTATGCTTCGAATTCAATGATGAAACCCAAATTAAATTGTCTCTGATGACCTTGATCAATTAAAAAAACAAACAATGAAAAAAATAGACATACTTTGGATTGGGAGTTCTTTCCCTCTCCATCCATGATTTCAAAAAGTCAAAACCTCCATAAACCATCCTCATGCAACTAAATAAGAAATTCCTTAAGCCACTGACCTCATTATCCTCATACCAAATAATCAAAGGTCCACAAAAAAGCCTTCAAACCTTCCAATACCCTAAACGAAATATAAACTTGTATGCAAGCCTCAATACATAAAAGAAAACTTCATGCAAAATAAAAAATGAAAAAATATTCAAAGTGCAAAACAGAAGAGCAAAAGCAAAAGCAACAAAGAAAAACACAAAGAAAAAAAAAGGAATAACCAAAAGCAAAATAAAAGTCAAGTTAGAGGGATTGCACACAAGTTCTACCTCTCATTCCAATCCATCAAAAAGCCATAAACCCTACCTTGGCATTCAAATAAAAATAATTTATAATCCTTACCTTGGCGTATCCAATTAAACTTTCATCCAAATCCCTAAACCTCAAACCTTAAACCTTTCAACCCCTTATATCATTCCTAACTCCTAATTTAAGGTATGGCCAAGCCTGCTAGGTTGAAAACCCGAAAGGGAGGCCTAGGCAAAAGTTATGGCGTAACAAAAAAAATCAGATCTAGATATCTAAATGGTTTGATTCCGCAAGGATACACTAGTAGAAAAAACCTTAACGGATCCGGTCAAAATAGGCCTTACTGATCTGGTTGTGGGCCGCAACAGATGGTCGCAGAGCTGTTAGGGAAAGTGTAACACTCCATCCTTTTATAAACAAAATATAAACAAAATAGAACATTTTATTAAAGGAATGGCGATAGCGGAAATATCGCCTGACGGAAATGTCACTCTAATCAAAGGTTAAATTAAACTAAATAAAAATAAAACCCAATTATACTAATCCAAGATATCCAAAAAGAGGCAAAACAACCTCATAATCCCAATATATATAGTAAATATAAAATAAAATAAACTGTCTTAAAAATCTTAAATAGTCTTTCTCTCATTTCCCATAACACGAAATAATCACCTGCAAAATATATCGACAAACATCCACAATCAGTGGGGAGTAACTAACAGCTCTCCCAGCTCAATTAGGATCCATATAAGAGTTATAAAAGTCTTAATAATCAAGTCACACAAAAACATCTCAATAGTAAACTTTAAATAATCAAATAAAACACTTAAGCAAAGATAGTACAACATGCTTAATATAAAGGAAAAATTGACATCATCGGTCCCAACTATGGGCCAACATTTTTAATAGTTACCAACTATTAATTATTCTGTGGAGGTCCCAACTATAGGGGGTATTGTTTTTGAATGGACCCTTCAGGTTACTTAACCTGAAGTAGCAGGTTATAGCTCACGTGACTTCATAAAAAATCACGTGACTCCCCTCCTCTATCTACTTCATTACCTCTAAACCTCTTCTTCTTCCTTTGCTTCAGTGTACCTTACTCCACCATAACCACAACCCTTAAGCACCAATCTCGCATGAAAGAACCGTTCAAGAAAACTCATTTTCTTATTCAAATTCAATTTGAAGGTGAAAGCTTTATTCAAAAGGAAATCCTTGAATTGGATGGTCGTCTTCAAACAACAAAACTTAATTTCAACTATTAGCAAATGAGAAATAAGTTCATACCACCAAATCTCCAAACATAAATCAACAAAAGAAAGATTAGAAACAAAATTCATTTACAGATTTCATATTTTATTCATTAGCAAATTCTGAATTGAAAATCAACCTTAAACAATAACCAACTATTTTTCAAATTCCACAAAAATACCTGCATTATACTTCACCTCCGCACCGCCATCGCCACAACTCGCCGCCCCGAAATCGTCCGTATTTGCCGGTCGGAAACCATCCAAGGACCACCGAAATCGCCTCTATCCTTTCGCCCCTCTTGTGCGCCTCCTTATTGCTCGCAACATCTGTTTCCCCCGATCCCCCTTTGTTCCTCTCTCCTCCCACGATGATGCCTAATAGCAGCACCATCCCCACCATACTCCACATCACCACTCATTACCTCATCGAGTTTTCTATCTCTCTTCCCTTTCCACCATTTTTTTGTCTTCTATATCTCTCCCAATTCAGGCAATGAAGGAAGCAAGTGACAGAGATGGTGAGGGAAGAGCGAGAAACAGATAGTAGAGGCAAGAGGGGAAAGTGAAGCGAGGGATGTGGGTTAATTAGGTCCTAGTTGGTGGTTCTTGCGCTTGTTGTTGGAGGTTAGTCTGGATGGGCTTGTGGTGGATCGACTCTGGCGTTGTACTGGTGCCTAAACACAGAGGGATGGTAAAAGGGAAGAGAAAATAAATTTTAAAAATTAAATATGAAAAAAAATCATTTTACCTAGATAGCAGGTTATAAGTCATCTGGGTCCAATTATAAATAATATCCCTTATAGTTGGGATCTCCACAGGATAATCAATAGTTGGTACCTATAAAAAATATTGGCCCATAGTTGGGACCCCTGGTGTTAATTTTTCTTCATATAAATAGGTAAAGATAACAGAATAAACAAAATAGATAAATAACTATACATATAAACTCAAGTATCAACAGCATAAACCATCAAAGTTTAAAGTAATAAAATAATATGATTAGTTTGAGAGAGAGAGCTGAACGCTAGTGGACAACCCACTTCCTATGGTAATGTCGGATCGCAACCTCCGCATGCCTATGGGTTACGCTTCCCTCGCTCGTGCCTAAGAATGGTCATACCTCCCGATGCGGTGTGGGATTCCGTCCCCACCGACCTCCTGACGACAACAAAACCAAGGTATACCTAAGATTACCTAGGATTCCGTCCTATGGTTTGCATGTTCTTCACCTTGGGATTCCGTCCCTCCGGATATCTTGCTCTCAAACAAAAAATAATAGTTAAAATAATACTCATAGTCATCAACAAATCATTATCAACCCAAGCGGATGCCCTTAAAGCCTTACACCAAATCAGCAGAAATTTAGGATCGCAACCCAAGAATTTCAATTCAAAATAGCATTCTTCTCAAAATAATAATAGAAATAAGAATTACTCACAAAAATATAATTTAACTCAAACCATCATAGTTATAAAAATTTATAAAGTATACAGCAGCAAGGAAACTAATGATGCGTGAAGGCAACATCAAACAACAACAAACAAAAGAAAAACACAAGCAACAAAACACGGACAATAGCCCGTGTGATACGGCCTGGCTATTGCACTTACAATGGCTGCTCGTGTGGTGCAATGAGCTCCACACTTCTTGACAGCACATCAGCGACATGCTGCTGCAACCAGATGCCGACACAAGCTACAAACAGTAGCAACAAAGGCAGGGCAGCAGCAACACAACCATAGTATGCATGAAACATATGTCAATAAGGATAATATCCTCTAAAATAGAACACAAGATACTCAGCTATACATACACAAAATACAGTAAACTCATATAAAATGAAATAGTTATCAAATCAAAGATCAACACTAAAATCCTGAAGTTATAGATGAGCTCATGAATAATATATTCACAAAGTGCAAGCATGAGTGAAACCTAGTTCATACTACTATGTCATAGGGATAGGGACACAAACATGATACACATAATATAGTAAATAAATAACTAACCTTGTCAAATACTCGATGGAAAATATGGAAGTCGTACAAAAATCAGATCATTGCTCTAAAATATAATCTAAGTCATAATTTCAAGCAAACATATCTAATCAGCAAAATTTTGCATCATATTACACGATTTATAGGAGCAAGATTAGACAACATCCACACACCATATACCACGCGTACATAAACATAATTCACGAAAATTTTCATGAAACAATATACTAATTTACCCAACCTATCATAATACTAAAAAAAACCCAATAACCCAACTACTAAAACTAATATAATTCCTATGTGAATTCTAATCGATCTAGGGTTGCCGCTAGTTACCTTTGAAGACCTCCAATTGCTTGCATTCTTCTTTTTGAACATTATAAAATTTCATCACATGCTGTTCTGTTCCGACCCAGATTCCCGGCAATAGGAAGCTCGGATTCCAAATCTCTCCGGTCAAAGTGAAGGCAAAAATGTCTTCGACGTATTATCCAAATTTGAGAATGATCCAACGGTTAGATATCCGGCGATAGTTATTTTCATGAAGGTGTGATAGAAAAATCCAGGATGAACTTTTCTCTTCTCTTCCCCTCTTGAAATGGCCGAATGTAATGGGGGTTATGGTGTAGTTCTTGCTGTCCATAAATCAGCATTAAGAGAATATTATAAAGGTGTAAATGGGGGGGACGGGGGTTACAATAGCTAAAAAGATGGGAGTTTGAATAGCATAAAGGTGGGGGGTTACAAAGGGGTTACAAACACCAAAAGCCACTTCTATAACTATCAAAATATCTGATTTTTGGGCAGCTCTTTTAGGACCCAAACTCCATGTCCAAAAAGTTGTTACGACGGTCCAACGCGCGATTGAAGCGATAAAACAAAATGCATAGCTAAAACGCGAAATTTAAATACTAGAAACATATATAATTTGTAATCAAATAAACTATATATATAACTTTTAAAAAGTTGAAAAAAAAGGCATACGACATAATATTTTTAAGGAGTAAATATTCTAATTTTAGAGGAAAATAATAATTAAGGGAAAATAACTCGAACAAATTATGATTGAAAATACGTGGTGTTACAGAAAGTCAACTGATCCTATTTGAATCAGATCAGTTGGGAATTAATTAACGGATCTGGTCATGGCACACAATCGGGTCAGTTGAGTAAACCGTGTGTAGGCGTGTTTTTATTTCGCCTACGCGGTGTGAGTGCGTATTTGACTACCCCATTGTTAAGGTTTTATTAAAAATTGTTTTGAAGTCGCCAACAAGTCTTTAAAGGAAGACTCATAAACCTAAGTGGATAATGAAAACTATAGGGACATCTTAGGGACTTATCCAATGTAGTTTTCCCAATCCCGACCCCATAGATGGTCAAAATGAACCAAAGATTGAGTTCGGGGTGAGGGTACGAACACGGTCTTAATGAACCATATTTGCCCAAAGCTGGCCTCTACTAAATATCGATTCATGTCAATTTTTCAACACCCTAAAAATAATTTAGTCTAGGTTGGTTCGAGAAACACATAAAAGACTATTTTTAGTGACAAGTTATTAGGCAATCAAATTACAGTGGAACCTAGCGAGGTTGTCCTAATTATCCGATTAATATTAGAACAATTCTTTAGGTCTTTGATTAGCAATAATAACATGTGGGTGATAAAAAATAATGCATAGAACAATCATATAATATGTATAGAACAATCAGGCAAGCATATAATAATGTATGAAAATAAATAATAAAGAAGGAAGGATTAGAATATACAGTAGAATGATTTTATACCAAAGATCTACATTATGAAATAAATGGTTAGTAACTTCAAAATAAAAATAGGAATTTATTCAAGGACCCTCAGGATTATACCGTGGCTTAGGTCTGCGAGATTGACAACCTTCGGGATGAGTAATCGTGAAGCCTGAAAGTATGAATGTCTGAAAGATTTGAATGTATCTATGAAAATATGTGTTTGTATGTCTAAAAGTATGAGTTTTTGTAGGGAGGTTTTGTAGAGAGGTTCGTCAATATATTCGTAGAGTTCGAAGTGTTTAAGTGTGAAAAACGGTCTGAAAACCGTGTTTAATTCGTAAAAATGAAGCCTATTTATAGGGAAAACGAACCCTGCGTTTCACGCGCCATCCGTGCCAAGCGCAGGATGACGTGTCACGCGCAAATCCACGTGTCAGCCGCACATTGGCGCGCTCGACGCGGTGTGCCCAGTAGAAAGCGTACACGTGTACGCGCTTTGAAAAAAGATAAGAAAGAAAAAGATGCGTCTCACACAGAGAAGTGTGCTTGTCACAGGACTATGTATGACATATTAGTCTACGTGGCATGACAAGTGCGCTCAGACACCGTCTGGTGCGCTAGGCGCACGCTTACGAGCAGACACTACGTGGCGGGCAAAGTGCGCTCGGCGTAGGGTGGTGCGCTAAGCACCCGTTGGTGCGCTCAGCCGCCTTGGTTTTGAAAGCTTTTTTTTGATAGAAAACGCGTTTTAACGATTTTCTTTATCTTTTAATTTCGAAAATGCGATTTTACGGATAAAATCCGATTTTAATTATAAAAATATCTTTGAAAATATTTATTTTATTGAAATAAAACAATTAATTATTATTAAATAATTAATCGAGCAAAATACAATTAATTATCATGGATAATTAATAAACTTTAACACTTTTGGACAAGACAACATAGTTGACCAAAAATAGTCGTGCTATAGTTCACTCTTGGACAAGACAACATAGTTGACCAAAAATAGCCGTGTTTCATTCTTAGACATTCGATTGAAACAATGTTTTACCCTTCAGCCTAAGAACTAAGCACCATTGAGAAGTGTGTCAAAGACTCGAAACGATTGTAAGATGTACGTATTTTAGAAGCTTTAGAATCAACAACAATTGGTAAGCACTAAGCAATCCTAGGTCGAGTCCTTAAGATATAGATGGAAAAAGTTAGTATTACAAGGCTTACTCAAGTTCTATCAGACGAACATTGAACTAAATACAACACTATTGTAGACACATAATCGTTGCCTCCCATTTAGGGCCCAATGATGAAAACATACCGCGATCTTAATAGGCCCGACCAAGAAGGCAGAAGCGATCTCAAGAGCCAAAAACTATGATAAATGTGTTAAAGTTTATTAATTATCCATGATAATTAATTGTATTTGAGCCCAATTAATTATTTAATAATAATTAATTGTTTTATTTAAATAAAATGAATATTATCATAGATATTTTTATAGTTAAAATCGGATTTTATCCCGTATAATAAGATTTCCGGACTTAAAAGATAAAAGTAAATCGTTAAAACGCGTTTTATATAAAAAAGCTGTCAAAACGTGTCAAAAGCAAGGCGGTGCACCTAGCGCACCAACGCGCGCCTAGCGCACCAATGTCCGCCAAGCGCACAGCAAGGCCGTGTCAGCGCACCAATGTGCGTCGACACGTGGCCTTGTGAGTCACACAGAGTCATGCGCCCGGCGCACTCCTTCGTGCGACACGCAAGCTGTTAAGAAGTTGTTTTACCTTACTAATACCTTAACTGATGGTTTATCGGTTGGAGAAAGATTATTGGTGGTTGTTCATTCATTTGAAGTTTGAACCAGTTATTTCCTAAAAATCTGCTTGTCTTTCTTACTTCTTTTGCTCTCATTGCCTGTGAACATGTATCAATTGGTGTCAAAGTTTTTAATGTTCTAAATGTCCATATCCATCCCTTAACACACTTCTTTACCTTAAACAGAAAACCTAAACATATAGCTACACGAACGCCAAAACTGTGAAACTGACATCTACCTATTCTTGTCTAAAAGTTCTAAACTCTTAACCCTTTTTTCTTTCTTACTACATGGGATATATATATCCGAGGCAAGATAGAAATCAAGTTTCTAATTTTTATGGATATCTTTGTTCCATTGGATTTCTAAATTGGCTTCAAAACTGATAAGCTTTATGAGAGGTATGTTTTTTGTGCTTTAATTAAGTTTGTCAAAACTTTCTTGAGAAGACATGCATCAAATTAGTGGGTGGGATTGAAAAAACCAAGCGAATAAAAGAAGCAAAACAAATTTCAAAGTTGAAGTAAGTTGAGGAGAGATATTAAGCAGGAGGTTTTGTCAAATTCCTACCAAAAGAGTTATGCAATGTAGGAAAACTTTTATTCTATTGCCCAACAACTTCAAACAATTAAATCAAAACTCCAACAACATAGAGAAGATCTTGGAGGCTTTTATCATATATCCCCTAAAAAAAGAAGCAGAAAAGTTCATAAACAAAAGCAAAGCATAATTGAAGGAAAAGTGATAGTGGAACCACTAGAAGCTTCACAACTATGATTAAGAATTGGAATAGGATTTCGAAACTCCTATTATATCCTCCATGTAACACCATGAAAATTCATCTCAAATTTTTTGCGTTCATTTCCTCTTAACTAATCTTTTCCACTAAATTAGCCAATTCTTATTCTTAAAATTGTTTTATCAATGATATTTTCAAACTTTAACTAAAGCCTTGTAACATCGCTTGTTGTAGGAAATAATCAGTATGATTGATGTACTCATGAAGAACAAATATATAAACAATATTGATATACAATATAGTGAAGGAACTTATTCGAGATAACAATCAATCGAACTTGATTGAATTCCACAAGAACAACGTTGCGCCGTGGTATAGAGGCCACTGCCTTAGAAACGAATTTCTCCATCTCCGGTGCGGATTCTTGATGACGTTCGTCCCCCAAGGTTCACACAACAATCCCTGACTCCGTGCACCCGGATCAAGGATTGGAGTTTCTCAAGAACTGCTCAAATCTCGAAAGAAAGGAGTTGGCCATGTGTTTAGGTTAATGAAAACAACATTAAGGGAGGAAAACGGCCAAGAAGGTATTTATATAAGGGTTATAAAACAACTCCGAAACAAATCCGGAAATAAGAAGAAAATAAAATATTTCGGATACCTCGGAAACCGCGAGTCGTGGTAAGCTTGTGGCGATCTACCGCGAGACACAGGCACGAGCACCGCGAGTCACGGCGGTCACCGCGAGTCGCGGCAAGTCCTCGCCAAAACTCTTCGCGTTCAACTTGGATGAAATCCAACACTTGTAACCGCCCGAATGCCCATTAAACCTTAATAATCAAATCTTTGTAATTTCCCTTTATCAACACCATACGATTTGATTTTTTGACAGCAAATCTGTCATTTAAGCATTTAAATTTTCGGTTATTAAAGAATGAGCTTAAGAGAGAAATTTTTTTGTGGGGAAGCAAGTGAAAAAAATTTCTCATCTTCTTTATCAAACGAGTCACCTCATACCACTAGTGGAAAAACAAGGAAGGGCTGCGGTCAAAACAGCCCTAAGGGCTGCGTTTTTGGCCAGCAGCCCTTTCCATAGCGACCCTTCAATCAATAAGAAGGGCCGCGGTTTTAAACTTGACCCTTCACAACGAAGGGCTTGCGGTTGAGCCAAAACGCAGCCCTTCTAAGTTGGAAGGGTTGCGTTTTTGGCCCCGAACCGCAACCTTCTCTCTAAATGAAGGGCCGCGGTTTTAAGCCAAAAACGCAGCCTCTATTTAAGTGAAGGGTCCGCGGTTTAGGCTTAAAACCGCAGCCCTTCACATTCAATTTTTTCTTTTTAAAATAAATTGCACCCCCCCCGCCCACCCCTCCCGCCCAAAGACACCCCACCTGCCCGCCCCCCCCCCCCCGCCCCACCTGCCCCAAAGACACCCCACCCCCCTGCCGCCCAAAGACACCCCACCCCCCGCCCACCCCAAAGACCCCCCACCCCCGCCCACCCCCGCCCACCCCCAAGACCCCCACCCCCGCCCACCCTCCGCACTCCCACCCCCTACCCCACACCCGCACACCCCTGCACTCCCCGCGCCCTACCCTCACCCCCGCCCACCCCCTTCACTCCCCGCACCCCCATCCCAGCCCACCCTCCGCCACCTCCTCCACCCATTGTTGCCCACCACCCCAAAGACCCAACCCGGCCCATGCCTTCCCCAAGCTGACCCACCATGGCGCCCCCCCACCCCACCCCCCACCCAAAACCTCCCCCGACACAAAAAAAAAACCGATCAAATTGCAATAATAATATATGACAAGTTTTTGAACGTAATATAATAATTAACTTTAAATATGTATATATTTAATAATGTAAAAAGTGTACATAGAATTGATACAAACTAGTAGATGTATCATAAGCAATCATCGCAAATGTGGGACGCCAACTTATCCCGAACTTCATGTAATTCGTCTGTGGTGAAGGCCCTCAAACGTGGTGTGTTATTCATATAAACCTTGCAAAACAACCAAGGAATAAACACATAATATAAGAATTCAATCATTTACCGTAGTTAGTAGTTCTAAAAATGACATATACCTTCCCGAAATTCAATCAAAAACAAATGCAAGCCTAAAACTCTACACACTAGTTATATTATACCTTATATTATCATATTGAAAAATAAAATGGAGTTAAATGAAGCGATAAGTACGAATTGGACGCGAAAAGGCAAAAATAGGCCTAAAATGCCCTTTTCGTTCCCAAAATTCAACCTACAACAATTGCAAACCTAAAAATCTACACAATAGTTACATTATGCCTCATATTATCATGTTCAAAATGAATTTGGGGTTAAATGACTCGATAAATACGATTTGGAAGCGTAAAAGGCAAAAATAGGCCTAAAAATGACATTTTCGTTCCCAAATATATGCATGTGCTACTTTGGTTTCTAAACCAATTCATACCTATTACCAATCGATCTAATATAAACTAACATATACTAATAAGTTACATACCTTTTGAAGATCACTCTGCGTTAGTGCACTCGGTTGACGATATCGAACATGTACCTCAGCACGTAATAGCCACATGCAAGTCCATCTTCTTATTGCGGACACTAAATGTTCACCAAAGGATGCATCCAATGACATTCATGTTAATTAGATGTGTAGTATGTGGCTAAAAGTGTTCCATATAAGGACAAATAAATTAGTCATGTTACCTCGATCGATATCCAAAAGGAGCTTTTGGTGCTCGAAGTCCCGTTGCACTAATATGCTTCATCACACTACATCAACAACATTATTATAAGATTAGATGTACTAACTGTTTATATATTTAAAGATGATGAATAATGTGTAATTATTAATAAGTGCGCATATACTTAGTTTCGATTAGGCTACCTATTTAACAATGATTTGATTAGTAAGGACCGTGGTGGTTGTCGACGCAAAGAATCAAAGTGGTAGACTTCGTTACGTGACAAACATATCGCAAGCAGGTCCAATGAGCCCTACAACAAGAAAATATAGTTATTATTAATCGTAGAACAATTAATAGGTCAATTTAAGTATCCAATAATAAAAGTAAAGCGAGTTTAACAAGCATACTTTTCAATATAAGGAACAAGAATGATCTGATGATATCCAAAACGAGATGATGCTTTGAAACTCATGTCGAGATACTCTTTCACTTCGGCTTTGTTTTGTAGGCAATTGTCATCTCGTATTATGTTTGGACATAACCAACCAAACATTGCACTAGATGTTGCAAGCAATTCATTGTATAATAACCTGAGAAATTATATTGATTACTCCCTCCGTCCTAGAATAGTCTGAACACTTTCCTTTTATGTTTGTCCCAAATTAGTTTGAACACTTCCATTTTTGGCATGGTCCCACTATTAATATATTATTTCTTTTATACTACTTTGGCCCACACTCTACCTTTTATCAATAAAAAGTTACACAACTTTCTCTCTCCTCTAATAAAAAAATACCCCACCAACTCCTATCACATCTACTTTTTAAATAAAATAACATTTGATAACCACACTACAACTTATCATCTTAAACTACGTGTCCCAAGAAGTGTTCAGATCTTTCTGGGACAGAGGTAGTATATTAAAAGTAAACCAACAATTACTTATTATGGATTTGAAAACTACTTAAGGCATATATATGTATATGTATATTTAATTTATATACTTATGTATTACCTAATGAATGTTTGTATCATGGAAACATTCAACTCTACCCCACATAAGAATTCTTTAATATCAACCTTTGAAATGAATGTGCATGAGTCCTCAAGGTAGTGGAATTGTTGCTCCCCCAAAGCAACCTCAATTGCGCTTTCATCGGGTAAATCGCTAAGCGCACTCATGTAACCAAAAGCATGGCATAGTAAGGCTCCGCACCACCTCTCGGATCGATAATAAGTGGATTTTTTGTCTTAGAAACATTTCCCGTCCCCACATTTCGTTCACCTTCATCACGTAAACTTGCTTTCTTATAAGGTGAACATGCCTTCTTTCCCTTCCCCGGCATGTGAGTCGGCCTTCCCCCAAACCTAGTATTTAGTTAAAAGTAAAGATATTACCGACTATCATAGGAACTATAAAAGAAAACACGCATATATATATATATATATGAATGTTAATCATTGTGCCCTCATCTCGAAAACCGCACCAATGCACGCGCCACGTAACATAATCGCCAAGGGCATCATTTAGTAATCGGTAGACCAACTTCCCGGCTTCTAAGAATGGAAGAGGTAATTCTTCGAAACCCGACACAATTTCATTGAGGGTGACCACATAGTGATTATGATCCACTAACTAGTTATGCAATCGTACTCGGTCACTAGGGGGTTGGGCATGGCCATGAGCTACGAGGATGAAACTATCATAACCATCTCCCTCGAGCTAATAGTTCACATGGTGTCTCTTTCCGTAAAAAAAAACTCTATTTATAGTTAGTCTATGAAACAACATATATATAGTAAGAATTTCATGCATTTAAGAACGTAACAATAGTTGTTTAACAAAGCAAAGGGATTAAGTGATTACCTTCAACTCGGGTCCTACAGTGGATCAGCTGGCTAGGTGTAGTATCACTACCCTTCTTCAATGTAGCAAAGCTCGGTAAACCCATTTGCTCCAAAATGGCGTTGAAGTTATGGGTCATCTCCTCCTTGGCTCCTCCCAAATTGCAGCTTTCATAGCCTCCACATCTACCGACGTTGCCGAATTCACACTACTTACACTTGATTTTGTCGCCGTAGTGTATTGATCACCATATACCTTTCTCAAACCGAGGCGGACACCTCCTACGCCCTCACGCGTCCACCGTGGTCCCGGCCCTAAAGTTTCGTGCAATGCATCAATGTGTCCTTTAGGAGTGAACTCACCTTGCCTGCTTTTTTTCCTTCAAGCCAATCTACATAAGTATAAGAGAGAAATGCTTGTGAGCGCAAAAGTTATATTATATATACCTTATATAACCATATAATCGTACTTACAATGGCGTTGACTATCTCGTTGTGTTTCGGGGTCGCAAGACTCTTTTCCCTTTGCATCAACCCCATGCACGAACACCACCAATCGAGGACTCTATCTCGGTTGCCGAGGCCGTGCAACCTGTCGTCACCGAGCCACTCCCCGTTGTCGTTGTCGACCCTATTGTGGGGTAATGGCCGAACATCCACTTCTCTCTCGCCTCATTGTACGAATGAGCACCCAAATGATGATAATACTTCCTAGCTTTTGCACTCGAGCTACTTTTCTCACGACTTGCCTAAAACACACAATTATAAACAAAGGTTAGCTACGTACGGTGCTATACAATAATATTGGATCTAAGTTTATTAAATCTTAATAAAATATTCTTACAATAGCTTGTGGGGTTGTTTTCTTGGCAACAAATGCTTCCCACTCTTCAGTTTGATAGTTTTCCATATTTGAAATGGTAATTTGGATGGTGCGGATGATGTTTCCCGGTGAAGCCTCGGGATCGACTTGTGTTTCTCCGCCGTAGATGTTCTTCTTCTTTGTACCTACTACTTTCCTCCGCTTAGTGATCCACCCGCACACTAACTTAGCCTTGAAATCTCGAATCTCCGGGGCAACCGCGGATAGAAATACATTCTTCTTGGCTTCATCATCTTCGATATTGAATCGATTCTACAAAAACGCAGTTCACAAATTAGTTTTCGCAAATGTTGTAATTTATATGCTATAAGTAATATTGCACATATATTTAACTAAATAATTAAGAAACTAAACGTTATTGTACTTGAAGCTTACCATGGTATCTTCCCATAGACACCGCTTCAATCCCCTGGCACCTCTTTCCATGAGTGCAAAATGGAGAGTTTATGCATGCAAATGCCAACTTGCATGCCATACTTTTGACGCCACTTTCCACAAGGTTGACCCATGTTATCGTACTCCAAAGTCATATTTGTGTGTTTCCCTAGTGACTTTGTAGGTCCCCTTCCTTTTCTCTTTTTCGTCGCCAATGACTTCCTATGCATTTCAGGCATTTATCTCTTCACGGCGAAATCGAGACAATTTACCCCTGTTCCTTTCTCGCATCGAAAGACTCATCCCCTGTAGTGTGTTCGCCGCCACTTGTGGTGTTATCCGTATGCACATCCGCCATCTCCCTAAAATTGTACAAATAATGCATTAATATAACAAAAAGTTAAAATTAACATTGCCACTAGGGGTGGGGTGTGGGGAGGGGGTTCTGTGGTGCGGGGGCAAGCAGGGAGGGGAGGGGGGGGAGGGGTCGTGGGGGGGGGGGAGGGGAGGGACTGTGCGGTGGGGGAGGGAGGGGGGGTGCAGTGGGGGAGGGGGGGGCGCAGGGGGGAGGAGAGGGGGAGGAGCAGCTGGGGGGGAGGGGGCAGGGGGGGGAGGAGAGGGGAGGAGCAGTGGGGGGAGGGGAGGGGTGTGCAGCTGGGGGGGAGGGAGGGGCCGTGGCAAGAGAGGGGGAGGGGGAGGAGAGGGAGGGGAGGGGGTCAGGGGGGGGGAGGGGGCGGCATGGGGGAGGGGAGGGGGGCGTGGCAGGTGGGGGAGGGAGGGGGCCGGGCAGGGGGGGGAGGGGAGGAGAGGGGTGCGGTGGGGGGGGAGGGGAGGAGTGTGCAGGTGGGGGAGGGGAGGAGTGTGCAGGTGGGGGGAGGGGAGGGTCAGGCAGCGGTGGGGGAGGGCGGGCAGGGGGGGGAGGGCAAGCAGGGGGAGGGGAGGGGGGGCTGGCATGGGGGGAGGGGAGGGAGGGGGCGTGGCAAGGGGGGGAGGGGAGGATTTGGAAGCGAAAAGGCTAAAAGTCGGCCTAAAATGCCCTTTTCATTCCCAAAATTTAACCTACAACAATTGCAAACCTAAAAATCTACACAATAGTTACATTATACCTCATATAATCATGTTCAAAAAGAATTTGGGGTTAAATGACTCGATAAGTACGAATTAGACGCGAAAAGGCAAAATTTGGCCAAAAATGACCTTTTCGTTCCCGAAATGCAACCAAGAACAAATGCAAGCCTAAAAATCTACACAATAGTTACATTATATCTCATATAATCATGTTCAAAAAGAATTTGGGGTTAAATGACTCGATAAGTACGATTTGGAAGCGAAAAGGCAAAATTTGGCCTAAAATGACCTTTTCGTTCCCGAAATGCAACCTAGAACAAATGCAAGCCTAAACATCTACACAATAGTTACATTATATCTCATATAATCATGTTGAAAAAGAATTTGGGGTTAAATGACTCGATAAGTACGATTTGGAAGTGAAAAGGCTAAAATAGGCCTAAAATGCCCTTTTCGTTCCCAAAATTCAACCTACAACAATTGAAAACCTAAAAATCTACACAATAGTTACATTATACCTCATATAATCATGTTCAAAAAGAATTTGGGGTTAAATGACACGATAAGTACGAATTGGACGCGAAAAGGCAAAATTTGGCCTAAAATGACTTTTTCGTTCCCGAAATGCAACCAAGAACAAATGCAAGCCTAAAAATCTACAAAGTAGTTACATTATATCACATATAATCATGTTCAAAAAGAATTTGGGGTTAAATGACTCGATAAGTACGAATTGGACGCGAAAAGGCAAAATTTGGCCTAAAATGACATTTTCGTTCCCGAAATGCAACCAAGAACAAATGCAAGCCTAAAAATCTACACAATAGTTACATTATATCTCATATAATCATGTTCAAAAAGAATTTGGGGTTAAATGGCTCGATAAGTACGATTTGGAAGCGAAAAGGCTAAAATAGGCCTAAAATGCCCTTTTCGTTCCCAAAATTCAACCTACAACAATTGCAAACCTAAAAATCTACACAATAGTTACATTATACCTCATATAATCATGTTCAAAAGAATTTGGGGTTAAATGACTCGGTGAGTACGATTCGGAAGCGAAAAGGCTAAAATAGGCCTAAAATGACCCGAGAATCGGAGTCACATGGCAATGGAATGCCCATCAGCTGGTAGCGGCGGAGTTGAAACTATTATAAATGTGGAGAGCACCAGATGGGCTTTCGATTGCCATGTGAACTGACTCTCCACATTTACAACAGCCCCACCACCACCGCCACTACTGCCCCCCACTGCAATCCCTCATTGCCATGTAGGCGTAAAATGACCTTTAATTTTCGTTTCCGAAATTCAACCAAGAACAAATGCAAGCCTAAAACTCTACACAATAGTTACATTATACCTCATATAATCATGTTCAAAAAGAATTTGGGGTTAAATGACTCGATAAGTACGATTCGGAAGCGAAAAGGCTAAATTAGGCCTAAAATGACCCGAGAATCGTGTCACATGGCAATGGAATGCCCATCACCGGGTAGCGACGGAGCTAGTGAGAAGTGTTACAAATGTGGAGAGCATTCCATTGCCATGTGACCTCACTCTCCACATTTGTAACACAGCCCCACCACCACCGCCACTACCGCCCCCACCGCACTCCCTCATTGCCATGTAGCGTAAAATGACCTTTAATTTTCGTTTCCGAAGCCTAAAAATCTACATAGTTACATTATAAAACAAAAAAGAAAATGAAAGATAGTAGTGATACCAAACATGTGTTACAACTTACAACAATGCCTCACCCACCCCTATCCACCCTCTCGTCCAAAGATCCCTCGCCCTCCCCCCACCCCATGCCCAGCCTCCCCAGCCCTCCCCCACCCCCTTTCCAAGATCCCCTGCCCTCCTCCACCCCATGCCCAGCCCTCCCACCCCCATCCCCCATCCGCCCAAGACCCCTCACCCCCTACCCACCCTCCACAAGCCCTCCCCCACCCCCCTACAATCACATTTTACAACACAAAATAGAAGAGAAATTAAATAAAACAAAGAGGGAGAGAGAGTGAGAGGGGAATTACCGACAATGCAAGAGTGGTGGTGGTGGTGGCGCCAAAGCGCGCCGAGAGAAGAGAAGAAGAAGGAGCTCGAGCAACGCCGAGAGAAGAGAAGAAGAAGTGTGCACCGGCGATGGGACGGCGCTCCCGCGATGTGTCGGTGCTCCGGTGATGGCCGTTAGGGCAAAGTGCGAGTTAGTGTGAGGGAGAGGAGTGAGTGTGCGAGTGAGTGTGAGGGAGAGGGGTGAGCCGAGTGTGCGAGGGAAATTTGCGAGTGAGTGCTTACTTTGCGAGTGAGTGTGTTGCGCGCAAAACTCACGGTGTTGAAATGGGCGGGATAGGAAGGGCCGCGCTTATCCTAGAAAACGCAGCTCTTCGTGTATGAAGGGTCAGGTTTCTAGGCTAATCGCAGCCCTTCATATAAAGGGCTGCGGTTAGCCTTAAAACCAGCACCCTTCATGTAACATGAAGGGTCGCGGTTTTAAGTCTAACCAGCACCCTTCCTTTTTTTTCCCTAGTGTACATCTTCTTTGATAGTTGGACTTCTAGAGTCGCTCAGGTATATGTTGCGACTCGTAAACCAATCGAGTCGCCTCATACATATTAGATGACTTGTTAAGTGTTTTGTTGACCTTGACCCCCACCCGATAAGTCACCTAATATGTATGAAGCGAGTTGATAGGTTTACATGCCACACGTTATACACAAGCTTGCGTAAAAGTCTGGCTTATTATGGGGTTTTTGTAGTAGTGTTTATGAACCTTTGTGATATCTTGGTTACTTCATTTATCATGGAACTTTGATGATTGTAATTTATGTTCAAGCATGAAGATTTTATGTTTTTGCATGAGTACTTTAAGCATGATTTGTTTGATGACTTGGATGATGATTTATCTGTTTTGGGTTGGTATAAATACACGTTTTGGTTGGTGATTGTTCTCGAGTGTACCCGCACTGTTGTATTTCATGCGCCCACACCATGCATCAAAGGTCCGGTATTGTTGGGCAGAGCTGGAGGTGCGCCTGCACTAGTCTACATTCATGGTGCTCCCGCACCAATGCTACTATTTGAGCATTTTACTCATTTCTTTGCTTCTTTGTTATGGTGGTTTTTTATGTGTTTATGTTTGTTTCCTAAAGTATCTTATAGCATATTTAAGGTCATAATATGTATGATGGGGTTATGCAGTGTATATTGGTGGATTTACAAGTTAACTTATCCTTGTTAAAGTCGTTTATGGTGGATGTCGTGTTGGGTTGTGTGGTGGATACGTTATCGACGCTGTTGTGCTCGAGAGAATACCGCTTCGTCAAGAGTTATGTACTAAGAGTATTGTGACTTTCGTTAAAATTAACCTTGTACTCAAACTTAGATGACAAGTATGTGGATGGTTGGATGAATTTATCATATTGCGTTCTTTGAAAGTATTTTCAAGGCTATTTAGAAGTCTTTCATATTTTCAGTTTTAATGATGCACAGTATATAAAACCCTATTTTCGGATTATATTATTTTTGAGAATTATGATTTTATTTGGAACATGGAATCCTTGAGTTGTCGACTCTAAATTTTCATTGTTTAGGAGTAAGGCCCGAAGGGAATCGTATGACTTAATGATGAATATGATATTGGTCTATTATTTTATTATTATTTTGTTTGAGATTAAGGTATCTAGAGGGATGGTGTCCTAATGGTGAAGAACATGCCAACCACCTAGATTGCAATTTAAGGGTTTACCGTGGTTGATTGTTGTTGTCCGGGAAGTTGAGAATTACTAAGTTGGGAACTATTCTGCATTGAGAATTTAGCCATTTTTATACACGGAAGTAGGGAACGTAACATATAAGTCGACGTGGAGGTTGCAACTGCTATAACCATTGGAAGTGGGTTGCGATTCACTTACGTTCGTTCTTAATCCTCAAACTTATTATTATTCTTAAATATGCTTCTGTTATCAATTTACTAGTTTGATTCTCTATATTTATGCATTTTCTAAACTCCTTATTAATGACTTTGAAAGTTTTATGCATTTTCTAAACTCCTTATTAATGACTTTGAAAGTTATGTTATCTAGTATGTTGACGCATGTTTTTTTTAACTAATAAGTTATGTTATTTTAATAAGTTGTTCCTTGTGTTTGTTGTTGTGTGTTGTGCAAAATTCAATTGTTAACCCTTTATAACTTCTATGTTGATCCTGATTGGGTTGAGAGAGGTGTTAGTTACTCCCACCTATTTGTGGATGTTTATTGATATTCGTATAGGTGATCACGAGGCATGATTACTTTATGTTGGAGGCTTTGAGGAAGAGATTGATTAGGATATTAAGACATTTTATCTAACCTTTTTTTTTTGTTTATTACATTGGGTTTGTGAGCTTGTTTTGCCTCATTATGGGTATTTTTAAATTGTTATATTTGGGTTTTATTTCCGCTTAGTTTATTTTAAATCTTGCTAGAGTGACATTGTTCTGTCAGATAGATAAATCCGCTATCGTCCTTTTTTGAATTACATGAAGATATTTCCCTTATTTAGTCTTTATAGTGGTACACTCCAAATATCATTGTGTTGGATCACCAAAGAAAGTCATTGTTAAAGACTTTGGTATGATTTTTAAGCTTCATTTGAATTGGTTAGTCAACAGTTTTGGAGGTTGGCAAGAGTGATTGTGATCATGTCACTCATAGCACTTTCATGTTTGAAGGTGGAAGCTTTCAAGAAGGGAAGGTTGTATGTGAATACTTATATATTACGGTTTTTTCACCATATACCCTTGACAAATTGGAAAATTCACCATATATCCCCAATGTTTCATATATTCACCATATACCCCTGAGTTTTTAAAAATGTGCACCAACTACCCGTTTTCCTAACGGACTTTAAGTCGTTGTTTATATTATTTACAACTTTGCCCTCCCTTCGCCCTAACCCTAATTCCCTTAACCCTAACTAATTAACCTTAATAAATGAAACTGTTGATCTCACCGCCAAAACGACTTTTTTTGAAAAAACGGACGCCACCGACGACCCTTAAAGGGCACGAACTTTGAGAAGCCCATTAAAACGAGTACCGATATGACAATATTCTGGGCACGCTTCCCGAGGCGATCTTAAACGACCAATCTCACAGCCAAAACGACTTATTTTGAAAAAATGGACGCCACCGACGACCCTTAAAGGGCATGAATTTCCGAAAGCCCATCAAAACGAGTACCAATACGACAACAATTAGTCAGTGCTGATAGTGGAGGAGAGAGATGGGAATTTTTTTAAAGTTTAGGGGTAATTAGGTTAATAGTGGCAAAGTCGTAAATAATGGCAAACATCGAGTTAACGTCCGTTTGAAAAAGAGCATATGGTAAACGTTCTCGGAAACTCAAGGGTATATGTTGAATATTTGAAACATTGAGGGTATATGGTGAATTTTTTAATTTGTCTGGGGTATAGAAGGTTTGCAATGTACTCAAGAGGGGGTGAATTGAGTACTTAAACAATCTGGTGATATATTCAAATTCTTTCGATTTAAAGGGAAACCAGTTGGGCTGGTTCATGACAGTGAAAATGCTAGAACTTGAAAGTAATAATGAACACACCATATTTAGAGGTTCGGCCAAACAAGGGCCTACGTCCTCCTACGCTAGTTTTCTTATTAATGAACTCTGAAAAACAAGAATACTCTCGCACTCTCCTGTTTACCTTATTCCAGGGAAGCAACACACCCCACACTAACTCTAGTGTGCTACTTCGCACTTGAACTCTAAGGGCTGGCAAACATTTCTTATGGAAAGTATTTGAGAAAATACTTTTCCGAAAATCTTTTCTAAAACAGCCAGCTCAATAACCCTGTAAAGTAACTGGTACACAGACATGTTACCCTACTTAGTAGTGTTCTGAATATGTAACCAACTGGTTCCATATTCAAAACCCTACTGTTTCAAACTTAAGAACAATACAAACAATTCCACTAGAAATATCATACGCAAATATTATATGAAGACCTAAGATGAATCATTTAAAAAATCCTAAACTATCTTCATGCACTTCAATCCTTGAAGCTTCCCTTGGATCAACGATGAAGAACTTTGTCTTTTCGTCGAACAACTTTGAGAAGGCTTCATAGATTCAAGTCTTCGAATAACCTGTTAGCTACACAAGAACACATCATAGCATAGCAAATATTCTTTTGACTGTTTCATTTAAACAGTCAGGAAAAGTTGGATACTTAGTTGTTTCCTAACAGCCTAGAACCAACTGCAATCACAATTGTTCCCTGCAGCTGTTTGTCATCATTCAAAACCTAGGGGACTCAACGAATTTCCCCTTTTTGATGATGACAAACTCTTCTTCTCCGGCTTCTTCTTCTCAGCTGGAACTCCTTGAACCTCAGCAGATCTGAGGAAATCTTCAACCCTTTCTGCCTTTGTAAGCACTTGAATGGGAACTGTTTCCCCATTGAGAGGATTTTTTTGCTTCTTGAGCAAGAGGGTGATGATTGAACCATATGTAGGTGAGGGCATGGTGAGAGGAGGAACAATAGTTCATGATATGCTCAATGATTATGGCAGGGAGATTGATCTTGATCTTTTTCATCATTAAGTAAATCAAGACCATCTCCATTATACAAACTGTTCCCCTGCCCTCAGCCCTGGGAATTAACATTTTATGGTAAATGGAGTGGAGGACCAGCATAATAGGTTTGTGCAAATTAGCAGATTGGTAACTAGCCTTCTTGAAATAGGGAACAACAAACAAAAACTTATAAATATCCGCAGCTGTTACCCCCAACAATATTAGGTCAACCATCCCCAGCATACTTATAAAACCCATTCCTTGGAACAGTAAGCAGAGAAGCCACAAAAGACTAAATCTCCTCAGCTGTTACCCCAACAATAGTAGGCCAACCATCCCCAGATACTTATAAAAGCCATCCCTTGGAACATTTCACTTCCAAAAACAATAGATCCCAAAGACATATCAGGTAATTGCTTCAAATTCACATAAAATTCTCTAACAGCATCCACAAAAGCATTCTTAACATCTTTAAACAAAGGCATCCAACCTTAACATTCCAACAAATCACGAACCTCGGATAAAGCAGGTATATCAAAATAACCATCTTCTACGTAACAATCGGATAACACACTTCTTTCCACAAGAGGAGTAGAACTAGTAGAAACAAATGTTTCAACAGATTTACCTTTTGTAGCGTAAGGGGGTCTAGTCGCTTACCCCTTCCTCTTGGTTCCCCTAGTAGAACCAGCCAGATTGATCCTCAAAAACTTCTTCTATTTCCTTCTTCATGGTAGGTCCGGGTCACTCTTCTTCCTCTAGCCCTAGTAGAAGTAGATGGAGACTCCTCCTTATGGCCAGTGACCACCAGATCTTCTTCTTCCTTTTGATGCTTCTCAACAGGAACTTCAGTTGATAACTCATCTAAAACCCTTTCAACAGTACCAGTGACAGAATCCTTTTGATGTCCACCCTCAAGACCAGCTTCACCCTTCTCAGTGGAAATTAGGTTATGGGAAACAACAGAGGTGACTGGTTTTCAGTTGAGGAGGCGGTTAAAGGTTTGGCGGTTGAGGGAGTGGGAATGGGTTCGTGAGTGGGAGGATGGGTAGGAGATGAAGTTACGGATGGAGGAGGTTGAGATGGAGGTGGTTGATTTTGTGGTGGTGGAGTTTGATTTTGTGGAGTAGTGGAGGTTAGAGTTTGAGTGGAGGGAGGATTATCGGACACAGTGGTGAAGGATGGAGGCACTAGTAGAATAAATGCTTATTGCTGCGGTCGTTAAGTGGCCTATTGCGGCGGTTTTGGCCGCGCAACAATTAAGGGCGCAGCAATAGGTAATTAATATATTGCTGCGGTTTTTAACCGCATCAATATTTGAACATATTGCTGCGGTTTCTGGGAAAATCCGCAGCAATATTAGTATTTTATATCAGAATAATACAGCATATTGTTGCGGTTTCTAGGGAAAACTGCAGCAATATGCTGTTTTTAATAATAAAAAATACTCATATTGCTGTGGTTTCTTCCTAAAACCGCAGCAATAGACGCTGGGCAGGTAAAAAAAAAAATTTTTAAAAATTTCTTGAGGCGTAAATTTTTTGTGGTTATAGTACCATTATAATATGTTACATAGCTACAACAATCCACTGTTACAAACACCCAATACAAAAGTGAAACTAAAAAATTTAAAAATTGAAATGAAAAGACTAAGAAACATATTAAAACTAAAAACGTAAGAAACTACAAAATTAAGAAACTGTAATGAAAAAACTAAGAAACCTGAAAATCTGAAAATCAGAAAATCGAAAAAAAAAATCTGAAAAAACTACATCACTACACTGTAATGAAACTGTAACTACAAAATTAAGAAACTATGATTAAAAAACTACAAAAAAAAGCAGAAAAATATATTACAAATAAAAATCAGAAAATCGAAGAAAAAAAAAAACAAACATCACCAAACTGTCAACGCTCATCTTCAAAACCTGAGGAAAACAAACGTCAAAACAGTCAAACGGTCAGTGACGCTTCGAATGGTCGATGAAGGAGAAGCACGGTCGACGAAGAGGAGTCGAGCGACGAATGAGGAGTTGAGCGACGAACGACCGACGAAGGAGCGACAAACGGCCGACGAAGGAGGAGTCGAGCGACGAAGGAGGAGTCTATTGCTGGCGAAGGATGGTCGGCAAAGGAGGAAGGATGAGAAGTTAGGATGAGAGAGAAAGAGGAGAGAGAGGAAGAGGGAGAGTAGGAAGAGGAACGGTCAAAATGAGTCCAAGAAGACTCAAGAAAAACGGCTGGGTGTTTAAGAAGACTCAAGAAAAACCCTAATTTAGGTCGCGCGTCTTATTTTATGAAAAAGAAGAGTCTATTGCTGCGGGTGTTTAAAGGAACCGCAGCAATAGTTTATGAAATTAATGGCGATATTAAAATATTATTTTTAAATATTATTTTAATATATTGCGGTTCTTGCTTAAACCGCAAGCAATATGTTCTGTCAAAAGTCAAATTTTTTTCAAAAATTTTCCGTTGAAAGCATATTGCTGCGGTTTTTGGCCGAAACCGCAACAATATGGTTATTTTATGTTTTTCCTTTTCTTTTTACGTGATATATTGCTGCGTATGGGTAAAACCGCAAAGCAATATCACCGCAAAGAATAAGCAATTATTCTACTAGTGCGGTTTTTCGGGCCGAGAGATAGAGGGGGTTTTCTTTAGAGATGGAGGCATTTCAAGAGAACTCTTTGATTTTCCACCCTTGTTCCTTAAACCAACATAAGATTTCCTCCCATTGTAGAGAAAACAGTGAACTTAGAGGAAACCGCTTTAGAGAGAGAGAAATTGCTGAGGGACTTCAAGTGATTGCATAGAAAATGGGGACAAATATAATATATATGCATGAGAGAATAAGTAGAGGAAGAGAATCAGTTGAGATTTCAAAAGCAATTTAAATTTTCGTAAGTAATCATAACTTCCCATAAACACCTCAACCGCGAAAAATAAGGCATGTCCAAGATATGTACAAGTGACGCACCTTTTTTAGGAAAGATAACTACATTAAAATATCTCAACTTACGGAATTTCGAATATTCGCTTAATTTTCGAAAAGAATCAACTTCCCAAAAACATATATGTGCACTACTGCTGTTCTTCTCAGCTGTTTCGTACAAGAAACACTTGCACCTGGTTCTGCAACTTAGCATGATTTCACCTTTATTCAAGCAACGATTATTTCTAATATTGAAAGATATACAAAGCATCTACATGACAACTCAAGAAATAAGCATAGGTTAAATATTCACTTAATTTTCGGAAAGAATCAACTTTCCGAAAACATATTTGTGCACTACTGCTGTTCTTCTCACTGTTTCATACAAGAAACACTTGCACTCGGTTCCGCAACTTAGCATGATTTCACCTTTATTCAAGCAACGATTCTTTCTAATCTTGAAAGATATAGAAAGCATCTACATGACAAACTGAAGAATTAAGCAAAGATATATGTATGCAATTTCACATCAAAATAAGAGTACTAATCTAACCATCGGGAAACAATGAAGCCAAATAACCTAAACCTAATAACTCCTAAAAAACGACACTTACTATAACTTAATTAAACCTAATAAGACTCTTAACTTACAAAAAGACTCTCTACACAAAGGTTTTGTGAAAATATCAGCAATTTGATCTTCACTTTTGCAAAACAATAATTCAACCAAGCCTTTCGCAACATTATCTCTAAGAAAATGATGTATGATCTCAATGTGCTTGGTTTTAGAGTGGTGAACAGGATTTTTTGAAATATTAATAGCACTCGTGTTGTCACACATGACAGGATCACTTTCATAGTCAACACCAAAATCTTTCAGCTGGTTCCTTATCCACAACAGTTGGGAACAACAAGCTGCAGCAATGATATATTCCGTTCGCTCGTGGATAAAGCCACCGAATTTTGCTTTTTAGAGCTCCATCATATCGAGACATGAGCCTAAGAAGTGAGCCATACCCGATGTGTTTTTCCTATCAATAAGGAAACCAAAGATAATTTGCATCTATATACCTTACCGCGCTTAATAGAAGTGCCTTTGGGGTACCACAAGCACAAGTCATCTCTTCCCACCAAATACCTAAGTATTCTTCTAAAAGCCTTTAGATGAGACTCCTTAGGATTGCTTTGAAATCTTGCACACAATCCTACGAGAACACAATATCAAGTCTACTAGCTGTTAGGTACAAGAGGGAACCAACCATACCTCTATACAGTGTAGCTTCTACATCCTTTCCTGTTGAATCAGCATCAAGTTTTGTGGAAGTGAGAACAGGAGTGTCATAAGCTTTACAGTTCTCCATACCATACTTCTTAAGAAGCTCTCTAAGGTACTTTTGCTGGTGGATCATAATTCCATCAGTTGTTTGCTTAATCTGTAAGCCTAAGAAGAAGCCAAGTTCTTCCATCATGCTCATTTCAAACTCACTCGCATAAGATTAGCAAACTCATCACATAAGCAACCGATTAGTAGTTCCATAAATGATATAATCAACATAAATTTGAACTACTAGCAAATGTTTCCCCCTGGTTTAATAAATAAAGTTTTGTCAACTGTTCCCCTCTTGTATTCATTTTCTATGAAAAACTTTGACAATCTCTCATACCAAGCTCTTGGTGCTTGTCTGAGACCGTGCAAAGCTTTATCAAGTTTGAATACATAGTGGGGAAACAGGTTGATCAAAGAAACCAGAAGGTTGTTCTACATATACCTCCTCCTTCAAATAGCCATTCAAGAATGATGTCTTCACGTCAATCCGAAACTATTTCATATTCATGTGAGCAAAGAAATGCAAAAAGGATTTCAATAGCCTCTAACCTAGCAACGGTGCAAATATCTCATCATAATCGATGCCTTCTTGTTGATTATAGCCTTGCACCCACAAGCCTTGCTTTGTTTCGAACTATTGTGCCAAGATCATCCAACATGTTTCTAATTTCTAAACACCCATCGAGTGCCAATGACTGACCTATCTCTTGGTCTTGGCTCAAGGTGTCAAACTTGGTTCCTTTCAAATTGATTCAACTCATCTTGCATGGCCAATACCCAATCTGGATCATTCAATGGTATCTTTGTAATCAACCTGGTTCTATGCTTTGGACAAGAAACAAAAGAAAGTACAAAATTTTTCATAAACAACTCTTCTTGTTTGAATTCCCTTATTAATCTTACTAATGATTTGATCGGAGGGATGAGAAGATTGATATCTAAAACTCTTTGAAACCGACCATCTTGTCCTCTTGAATGAACTTCGATTGGAACTGACTTTGCATTCCAAAGATCATCTAAGTTAGATCTCTCATATGTGCTGGGATGTAAAGTGGTTCCTGCTCATTTCTTACCTGTCCCTCATTAGGGTTACCACTATCTTGTGTGGTGGTTCCCCCGAGGTGTTTACCCTGTTGATCTCCATGGGAATCATCGGTATCTTATTCCCCTCGACAAGTCCTCATTATTCTCTTCTCTTTCTAGATCGGGTCCTCCACCATCGGCATTTGATGGATCGGAAGGTAGACACTGTCTCCTCTTTTGGATCCCGAGAGGAACCAACTGGTTGTAGCCCCGTAAAGTCAAGCATCCCAATGATATCTTCTTGTTCCACCTTGTGCAATCTCGGAAGATATATTAAACTCATCAAAAATGACATGAACACTTTCCTCAACACACAAGGTCCTCTTATTGAATACCTTATATGCTTTACTATGAAGAGAATATCCAAGATAGATTGGCTCATCACTCCTAGGGTCGAACTTATATAGCTGGTTTTTCCCAGTCTTGTCCATAAAACACTTGCATCCAAAGATACGGAAGTGTGCAATATTGGGCTTTCTACCCTTTAGGAGTTCATATGGGGTCTTATTCAATTTAGGTCTAATGAGAGCACGATTCAAGATATAGCATGCAGTTTTCACAGCTTCTCCGCAAAAACTCTTAGGAAGACCACTTTCAATAAGCATTGTCCTCGTCATCTAATTACCTCTAGAGTTCTATTCTTTCTTTCCACAACACCATTTTGTTGAGGGTGTTCTAGAGGGAGAGAAGTTGTGACTCACTCCATGCTCGCTACAAAAATCAATGAAACTTGAATTATCAAACTGGGAACCATGGTCAGATCTTACTGCAACCAGCTGATGATTTAGCTGGTTCTGTATTTGTTTCACTAAGGCAACATAAACGTTTCATCTTTTGAGTGCAAACAGATAACCCATGTAAACCTTGAAAAATTATCAACCATAACACAAGCAAACCTATGACCATTTCGACTTTGTACACGCGTGGGACCACATAAATCAATATGTACAAGTTCGAAAGGTATGTTGGTACTCATGACACTTTTTGGTTTGAAAGAGGATTTTACATGTTTCCCCTTGGCACATTCTGAACAAACTTTATCAATCTCATACTTAATGTTTGAAAGTCCAATCACTAAGTTACGAGACCTAAGTTTATTCAAAAGTGTCAAGCTAGCATGTCCCAAACCTCTTATGCCAAACCCATTGATTTGACTCGGAAACGCTCTCTTAAACAAATGGACTTGTTCTCCGAAATTTCATCTAGTAAAATTATGTAGATATCATCTTTCCCGGTTCCCTGCACGTACAATTTCACCTCGTTTGTGAATTAACTATGTAACAAAGGTCGGCTTGAAACTCGATTTGATTGCCTTTATCACATAATTGAGAAATGCTCAAAAGATTATGTTGCAAGCCATCAACATAATACACATCATCAATAGCTTGTGAAAGTGACTTACCAACTTTACATATGCCAATAATAGATCCCTTACTATTGTCTCGAGAGGTAAAACTTCCACAAATAGTGTGATAACACACATACATGTCCAAATACCAAAAGGTACTACCTCTCACTTTAGCCTCGCAAGCAACAAAGGAAACATTAGATTTAGGAACCCAAATTTTCTGGGTCCCTTTCCACAAACAGTTAACCCTTGCACGGTCCTTCCTCACCCAAACCTACTTAACATGTTTGTTGATTCTTTCAACACTTTTCTTCCTAATCGACAATTAAAAATCTTATGTCCATTCATACCACGTTGATAACACACATACATGTCCTTCGCAAAAACATATTTACCTCTTGTAAATTCCTCGATCCAAGTGGTTCCCCTAGGGTGCCAATTGGTCCTGGTTCTCGTTCTAGAATAACCAAGACCAGCTGTACCACTGTTACCTTCCATGTAAGTGAAATGATTCAAGGTATTCTTTGCAGATAAGAGTTTGTCTACGTGCCTTTGATTGTTTTGAAGCTCTTTGTCCTTGGTTTCAAGAACTCTCATTAGAAAAACATTTTTCTCATCCATAGCTTTGAAATCTCTTTTGATTTTCTAAAGATCAAATTCGAATTTTGAAATTAATGAGTCATTTGGCACGTTGACAACCACTTTCTCGCTTACCCTTATTCAATTGATTAATTTCAAGCATACAAATCACATATTTTACCTTCATACTCATCAATCATCTTACTAACTTCAAGACAAGGACCTATGGGGGAAACAATTAACTCAAGTCTTGAGTATGACAAACTCTCTATGAAATTCCTTCGCATTGTCAACCAAGAGGTTAAAAGCATGCAAGAAATTAGACTTGCTTAGAGTGTTTACCTTACTCTTAATAGCCACAAAATTTGGGGGATAATTTGAGTTAAGCAAATCATGTATAGGGGGAACATTTAAATTTTCTTCACTATCACTAGGATCATCCTCATCCTTTTCTAGCAAAGAAGATTTAGTTGTTTCCAACTCGACCTTGCACTTGTCAAGTGCAACTTCAAGCTCCGGCCCCTTGCTCCTTTAACTCGATACACACCGGCTCTAAGTGATCACAACTAGCAATAGCAATATCACATTCATTTTTTTTTCTTTCAACTCACGTTTGCCGCTTATGTAAGCTTCACTTAGTTTAAGACAATCATCTAATAGAGAATCAATACATTCAAGCATATTATCTCTATCATAATGATACATGCCTTCACGAATTTGTTCCAAATTTACCTTGTGTTCACTAAGCACATCTTTCTTTGCCATAAGACGTAAATTTAATGTACTTGTTCCCCTTTCGGTTCCATCGGCTATGTTGTTTCCTCCTTGATCCATAATAGCAATCATGCAAGTTTCATGATTAGGTGACTCTTCATCATCTTCGGATCCAGGAATCGGAGTCACCCCGGCCACATGGCTTCTATCATAGCCCTCTTGAATGATTTATTATCATTGCTCTTAGACAACTTGTCTTTCCACTTTGGACAGTCACGAATGATGTGACCGAAATCTCCACACTTGAAGCAACCTACACTTAAAGGGTTACGTTTTCTTAAAATTCTTACCTTTGAAATTCTTAGATTGATCTCGAAATGCCTCTCAAAACGTTTAGCCATCATAGCTATATTGTCCTCTTCTTCTTCAATTTGTTCCCTTCAAGGCAATACCTTTGACTGGTCACTTGTCACTCTTAGACTCAACCAACATTTCACGAGTCACGAGGAAACCAATCACTGTTCCGCACTACATTGTAAGATCCTTTGCTTCATAGATAGCTTGTTTCCTTAGCCGTCCATACATCTGTCAAACTTCTCAATATTTTTTAACCAAATCTTCGTCAGAAAAACTTTTGCCAAGAGATTTTAAATCATTTACTATAGTCATAAATCTACTAAAGCAATCATTTATCATTTCATCTTTATTCATGTTAAAAGCTTCGTATTTAGACATAGTAAATCGATTTTAGACCTTTTTACCTCACTTGGTTCCCTTATAGGCAAGTTCGAGGGTATCCCCGCATCTCTTTGGCGGAGACACAAGCAGAGATTCTATTTGTCTCATTCTCTCCAATGGGTTGATGTATATGGACATGACTTTGGCATTCTTCTCCATCTTCTTGTAGTCGGTAGAGGTATATTCGCTTTCCTTCTTCGTTAGCGAGGAACCATTAACCTCCTTGGTAATCTCTAATGGTCGGTTCTTGACAACTAACCAACATTCGTAGTCAATGACAATGATGATGTTCTTCATTCTATTCTTCCACCAAGCATAGTTTTTCCCATTGAAGTTTAGGAGTCCTGTTGTCGTATCCCATAGCAGTCATTTCTTGAGTACTCATGATCTACTTCTCTAGGTGTTACCCTATTAAGAAGAACTCCTGCCGGATACCAATTGAAGGTTTTGCAATGTACTTAAGGGGGGGGTGAATTGAGTACTTAATTAAACGATCCGGTGACAAATTCGAATTCTTTCAATTTAAGGGGAATTGAAAGTAATAATGAACACACCAAATTTAACGAGGTTCGACCAAACAAGGGCCTACGTCCTTCATGCTAGTTTTCTTATTAATCAACTCGAAAAACAAGAATACTCTCGCATTATCTTGTTTCCCTTACTCCGTGGAAACAATACACCGCACACTAACTCTAGTGTACTACTTCGCACTCGAACCGACAAGCACTCGCGAATGAACTCTTAAATGCGACCCAATATCTAACCCCTTTGTTAGAGATTCAATACAATCAGTTTCTCTTAACTCACACTTTTTTACAAAGCAAACAAAGAGTAATATGAAGCTCTATGAGATGCGAACTTATTTTAGGAAACTGTTTAGTTGTTCTCTTTGTAAAGGCTCTCACAAATACTCAATAAAATTCGGAAGAGCATCAAAGGTGAAGGAGAATCATACTTCGGTATTTATAGACCTAAGTCTAAACTTTGAGCGTGCCCTAACTCAAGATATCAAAGATATGATACTCCTAAGTTATGGAAAGTATATCTTGAACAATCTTTCTCGGAGGAAAGATATTATCCAAGATATACACACGGTTTAAGGCAAGTAAATACTCGAACTATGATTCTAAGGGCCGGCAAACATTTCTTATGGAAAGTATTTGAGAAAATATTTTTCCGAAAATCTTTTCTAAAACAGATCATACGCAATCACCCCGTAAAGTAGCTGGTACATGGACCTGTTACCCTACTTAGTAGTGTGAATATGTAACCAACTGGTTTTATATTCAAAACCCTATTGTTTCGCACTTAAGAACAACACAAACAATTCCAATAAAAATACCATACGCAAATATTACATGAAGACCTAAGATGAATCATTTAAAGAATCCTAAACTATCTTCATGCACTTCAATCTTTGAAGCTAATTCCCTTGGATCAACAATGAAGAACTTTGTATTTTACTCGAAAATTTCGAGAGGGCTTCTTAGCTTCAAGTCTTGGAATAATCTGTTAGCTACACAAGAACACATCATAGCATAGCAAATATTCTTTTGATTGTTTCATTTAAACAGTCAGGAACAGTTGGATAACAGCCTAAAATCACCTGTAATAATAATCTGTTCTCTACAATTGTTTGTCATCATTCAAAACTTGTGGGACTCAACGGGTATATGGTGAAAAAAACCGTATATATTATCCCAAGTCCTAAATGCAACACCAAGATTTGGGGGTGAATATTTTTGAAGAAGGGGAATAAAATGCATATGCATCTAGCTGTTGTAACCTAACCAATTCAAAGTTTTTAATAAGTTTATCTAATTATGAGTTATGGTTAATTTTGAGACTTAAGATAACAACTAGAGGAATAATCTGTAATTATACAAAGAAGTTCATTAGAGGCCTTAAAACAAGCTAATTTCTAACAGCTTTACACGATAGAATAGCTTAATGGGCAAGCTCTTTTTGTCCAAATTAAGACTCCAAATTGCTTTACCGAGTATCTTACTCGCCCTTCCCAATGTATGAGAGGCTAACTTAAGTTAAGAGAAGAGACCGGAAGGATTTCTTAACATGAAGGAAACCTCCCTATTGGTCTTTCACAATTCTAGACCTTTTTAAGGCATATCTTTTTTTTTTTTTTTAACTTTAGGGCAACAACTTTTCCTTGGCCAAATGGAGCGTATGATAAGTCATTGGAAAGATTTTAAGTCTAAGAAACGTCCCCAATTGGTTTATAGCCAATTTATGACTCTCTCAATACTAATTTGATTGTCATACATGTATAATTCCCCTCTCTCTCTTTCTATTCAAGTCCCTAATTCTTCATTTCAAATTTCAAACCAAAAATTGCGCTCCTACCTTTTTTCTCTCTCTCTCCAAATCCCCCATTCTTTTATTCCATATTTCAAACCAAAATTTCACTCCTACAACTTTATTTTCATTCTCTTTCTTCATCAACATCCATGGATGTAGCGTAAGTTCCATTGCTCAAGAAATAGTTGCTTAACCTTTTGCCATGAGAAATTAAAGACTCCACTACACGCTAGTGCAAGACGATATGGTTCCAAAGTTAGCGAGATAAAATATTAAAGTAATTCTCATTAATTAGCATATGTAATTCAACTAAAGTTATAAATTGAGCGCTTTTATTATCCATTTGGTCAAGCGAGTCTCATCTTTCTCTCTCTCTCCATCCATTGTTGCTTGACTTGCTTCTTCTAATTCTCTTTATTTTTTTGTCTTTGTTTCTAGGTTATTTTTTTCATCCGAGTTTCATATGTTTATTTTCTAAACTTCATAATATTAATTTTAAGGCTTTTACATATTTACTTTTTGGTGTCATTTTCTAGGTCTTCCAATTCATTTATAAGCCTCGAATTTCATTTTTAACATCATCATACATTTCATTTTAAGAAAGTTTCTTGTGTCGTGAATTTAGGTATTCTTAATATTTTAAATCTCTAGGTTAGGTGTTTCATAATTCTGATTGATTTGTTCATTTTTAAACTTTAGAATACCAGTGTTTAGGTTTGAAGAGATTTAGTACTCAATTTTAATTGTGACGTACTTTGATTTTATTTTTAGGTTCTTTCATTTCATTTATTATATCTCTGGCCCACTTCAATTTTAAAAACACATATTTCTTACTTTTAACGCGACATACCTCATGTTTAACAATTTACGTTGCATATCTCACAAATTTCAAAAGAGATTCGAAATAACACACGGTGTCTTGGTGCACCCGATGCAATTCTAATGACATACACATGGTTGTATGGTGTCCATCTTGCTCTCAAGTCGTTAGCGCTACCATAGTTTGGCACGCAAATGAATTTTAAGTATAATCGAATGAACTTTAAGTTAAATAAAAATAACACCTTTAGTGTCTAATAATTAGACCAAATTGTAATGTTTTTTTAAATTCTTCAAAATGTTCATTCCAATACAAAGTTATGTGCAATTAATAAGCATTTTGAAACTTAAAGCAAATGTTCATTCATAACTCACAAATGTTCAACTAACAACCGCGCATGATCAATAAAAAATAAGTAGATGTGCATTGGTATTTGAAATTTGAGTTTTAGAAATAAACATTTTGAATGTTCATTAATAGCTGACAAATGTTTAGTTAATAATATCACATGTTCATCCAACAATAAGTAGTATATTAATGTTCACAAATTGAAATTTTAATTTTAATATTAAACACTTTAAATGTTTATTGATAACTCGTAATTGTTCACTTGATAACATGGCATGTTAATCCAACAATAAAGTAGACGTACATTGATGTTTGAATTTTAAATTTTAAATTTTGAAGTTTAAGTTTTAAAAATGAACATTTTCATTTTTGCAAAACTCGAATTGTTCATTCATAGCTCGAAAATATTCTATCAACAACACTCTATGTTCGTTACAAATATTTACAATACTATGTTTATTTTAATAAACTTGATGTTCTTCTATTTTACCCCTTCTTTATTGATGCTCATATTTTATTATATTCTACATGCAGTTTAGTATGTGCACTAATGTCTAATGCTCATCCTACTATCTTACGTAGGATATAATTTGCGCACCAAATGTACCCAAGAGGCCAAGACCTACTCATACCCATCTTCCTTGGAAAAAAAAACCAAGTAAACGCATGACTGAAGTCTTGTGAACAAAACAAATGGAAAAGTCATTCCTGTCCCTCTCTTGGTCTTCCCTCGCTTTCGCGTCTATAAAACTCGAACTTTGTCTTTCTTATATACTTGTCCACCTGGAGGACCAGTTCTGCAACCACTTGTTTTATACGTCAACTCCCATAAAAAACCAATTAGAAACTCCAACAAAACCACCTAACATCCCAAACAAAAACTCAGTAGAAAAGAGCTTCATTTCGATTTTTTGTTTTCATAAAGAAACACAATTAATAGGTGCCAAATAAAAAAGAAAGAGGCATGAATCTTGTCCATTTGGAGGGGAAGTTGTTAATTGTATTATGGGTGGTAATAAAAATTGTGTGCTGTGTTAGTGGGAGGTTTTGGTAGAGAAGAACAGCGTAACAGTTTTGCAACCTTATAGCTTAAAGTCAAATCATGATGGTTCTATAGCTAATTTTTGGAGTACCAGAGTATGGAGGATCATTGGTGGGTTCTGTCATCTATCCTGATCATGGAGCTGATGCTTGTAAGACTTTTGATGGTGATAAACCCTTCAAGTCTCACACCTCTCGACCCACTATTCTCCTTGTTGATCGTGGAGGTTTGTTTCTGCCTTTTCATTCGTGAGTTAGTCTGTGTTAGACGGTCAGACTTTATCTTTCTTTTTACTTTTTGTAACTATTGAACTTTAAAAGTTTTTTTTATATATTTCATTATCAAGTTTTTTCCCCCTTATTTTAGTTGACTTTTATAATAGCTCGGCCTATGTGTGCATGTTGATACAAGGATGTAGCAAGGTAGGTTAGTCTTGTGACACTTGTTATCTTTGAGTAGCTAACTTTTATGGATGGACCTGGGCCATAATAAGTTTGTTGCGGAATCATATTTACTTTTATATAAGTTACTGTTTATGCTCTTAAAATTTATGTTTTAATGCTTTGAGTTATGACTAGGTCAAACGATGAATTAAAAATATGAAAGGTAAATTGTTTATGAGTGTGCACTAGCTACGCTTCTCCCAAGCTTTATTTTCGGTTAAGTTCGGTTAAGCTGGCCGTCGCCATTCGGTCGGTTGGTTCGGCTCGTCGCAATCGGGCGTTCGGCTTCATTCCTAAACTATTATCATTACTATTAGTTATAATTTAATTCAAGTTAAGTTCAATTCGGCTGATTGTTTTATCGCGAAGAGAATACGCCTAAACTTATTGTAGATCGTGTTTATCAAAGGTTCTATAGCTTGGAATAGAGAATATCTTGTCTTTTTCCATCTCTATCTACTCTATGTTGACGTTCGCTCGGGATAATTTTTTTAAATCGTTGAGCTTTTTTGGTTTTCCTTTTTTCTTTTTACTCTTTGCATTTGTTTTTCAGGATTATTAAAATATTCCTTTGACTATTATTATATTAATTTAATTATTATTCACAAAATTGTAATTTATTTTGATGAAAATGGCCATAATGATTTATATTATGAAAATGAAAATAGCCATTTTTCAATAATATTACCTCGGTGTATCGATACGATGAGACCTAAGACTACCTTTTGTGCTAATCTGATGTGCAATCAGAAAAAAGATTGGAATATAGAATGAAGGCCTTGTTTTAAGTAAACTAACAATGAGTTCATTCATCATACCTTCCAAGTGTCTGCATTTAGCAGTCTGACTCAAAGACTAATTTATCTACTTTGTTCATTTAAAACTCTTCTTCTTACTATATTTTACCCATTTGGATGATTTGAATGAAGAATGGAAGCATAAAAATAGTGTTTGGGTTTGTCTGATCGCCACGATGACACCTCAGCCTATGATAAAATTTATACACTAACAATAGTTTTCTGTCTAGTTTTTATTCCTTTATTTTGCTTTCACTCATGAGACAAGCAATCTAGTCCTTGTACCAAAAGACGTGAACTTGTACCTACCTAACTACTCAGCAACTCTGGACAATAGCTTCTGAACTATTTTTACAAACTAGATTCCCATCAGTCATCACCACCCATTCCTTTTTATTCTAAGTCTGAAATTGCTTTAAATAAACTCTTAAAGAATCTACCTAACATCCTCTCAGGCTGATTAATTATCTAACATGAGCTTCAATTTTTCTCCAAGAAAAAGCCTAAAGCCTAGTAAGGTGGGGAAATAACTTAATTAGCTAGCTAACTATAGCTAAGTTCACTCTCGTTTATGGAGTAGATAATAGTTCCATTAAGAACCCCATACAGAAAAGATTTGATACTTAAAATGAATATAAATTGGCTAGAACCGCGAAAGATTATAAGGGCACATTAATATTTGTATATCCAATATCCCACCTATAGATGTTCAAATTTCATGGTCACATTTCAGTATTTAGTTAAGAATAAAAAAATTTCTTGAATAATGTCAAACTTTTTAACTATGTGTGATATTTGTGCCAAACCCCAAAGGGAGTGTAATAGAATTGATCATGTTAACCAAAAGTCATTTGAACCTCAGAACCTGATAAAAAGAGATGCTATTACAGAAGCGTCGTTACCTGTTCAAACAATACATGCAGTTGATCTCATCTTTCCATATTTTGTGAACAGAGTGCTACTTTGCCCTGAAAGCATGGAATGCACAAGAAGCAGGAGCAGCAGCAGTTTTAGTGGCGGACAGCATAGATGAGCCTTTATTAACCATGGACTCCCCTGAGGAAAGCAGTGATGCAGATGGATTCATCGACAAGATACAAATCCCTTCAGTTCTTGTAGAACGGGGCTTTGGTGACAGCTTGAAAGAAGCTTTAAAGAAAGGTGATGAAGTTGTTGTAAAACTAGATTGGTCTGAGTCAATGCCCAACCCTGATGGTAGGGTCGAGTACGAGCTGTGGACGAACAGCAATGATGAATGTGGAGTTCGTTGCAACGAGCAAATGGATTTCATAAAGAACTTTAAGGGTCATGCTCAACTTCTTGAGAAGGGGGGTTATACACAATTTACCCCTCACTACATAACTTGGTTTTGTCCTGAGCCATTCCTGCGCAGCAGTCAGTGCAAGTCACAATGTATAAACCGAGGAAGGTATTGTGCTCCGGACCCTGAGCAGGATTTTGGGGAAGGATATGAAGGCAAGGATGTCGTATTCGAAAATTTGAGGCAGCTTTGTGTTCATAATGTTGCAAAAACCGAGAATAGATCATGGGTTTGGTGGGATTATGTTACTGATTTCCATATTCGGTGTTCAATGAAAGAGAAGAAATACAGTAAAACTTGTGCTGAGGATGTCTTGAAGTCTCTTCGTAAGTCTTAACGGTTGAAACCCTTGCACTAAGTTTTTATACACAATTTTTCGAAATAAAGGACTCTTAAGATCATTTAAAGACTAGAGTTTCTTTTTTTATATATAATTGAGGGGATTCAATTTTGAGCATTTCATTGATATCTTGTTTCCTTACTAAATTTGAATAAGTTTTCAGATTGAAGACTGATTGAACTTCAAAATTATTATGGTCAGTTAATCTCTTGTATCCTACGTAAAGTCTGCTCTTAATCCAAACAGGTCTGCCTGTTGATAAGATTAAGAAGTGCGTGGGAGATCCAGAAGCTGATGTAGAGAATGAAATTTTGAAAATGAACAAGACAAGCAGGTGTGATTATCATACTCTTCCTAGTACGAGTGCAAGTAATCATATTACATTGTAGATTTTGAGTTATAATAGTCATCTGTCCTGTGAAACACAGATTGGAAAAGGATCGCGTGGTGATGTTACTATTTTGCCCACATTGGTCATCAATGACGTGCAATACAGAGGTTGGTATGCTTAGATTGCTTGAGATTTGATAAGGGTTTTTCATAAAGCAAGCCTAATGCTTGAAGAATGCATCCCATAATTTATGACAGACCTTGTTCTTATGTCATTCTTTGAAACATTATAAGTTAAGTGATCTTAGATCCTCATGTCTATTTGTGTCATTTTACTAGGCAAGCTGGAGAGAACTGCAGTACTGACGGCTGTATGTGCTGCCTTCAAGGAGACAACTGATCCACCTATTTGTTTGACTGGAGGTCTATTGACTAGTTCCCTAATAAGACTCACAACAACAAGAATTTGTAGTTCAGTAGCTGTATTTGTCAATAATCTCATTAACTGTTAGAATAAACCTGCAGGTCTTGAGACTAACGAGTGTCTTGAAAACAATGGTGGGTGTTGGGAGGACAAGGAAGCCAACATCACAGCCTGCAAGGTAGTGTGTTTGCTTCATGTTTGAAAAGTACTTTGCTCCAAGCTATACTTCTGATGGAGGAGCTCAGTTTTTTATCTTCTGTAGATTATTAAGATTGAAATGCCGAATCTTCACTTAACAATATGCAGGACACATTTCGGGGAAGAGTTTGTCAATGTCCTCTTGTGGCAGGTGCTCAGTATCAAGGAGATGGTTATACATCCTGTAAAGGTAATTCACCTATACACTAGAAGTGTTGTGAAAATAAAAAGTAAAGGCATTTTGATTGCAATTGCTGCCGTCAATATCCATGACCTCCTGTCCTGCTTCATTTTACAGCTCATGGACCAGGGAGGTGCACCATAAACAATGGCGGTTGCTGGTCAGAAACAAGAAATGAAAAGACTTTCTCAGCTTGTTCAGTTCAGTGACGCTATTTCTTGTTTTATACTATCACCCAGAGTTTGTCTATCCAGTTTCATTGTTTTTCCCTTATCAGCACTATTTGATTCTAGCAATCACTTCTAACATTTAAAAATAAATTATATGCAACTCAGGCATCAGAGCTTTATGGCTGCAATTGCCCTGATGGATTCCGTGGAGATGGCCAGAAGTGTGATGGTTGCCATCTCTGTCGTCTCTTTTTAATCAATGTTTTGTGATTTTTCATTTGTGAGAAATTAAAGTTCAAATTATTCTTTGCTAAATGTCAGATATCGACGAATGTAAGGAAAGATTTGCTTGCCAGTGCCCTGGATGCAGCTGCAAGAATACATGGGGTGGATATGATTGCAAGTGTGGAGGGAATCGCTTGTATATAAAGGACCAAGACACTTGTATTGGTAAATCCGTTAATCCTTTATCTATTAAAGCCCCTTTGGTAGGTCAGTATCAAACGGGCGGTGGTATTAATGAATTTAGTACAATTCTAAGTTGATGTCAATCATCATTCTCAATTTACTACCATCCCTTACTACTTTAGAAGGTGCTTTGGGAGGGGCTTTTTTTTATTTTGATAGACATTGTAATTGGACTTTTATGATAAAATCACACAAAAGTTTATTACTATTACCATCCATTATTACCGCCTACCAAACGCCGTTATTGCCTGCACTCTATGTGGATCTCTACAGTTTTTGATGCTAAAACATCCACTTACAGAAAGAAGCTCCTCAAAATTCGGATGGTCGCTATCTCTCTTAGTCCTAGCTGTCTTAACTGGTGCTGGCTCAGCTGGATATATTTTCTACAAATACAGACTCCGGGTAGGTCTTTGTAAAAGTTAGCTGCTTTATAATTAGTTGGCTTGCTTAAATCATCATTTCCTTATCCTTTTGGCATTCTAAATATGGGGTTAGAAAGGCTGATTGACTCGGATATTTCATGTGCAGTCTTACATGGACTCTGAAATTATGGCTATCATGTCCCAGTACATGCCACTTGACAGCCAATATGCCAGAAATGTTGAAGTCAATAACTCTGAGGCTCAACCTCTACGGCAAGGATCTTCTGTATGAAGCTAGAAGTAACTAGTTTTGATGTGTGAACCATGTGTATAGAGATAGGTACCACTGTACAAGAGCTTGTATATTTGGTTGATACTGCAAACGAAATCCATCATCCATGCACACAGTGACACAACTATGAGCTTTACCATCAAGCTCAATGTACATAGCTGTAATATATGGAGGTGTAATTGGACATTAATGTAATAAATCTATATCTCTATTATATATAAGGGAAGGGGAAGCAAAATGGCCCCATTTGAAATCGACCCTCTACCCTTACTCACACAATTAATCATGTATTTAATAATTAAGAATAAATTTAAAACAAAAAATATCAACCATATTCAATAAGTCAAATAATTATCTATTTGACATAATTATCAATCAATACAAATTCCAAAAAATATTACATTTAACATTGATTCCAAATCTTTGAATAATGAGGAAAGTTGTTATTTGAAGGAAAAAAAACCTTGAAACTACAATTCAAAAATATATCACTCCATACGATACAAACACTATTATTTTACTTAAAATATGAAATTAAGTTTAAATTAAATTAAATTCGTACATAACATACAATCATAATTCGCCATCCCTATAACAAGTTCGTTCAACTTTCTGCAAATAGCGGATCTAACAACTATCAAACAATTTCAAGTCGAAATACAAATCGAAAAATTGGCAATTTATTGCTCCATACATATTGCATTTAATCCATCATGTACGAATTTTTTTTTTAAGTACGGCGTAAATATCATGAAAAAGTATGTGTTAATCATGAACAAGTTCACATATGTATCACGCGCATAACTCTTTAATAGGAAGCAAATGAGTGATATGATATCTTGTAACCTTATGAATAATTATTAAGAACCTTTGGATTTAAACACTAAAGCGTAGAAAACTTTAAATTCACGCACGCATCGCGTGCATAAATTACTAGTCTTTATATACTTCATCGGTTCTTTATTAATTACAACATTTGAGTTTTCACACTTACCAATACACAACTTTAACCATTAATATCTTTAATTACCTTTTAGTAAAAAATCATAAAAAGTTCATATATTGAAAGTATATAACAAAGATTTAATGTAAGCAAGACTCTACATGATTGTATTCTTTCGTACGTAAAAATCAAAATTGATGGTGATAGGGTTATTTATGAATAGTGTAAAAATACAATGGTTGCAATTAATAAAGAAGGGAGCAAGTATACGTATATTTTATTAGTAAGGTTGGAGCTCCCTAGTGCGGAGGGTCTCCTAACCTTCTTTCTCTTTACCTTTATAAAAAAAAAGGTATACGTATATTTTAGTGAAAGGATATTGTGAAAACCAATAGTAAGCTAAAAACTAGAATTGTTTCCCTCAATAATGCTAAAATACAAAGTATTTCTTATTAGTATTTCTCTTGGCCGGTACTGTTTACGTCAGCATTGACAGGGAGAAAATATTGTTTTTATTTTCCTCATTAAAACCGCTACTACAAGTAGTTGTTCATCTCATAATAAATCGTAAGTGAAATAGAGACCCATTTCGGAAAACCACCACTTCTAATAGCGGTTTTCAAAGTAAAACCGCCACTTGAAGTAGCGGTTTTTTCTAAGGAAAATAAAAAATATTCGGAAATTCACACTGGTTTTGTTACATTAACCGCTAATGGTCATAGCGGTTCATGCCTGCGTCCTCACTTGCAATGTAATTCAAAGAAAAATTCCCAAAAGAGAAATTTAGGAATCATATTTAGACTTTCGAGGATTTCAAATTTTGGTGTTGCAAGAAAATAGTCAAAAATCGGATACAGTGAAGCAAATCAAATAAATTTACAAAATTAGGGATTAAATCAAATACAAAGATAAACTTACAAAATTATGGATTAGATATCAAGGAGTGAAAATCCCTAAATTAAACTTACAAAATCAACTAGCACTAGTATTGCGAATTTATTGTTAACAGCCCATTGAAAAAAAAAGGTGGCTAGAACAGCACGAACTATAGCTCACGTGCAATGAGCAATACAACCTTTGATGGCTGCAGTCCGTAGAACAAACTTTATCTTGAGGTGCAATGCATAGCATAAATGTGATCGGTAGTCGAAGATTCTGCCGGAGTTCTAGAATCTTGAATATTTTATAATTTTTTCCCTTTTATTCCCTCCTTTTCTTTTTTTTCCTTTTTTTTCTCTCTTCTTCTTCTTCTCTCTCAACATCCATTGTCATATGATCTGGTTTGTTGAATCAATTCACTCATCTCGATCTCGAAAAGTAGTATGGAAACGACAATATCAAATTTTCTACCTTCTTCCTTCCCCCCACAATTTCCTCTGCCAATTTTGGGGCCCCCTCCTACAATTCCCAATTTGATTTTGACATTGTTGGGTGTGATTGCAGTGAGATCTGCAATGAGGGTGATTGCTCTTCTTTCACGTTGAGAGATTTGTGAAATATTACACACCACTGCACCAGTCTGGAGAAGGAGAGAGGAGGCAGGCTTTGAAGCAGGGGAGGAGATCCGGTAAGGGTTTGAAGTAGCTAGGGAAGGAGAGAGAATAAAAAGAGGAGGGAATAAAAGGAAACAAAAGAAAAGAATATATAAAAGTTTTCTAGATTCTAGATTTCTCAAGTGAAATCTACGACCTTCGATCACATTTATGATATGCATTGTACCTCAAATTAAGGTTCGTGCTACGGACAACACCCGTCAAAGACTGTGCTGCTCAGTGCACTTGAGCTATATTTCATGTTGTTCTAGCCAATTCACCCTTAAAAAAAATCAACTACTTACAATAATTTTTTCATAAGCATAACAATTAATCAACAATTTTTTATCACCTTTTTTCTCAAATAAAAAAAAAACAGCCACCATCTAACATTTTTTTACCATTTATCTCAAATCCAGAATACCAGTTGATCTTAACTTGCATTTAAATGCTTGATGTTAATTGTTGTCTCTTTCCCTACCGCATAGAATGAGGCTTTCTCCTTGGTTCACACCACGAGCTTGTTGCACCAATCAAAATTGATTGTGGATGTATGCCCAATTTGAAGCAAAAATCAGCAAGAAGTCATCACAAAGAGGAAGATAAGATCAGTCTTTTTTTGAATGGAGGAGATGAGATGAATAGATGATAGGGAGAGGGGCTTGTGTGAGAGAGCGAGGGAAAATAAACATTTGTGGTATTGGAATTGGCTTGCGTGAGAGAGAAGATGACATTAGTATTTCTGTATTTTGTTTGCCCAATATGAACCGCTATGTGGAGTAGCGGTTAAGATCAAGAAACCACTAAGCGGTTCATTGAGTCATGGACCGCTACTCTGGTTAGCGGTTTACTTAAATTAATCGTTAATAAGAATAATGGTTTTTCCTGCGCCAAATTTTAAAAATAAATATGTACATCAAATCTTATGGGGACTGTATCAAGAGAAATGCTTTTGGTTGTAGCGTAAAATGAGAAATACTTTGTATTTTAGCATTATTAAGGGGAAAAAAAACTCCTAAAAACTAAAAACAAGGGTACATATAGAGAAATTATACTACATTTTAAAAATTCCTAACCGTTGATTTGTTTTCGTTGAAAGGGAGTGTTCATTTGTTGTACATTGAAATTTATACATTTGTAATGATGTATATTCATATATAGAAATTGTGATGTGTCACCATAGACACATAATCGTGTCTCCACTTAAAGTATTATTAGTCCTAGTAATCTTTAAATCGAGCTAAGCAAAGATCCAAATCCAATTTCTATCATAGCTTTCCTTTGTTCAGCAGTCAAACCTTCATTCAATTCACATAGCCTTTTACCACAACAAGTTGTTTTAAAAAGGTTTACTTTCTGTGCTTCATATTCTAACACAGTCTTGCCCTTCTTTGAAGCTTTCAAGTTGTCTTTTTCAACTACAAATTTTGACCTCTTCTTACTTGGTGCCTTTGAAGTAACAAGTGTACCAGCACGATTACCTGAATCATTTGCTTCATTACTAGGAAAATTACTAGAATCATTACCACGAGGATTACTAGAATTATTTCCTTTATTTTGATGTTCACTAGCATCCTTCTTCCCAAGATTAATTGATCCAAAAATATTGTGCAGGTTGCTCTGTAACAAAAACCAATTGTTAAACACAAATAAACACACTATATCATAACAAAACATTATATGATGACAAAAACAACTATATCATCACATAAACAACTGTATCATGAAAAAACAAAGTATGTCAACAAAAAAAATCAACTATATTATGACAATCTACAATATAATTACAAAATCAAACTATATCATGTCAAAATACACTATATCATGACAAAAACTACAATATAATTACAAAATATACTATATCATGTCAAAACACACTATATCAACACAAAATCAACTATATCATGACAAAATATACTATATCATGACATAACCAACTATATCAACACAAAATCAACAACATCATGACTAACCAACCATATCAACACAAAATCAACTATACAAACTCAACTATATCATATAAAAAACAACTATATTATCAATTGTAAATTATTTATCACAAAAATCAACCTATTTAACCTAGAAATCACTATAAGACGGGATAAGAATAAAACAACCACTATATACAACAAAATCAACCATAACAAAACGAAAACTAACTATAGCACAAAAAAAACAAATAACAATAACACGGCTGCAAATTAGGTCAAACGAAAACTAACTATAAAACACAAAAATCCACATCAAATCACTCATAAAACAACATAAATTCACCCGGAGGCCCAACAAGCCCCAAACCCCCCTCCCCCCAACAATATTGAAATTTTTGCTTCCACCAAGATTTGAACCTTGAGTGCCCATGTGGGAGATAGGAAGCCATACCATTGGACCCAAGGGTCTATATATATATATATACATATATATATATATATATACATACATATATATATATATATATATATACATACATATATATATATATATACATACATATATATAACAAAATCCTCAATCCTACTTGGCAGCTCCTCAATCTTCCTCCAATTTAGTGTGCCACGTGGATATGTCAATGAATAGCAGCCATGTATCCATGTATAAGGAATGTAATTGTGATTCAAATGTGAAATATCAGTGTTGTTAATGCTTACATAACAGGCAATTTGCACTGAGTATCCGTGATTTATGCGGCAAATATACTCTATAAAAACGGAATTGCTATAGTATTTGATTTATGTTGCTTATATATTTCTTGAGTATAAGGAAACACCAACATGGTGATGGCTATTATATTCTTGAAAACACCCAAATTCTTCAATTTCCCATGAATAATTTCAACATCAAAAGTAAATATAGAGGTGTATAAGGTAGTTGTATAAATTTCTGGAAAGAGAAAAGAAGAAACATTTCGGGAAAAAAAAAATCATTTTGTTGCCTGAATTGAATACTAAGTCTTTCCTTTAATTATCTAACAAAAGAAATATCTAAATATTTAAAAAATAAATTTGAGGAAATAATCAAACAATGGAAGTTTGTAGCTTGTAGGTTCAGGGTGAGAGGGAAAATGAAATGAAGAATTTGGTTTATATGAAAGTTAGAAGATGGAAGGCATTTAAGAGGTTTAGGCTGTTAGATACATAGATGGGCCGACTTATATATGAAACACCAACATGGTGATGAAAGGATCTTTTCGTCTTGAAGAGCTAAACCAACATGTCTTATTTGGAAGTAAACCTATGAGGTTCTGATGAAGAAGAAATTTCTTATGGAGACTCAAATACTTCAGCTTTCAAAAGCTTTGGTGGTACTGGAGGTATGTGATGCTTGCATGGCTTCCTTCTCTATTGAATGACTTGAATCAAGTGAAAGATAAATTAGATAATACATATGCATTAATTTTGACGGCCACGCATATCCAAAATTGAGCAGATTTCACTTATATATAAACACGGTTGTGTTAAATTACATATGGAATTATGGATGTTGAAGCTTAAATGAACGCCAAGTGATGCATGTATCAGTTTTCATACCAAATTGTATTGTGATAGCTTAACATTGATGATTTATATAAACAGTTAACACTAGTTGAGTTATTCATGTGCTTTTGTGACTTGAAATGTTGCTTGATTACCATTGCATATATACACAGATTCATTATAAATTTTTCCAACTCCGGAAAGGTTTATAATTTGTGACGGGTCGTTGTATACTAGCCAAATATAACCTAAACTATCCAATATAGGGGTAAGTATAGGGTCGAATCCACAAGGAAGTAGGCTTAAATAAAGAGTTAATTAGCTAACTACAATGAGCTAAATCAATTTTTGGGTTTTTTGAAAGTTTAGCAATGATTCTAAAATCTAATTAAACTAGGAAATTTGCAAAGTAAATCAACAAACAATTAAAGGAGATAAGACAAGGGTAAAGGAACTAGGGGATTAGGGGATTCAACACTCAGTCCAAGAATCCAACAATCAAAGCCAAGGGGAACAAATGGGGGGATCACAAGGGGAAAATAACGCACATAGGAACTCTAATTACTCTCTCGAGCTAATTGGAGGAACTGATTAGTCACTCATGACCTATTCTCATGGCATGAGCAACCAATCTAGCCAAATCAAGCACAACATGATTAATCAAGCTTCCCTAAACTAGAAAATGCCTATTTTCATGGAGATCCTAGTCTAGCAACCAAACTTAGTTTATTCCTAGCTTCATCTCTCGATCCTTCACTAGGAATTCCAAATATGCAAGTTAAGTGGTGATCAAGCACCCAACAAACCAAATCGAAGCAAGTTTAATCAACAAGTTCAACCCCCAAAGTTAACCCCCTAACTTAGATCTAGAATCCAAAGAGTAAATGAAGGTTACATCCCTTCCCCTAGTAAGAAACTACTCACACATTATGGAAATAAAACAAAACAAAAAGTGAACTAACTTCATCACCATAACCATGGAGGAAAAAGAGAAAAAAATGCAAATAATCAACTAATAAAACAAGATCAAACAAATCAAGCATGAAATAAACAAGAATAATGGAAGAAAAGAAGAAAATAAACAAAGATGACCAACTTTAAGCTTTCATAAATGAAGAATGGAGATCTAAAAGCTTCGAACCTTCACTTTCTCTCTTTCCTAGGGTTTTGTTTCCTAGAGTTTGAATGCTAAAACAAGATTTAATCTCTCTAATCTCTAATTAAAAATTACCTAAGCAAAAATAAGGGGAATCCCTCTTATATAGTCATAAGAAATAAAATAGAAAAATTACAAAACACACGGCCCCGCATAAAAAGCACCAAAATCGCAAAACGTTTCGGGGAAAAATAACTCGGCCAGGCGAGTGAGATGACTAGAGCTCTCGGGTGGCTGTCCGGGCGGGTCGAACTGATCGGGAATTTTGTTGGCTTCACAAAAACAAACGACCCGGGCGGGTGCGTGACCCCGGGCCCTCGGGTCATCGGGCCCGGCGGGTCTGGCGAAAGAAATGTACGTCTTGGTAGCGATTTAAGCCGACTCGGGCGGGTCCACACACCAGGGCCTCGGGTCATCACCTTCTTCTCTTTCGAGCTCCTTGGTGCTCCATTTCTTCAATGCTTTACCTCGGGTTTAGGTGCATGGACCCTCCAAGCGCGCTCCCAAATCCCGAAATGAAAACAAACACCCAAAGAAAGAGCGCAAAGGAGGGAGAATGCACTGAAAAAAATAAAAAGGAAGAAATTTAGCCTAAATTAGCCTAAAAGCTATCAAAAAAAACTATTAAAAACTAATCATAAATCAAGCATATAAACCAATCATCAATCTCCCCCAAGCTAGATCTTTGCTTGTCCTCAGAAGCAAAATAGATTAAAACACAAGTAGGAGAATGAAAACTTATTTGAAAGCAAAATGAAGAAAGAAAGGAAGAAAAATGAAAAAGGAAGGAAGGATAAAGAATTTACACTAACTCATTTTCGTAGGAATCAGGACTGCATTTAAGACATGCAACAAGCTCTTTAAACCCCTAGATCGCTCTTGAGGGCGAGTGGGATCTCGCGAGGGTTTCCAAAGAGTTTTCAAACCCACAACTCTAGTTTTTCATCATCATTTATTTAATCAAATTCAAGATTAATGCCTAAGTCTAACTATCAATGAGCCCAATGTTTCCAAGCAAGGGGTGGAGAGCAACTTCTCAAAACAACTAATTTCCAAGTGTACTCATAGGTTATGGGTAGAGAAATAAACTAATCAGATTGCAAAAGGACACCCCACTGGACCTTTTCTTTGTTCATTAGAGAAGCACCTATTTATCCGAAAGATTTAGGGCCCTTCAAGGGTTATAGAAGCTCAAACCACTAGTCCACCATCCCTAGACACACAAATATGCCTTTGAAACTCCACTCTTTACTCAAACTTTACAAAAATGGAACTAAGTGTGGGGAGGCATCCTAGAAATTGACCTCTTTTATTGAAATATTTCTATTCTTTTTTTTTTGCTTTTCGTTTTTCTTCGTACATTTTTTTTCATTTTTCACGCCTTTTTACTGTCTTGGCTTTTTCTTTTTCCCTTATTATGAGAATTTTTGCTATACAAATGAGGAATAACTACTCACTAAAGAGAAACATGAGAACTTGTGGCTTTTTGTACCACTTATTACAAACGAAAAAGAACTAAAAAACTAAGCTTCTTGTAGAGCCTTTGTTTTTGGGGACATTGATAAGCATATCTAGGGACACTAGGGACCGCAAATTTGGAAGCTAAATTTATTCAAGCATGAGCAACATAATCAAGATTCAAGACTAGACGTCCAATTTAGGGGATGACGGTTGGGCGGTACGGGTACGGAAGTGATGGTACCTCCACACATGGCCGCAACCCAGAAAAACCCATCCCCATCCCCGCCCCACCACCCATTTGGGAAAAATTCAATACCCATTCCCGCCCACCAGTACGTATATAAACACATCCCCACCCCCCCCACCGCGGTACCCGCACCCCGCTTTGTACCCATTTTATCCCCGCCACCACCCTGATGTGTACCTCGCACCCGCCACGTACCCGCGTCATACCCACAAATTTATATTTTTTGCAAGATAAAATTATTTGATAATATAAGTATATAAATAAAATTTAATAATAAATATGTGGGGGGAGGTTGGGGCGGGCGGGAATCGGGCTGAAGGCGGGGATGAGGCGGGTATAAGATAAAATCCAGCACCGGCTCCACCACTCATTGCGGGTACGCTTTTAATCCCCATCCCCGCCCCCATCCCCACCCAGCCTGACCCATCCCCCCCACTTGGTGGTTGGGGCGGTTTCCTACTTTGCCCGCCCCACCTTGCCATCCCTAGTCCAATTGAGCATTCATTGGTTTCATTTTGGTCGATTCTAATGCAATCAAGATTACTTGCTACCCCAAAGACCACACAACCCAAACTCACACACTCTTCCAAAAGGAGCCTCAAAACATATACTCAAAATCAAAGCAAGGAATCCACAAATATCATCAATTAGCATCTTCCTTGGGCAAGGAAATCAAAACTTTATTCAAAGCTAAAAACTTCTTTTTTTTTTCTTTGCGCTTTTTTTTCTCCTGTTTTTTTGCTATTTTTGCTCTTTTTCAAAAAAAAATATTTCTTTTTTTTTTTTGAACTAAAAACAAAGATTGAAAAATAAGGGAAAGAAAAGGAAAAGAAATAAAGCTAAAACAAAAGAAAGAAGAAAAAAAAGGAAAGAAATTTTTTTTTGGGTTTTTTAAAATATATGATTTTTTTTTTTTCTTAAAAACTAAGAAAATAAACATATAAGAAAATAGAATCATGGCACACCACATATTAACAAGCATTGACCCATTCACCAAGCATAAGCACAATCACAAACAACAATTCAATCAAAATAGCAACAAGGATGTCCGAACACCTACCCCGTAAAGCAAAAACTACCCAAACAATGAAAATACCCCCAAGCCAAACCAAACACCGTCCTCGGTGTGAAAGGAAGAACAATCGGGGAGGGGGTGGGAGAGACCAACTCGAGGGTGGGGTCCTCCTCCTCGGGGGGAGGAGTGGGTTACATGGAGGGGCAGGGGGTGCGGGAGGGACCATGGTGTGATCATGAAAATATTGCAAGATGGGGATAAAGCTCTCTCGCATCTCGTGTTGGAAGGTGGTTAGTCTTTGTTCAAAACTATCAAACCGTCTATCTATATGGGCATAAATAGGGGCATAGTCGGGAACATAGGTGGGGTGGGGTTGGGGAGGAGGAGAGGGAGGGGCTAAGAGGAGGAGGCACGCTCATGGGGGATCTTGCCGATGGTAGGTGCGGATCTCCCGTGCCTTCCTCCGCGGCTTCCCAGATGAGATAGTTGACTTGCCCCATTTTATCTCGGTGATGCGACGGTTTGGAAGTTGAATGGAAGACATTTTACCAATCTTCCAAGTAAAATAGATTCCGATCCTAAGAAACCAACGCGCATCTTGTAGGTGTTGTTGGTTTATGAGGCATCCCCCTAGGACCTCGGGGGTCCAAGGGCGAACCCTAAAGTGCTCGTAATGGCGGTAATCAAACCGCCCACAACAATCGACCACGTCCGTGAGTCTTTGGGGTGCCTACTCTTTCGAGGTGATGGGCGAACATCAAGGTATATTCAGCCTTTTTCTTATCCCATAGGTAAGAACCTATGATCATAAGTTCGGATCGACTTACCTTTGAGTTATCCTTTCTCCCAAAGATAGAGTTTCCCCAAAACTTGCGGCAGTACGGATAGCCTAGTTGGTGTATAAGTGAATAATTTGCATTTTTAGCTTCATAACTCTTTGCGTCAACTTAACTTACACCAACAATCATAAGGCTGAAAGAAGGTGAGGGAGTGGTGCTCGTTTTAACTTTTAAGTCACAGAATTTCGGGAAAATCGGCAATAGCCACAGAACGAGCAAACATTCCCAACCTAAAATTGAGAACGGCTTCGGCTCCGGTTGAGCACGCAAGTCGTTGCTCTCCGGTTACTTCCAAGGAGCTTAAGAATTCAAGTGTTATGCATTTATAAGTTTTCTTTCTCATCATTAACACTTTTTTCATATTCAAACCATCAGCTATATTATTAACATCCCCCCATATCCCCCATAACGATAATAAGGTCTCATCAACAAAGCGGGTGGGGGAGAATTCTTTAGCCTTAAGGGCTTGGAATCTATTAAAATGCTCTAGACCATCAAAAACAATGAAAGGGAATTCAGGATCATGAAACTCACCTAGGGGCATTAAGCCCCGAGACGTTTCCCCTTGCGATTGTTGGCTGAGCTAGCTTGTCCCGCTTGCCTACTCCGCTTTGATTGCCTCCTCTCCATGCCTTGAATTGCTTGTTGCTCAAAAATTAAAAATCCCGTAACTATGTGGTGTGGGTGGAAAAAAGTGATTTTTTTTTGTTTGTTTTTTGAGTTTTTTATGAGAAAATGGAAGGGGAATGATGTTTTAGGAAGAATTTGTGAAGAGATTTGAGTGGAAGATGATGAATTTGAGAGTTATGGTAAAAATTTTGAGGAGAAAGCAAATGGTGAGAAATGGTGGAGATGGGGTTTTTGAAGGAGAAAAAGTTGAAATTTGTGAAGGAAAGTTGATGAGGATGAAGATTTGTGAGGAATTTTAAGTTTTTGAGTGGTGAGAGGGAGTGATTTGAGTGAGTTTTTAGGAGGTTAGGGTTTGGAGTTTCAAGGGGTTTGCGAGAGATGAGAGGTTGAAGATGATGAAGAGTGATGAGAAAATGAGGGGATTTAGCTATAAAAAAAAGTTTCGGCCTCCTCTAATGTGGCCAACTGACGCCCGACCAAGGTGTCAAACTTGGGTTGTTGCTTCACCTTACCTAGCTTCACCCGACCCGGCGGTCTGTGAACCCGAGCCCTCGGGGTCACTGACCCGGGCGGGTCACCGCAACCCGGGCAAGGTCGAATCCATCAGTCTCCACTTTTCTTCTAGCCCACGACCCGGGCGGGTCCACGCACCCGGCCCTCGAGTCACTGGTTTGGCCCCCTTTTTCTTTTTTCCCTCTCTTTGCTCCAACGTTCCTCCAAACAATTCCAAACATACAAAAATCACAAAATCACCACAACAAGCATTTCAAAAGTCATAATAATATGTGCAAAGCCATCATTCCAAGTAAATCAAAGCTAAAAAGAAAAGAAAGAAATAGAAGTAAGTGAGAAAAACGGGTTGCCTCCCGCTAAGCGCTTGTTTTAAGTCATTAGTCGACTACCATAAATATTCAATCATCGAGAGGGGAGTAGTCCTCAAGAGCAATAGAGTATGCTTCTTGAATAGGTGCACCATCATAGTATATCTTGAGCCTTTGTCCGCTCACCTTGAAGCATCTCTTTTCATCATCATGCAAATCTCAACCGCACCATGCGGGAATACTTGATGCACAGTGAATGGACCACTCCACCTTGATTTGAGCTTGCTCGGTAAATAACCTCAACCTCGAATTGAACAAAGGACTTTGCCACCAACTTTGAATTCCCTTTTCATGATTCGTTGATCATGTCAAGCCTTTGTTCTCTCTTTATACACCCGGGCACTCTCATAGGCATCCCGCCTAAGCTCCTCAAGGTCATGGACATCAAGCATCCTTCTTTTCACCCGAAGCTTGAAGGTCAAAATTTAAAGCCTTGATGGCCCAATAAGCCTTGTGCTCCAATTCTACTGTGCAAATGACACGATTTATAATAAACAAGCTTGTAAGGTGTCATGCCCATAGGGTTTTGTAGGCCGTGCGGTAGGCCCACAATGCATCATCCAACTTGGAAGACCAATCCTTTCGAGACGGTTCACCGTCTTCTCCAAAATGAGCTTCGACCTCTCTATTAGATATCTCCGCTTGACCACTAGATTGAGGGTGGTAAGAGAGACCCATTTTGGTGATGCACCCATATTTAGCAAGAAGGGCTTTGAATGATTTCTTGGCGAAGTGTGATCCCCATCACTAATGATGGCTCTTGGAACTCCGAAACGGGAAAGATCACCTTCTTAATAGCTTCGACCACTACCTTGGCATCATTTGTAGGAGACGGCAATTGCTTCAACCCCATTTAGAAACATAATCAACCGCTACTATGTAGCGTTACCAAGGTAAGGAAAGTGGACCCATGAAATCAATCCCCCAAACATCAAAAACTTCCAACTCCAAAATGCTTGTGAGGGGTAGTTCATGCCCCTTTGAGATATTCACAACTCTTTGGCACCGATCACAAGCCTTGACAAAGCCCCAAACATCCTTGAACATGCTGGCCAAAATAGTCCACATTGCAAGATCTTGGCCACTGCCTGTCGGCCCCGATATGACCACCACATGGGGATGAATGACACATCCCTATTACATCCTCAATCTCATCATCCGGGAGACACATCCGGTAAGTACCATCCACCCCCCTCTTGAACAAGTATGGGTCCTCCCATACATAGTGCTTGGCCTCATGCATGAACCTCCGCTTTTGTTGATAGCTAGGGTCATCCGGTATGACCTCCACTAGCATGAAAGCTAGCAAAATCCGCGAACCAAGGAGCATACATGGCCTTAACGGCATAGAGAAAATCATCTTGGCGATAATCATTGATGGGAGGGTCCAAGTCTTGCAAATCATCCATGGGAAGGCAGAAAGGTGGTCGCAACCGAATTTTCCGTGTCGTTCTTGTCTTTTATCTCAATATCAAACTCTTGTAGGAGAATGATCCACCTAATTAACCGAGGTCTGGCATTCTTCTTGGTCTCGAGTTACTTGATAGCCGCATGATTAGTGTATACCACCACCTTGGAGCATACAAGATATGACCAACTTGTCAAAGCAAATACAATTGCTAATAGCTCATTCTCCGTGGTGGCATAGTTCCTTTGAGGCTGGAATTTAGCGTCTTGCCTTGCATAGTAGATCACATGTAGCTTCCCTTCTTTCTTTGTCCTAAAACGGCTCCCACCGCGCTATCACTAGCATCACACATTAGTTCAAAAGGCAAGCTCCAATCCCGAGCTTCGTACATGTGGGCGAAATTGGGGCCTCTTTTTTAGGAGTTTCAAAAGCATGCATGCAATCTTTGTCAAATTTGAATTCAATGTCTTTTGAAGCAAATTGGATAGAGGCTTTGAGATTGTTGAGAAATCTTTGATAAAACCGGCGATAAAAACTCGCATGCCCAAGAAAAGATCTCACTCCCTTCACCGAAGTTCGGGGAGGCAATTTCTCAATAACCTCAATTTTAGCCCTATCCACCTCAATCCCTTTTTGAGATATTTTATGACCATGGACTATGCCATCTTCAACCATAAAATGGCATTTTTCCTAATTAAGAACAAGATTCATCTTTTGACATCTCTCCAAAACCTTTTGAAGGTTGGCGAGACAAATGTCAAAAGATGAATCTATCACCTGAGAAGTCATCTATGAAAACTTCTATGGCCGATTCAAGCATGTCCGAAAAAATGGCGGTCATACACCTTTGGAAGGTGGAAGGAGCATTACACAATCCAAATGGCATCCTTCGATAAGCGAAGGTGCCGAATCCGACATGTGAATGTTGTCTTCTCTTGGTCATCGGGGTGAATGGGGATTTGAAAGAACCCGAATAACCATCCAAAAAGCAAAAATGAGTATGACCCGCCAATCTTTCAAGCATTTGGTCAATAAAAGGGAGGGGGAAATGGTCTTTCCCAGTGGCCTTATTCAACTTACGATAATCAATGCACATGCGCCACCTTATGACCGATCTTATGGAGATAAGCTCACCCTTGTCATTTTTATGACGGCCATTCCTCCCTTTTTTGGGACAACTTGAACGGGGCTAGCCCACCTACTATCCGAGATAGGGTAGATTATCCCCGCCTCAAGGAGTTTCAAAAACTTCCCTTTTTACCACCTCTTTCATGTTAGGATTTAGCCTTCTTTGAGGCTCAATAGAGGAGGCTTCGACCATCATCCAAATGAATTTGATGCATACACAAGGTGGAACTTAGACCCTTGAGATCATCAATTGTATACCCAATGGCAATTTGATGTTGTTTTAGAACACAAAGAAGTTTGTCAAGAGAAGGACCATTGAGTGTAGAATTGACAATCATGGGGTAAGTCTCGTTATCTCCAAGAAAACATACTTCAAAAAGGGGGAGGGGTTTTAACTCACATGTAGGAGGAGGCGTAGTCCTCTCCTCTTTTCTAATGAAGCCTCGAAAACCTCGAAGCTAAGCTTGCATGAGTAGGTTGGTAGATTGGTGCGCTTGTCCATGGCTTGCTTGAGGTGCCAATCTTCACCCTCCCCTTTTCTTGTTCCTCCCCCAGGAGTACATCTTCAAGAGGATCCCTTGCTTCAACCAAAGCCCTTAGGCTTAACACTTCTTGCTCAAGGGTATCGATCTGATGCACTTCTTCCATTATAGGAGCTTTCATGCTCTTGTTGAAAGCGAATTCCATCTTCTCATCTCTAACTCTCAATGTCATTACATCTCTCTTCATGTCAACTAGCACTCTGACCGTTTTCAAGAAAGGTCTTCCCAAAATAAGAGGGACTTGGGAGTCTTCTTCCATTTCCATCACTACGAAGTCACAAGGGATGAAGACCCTCCCAACTTACACCGGAACATCCTCCAATTCTCCAACGGGCACCTTAACCGACCGATCCGCTAGTTGTATCACCCTTCTTGCTGGCTTAAGCTCAAAGTTGAGCTTCTTTGCAATGGAGAGTGGCATTAGGCTTACACTAGCCCCAAGATCGGCCAATGCTCTCTTTGGCTCCAAATCTCCAATTCAAGTTTTTTGGGGAGCTTATTTTGGAGTACCGCACTAACTTCGGCGGTGAGAGCAATGGTGGAACTTTCTTCAAGTTTTGACTTGTTAGAAAGAAGTTCATTTAGAAACTTGGCATAAGTGGGCATTTGAGCCATAGCTTGGAGAAATGGAATATGAACTTGTAAACCTTTCATTACCTCAAAAAACTTTGACAAATTTGACATTGAAGTGCTTCTTTGCTAACCTTTGAGGATATGGAACCGGAGGAGTGTAGCTCTTCATTGGAGGATGCTCTTTACTTGACTTTTCGGGTTCAACAACTATAGGAGTGTCATCCTCATGAATGTCTTCCACAACGACATTTTCAATCTCTTTATCCATTCCACCATCAACATCCTCACTCTCCTTAGAGGGACTAGCATCATCAAGTGTGGGCATCTTAGGACCCTCATAGTGAGCCCCGGATCTTAAAGTGATGGCTTTAGCTTGCTCTCGAATAATGGGTTGGCTAGGAAGTTGGGTGGAAGAGTTTGAAGAGTTGTTGCTCACTTATTGAGCGACTTAAGCAAGTTGGGTTTCAATGATCTTATTGTGGGCATTCATTTGTTGGAGGAAAGTGTGTATCTACCTAAACTTTCTATCGTTATCGGCATTGGTTTTTGTTTGTTGGGCTAAGAAAAGTTGGAGAGTGGATTCAAGGGAGGATTTTTTTGGTTGATTTGGTTCAAAGGGAGCTCTAGGGGGTGGCTGTGTGAATGTTTATTGGGGGTTATGGAATCCGGGTGGTCTAGCTTGGTAAGGTTGGGGTGGTTGAGGGTTCTTCCATCCTCCAATCGCATTGTTATTCCATCTCCCTTGGTTGTTGAAGTTAGGATTTCCCTCACCCCTAGTATTCACCCATGCAACATGGTCCATAGACCAAACACAATAAGAGCTAGCGTGGTCCGACCCACCACAAATCTCACAAGAAAAAGCTTGGGAAGTGTCTTGGCTAGGAGATGCCAAGCTTACCTTTTCCAATTTCTTTGCAAGGGTATCAAGTTTTGCATTGATGTGGCCAATGGCATCAAGATCATACTTGCCTTTGCTTGCATTCTTCTTGCTTGTGGCTCTAGTAGAATTCCCCCATGAGTAGTGTCGTACTACCTCTTCAATTGTAGGCTCAATAGTGTCAACCGAAAGCTTTGTTAGTTGGCCTCCCGCACCCGAATCAAGGCTTACACGGGTCATAGGAAGGAGACCATCATAGAAGCTTTGCATAAGCATCCATTGACTATAACCATGGTGAGGACAAGATCTTCGAAGGTCCTTGAACCTATCCCAAGCTCCATATAATGTCTCATCCTCCTCTTGAGAGAAATTAGCTATCTTCCTCCTAGCTTCGGATGTCTTCTCTTGAGAATAGAATTCATCCACAAAAGCCGTGGTAACTTGTGCCCAAGTTGTCAAAGAGTCTTCCGGAATAGATTGCAACCATTTCTTAGCCTTGCCCACAAGAGAGAAATGAAATAGGTTGAGCCTCACAAATTCTTGACTCATATTGTTTTGCTTCACCGTGGCACATAGCTCCAAGAAATTAGCCAAATGCTCAAGAGGGCACTCATGAGTCATACCTCCATAGGGCTCTTCTTTGATCATGCGAATCAAATGCGGAGAAAATTCGAAGTTGGTGGTAGTAGTTGAGCAGCGAATACCACTTTTGAGTTCAAATGCCTCGGGATGCCCAAAATACCGTAATGCTCTAGGAGCCTCATCCCCCATAGTGCTAGAAGTAAGTGGAGATAGACGACTCTTGTTCAAAACCCGGTTGTGCAAAACCCCGCTTGTTCAACGATCGATGGTTGGACCGTAGGTTCCTTAAAGATTCTCCTTAATTGCCTCAATGTATTTTCAAGGTTATGATCGATGGGGATGGTTGGATCTCCCTCAATCTTCGTGACATGCAAACCAACAAAGCAAAGGAGAATATTAGTAAAAACAACCAAGAGGTAAACACACCAAAATAAAGAAAAAGACAATTTAGTCTCAAAATTAACCAATTAGCTAATGTTAACCGCTACCTCCCAAGCAACGGCGCCCAAAATTTGACTGGTCGTTGTATACTCGCCAAATATAACCTAAACTACTCAATATAGGGGTAAGTATATGGTCGAATCCACAAGGAAGTAGGCTTAAATCAAAAGTTAATTAGCTAACTACAATGAGATAAATCAATTTTTGGGTTTTTTAAAAGTTTAGCAATGATTCTAAAATCTAATTAAACTAGGAAATTTGCAAAGTAAATCAACAAACAATTAAAGGAGATAAGACAAGGGTAAAGGAACTAGGGGATTAGGGGGATTCACCAACACTCAATCCAAGAATCCAACAATCAAAGCCAAGGGGAAACAAATGGGGATCACAAGGAAAAATCACGTACATAGGAACTCTAATTACTCTCTCGAGCTAATTAGAGGAACTTGATTAGTCACTCATGACCTATTCTCATGGCATGAGCAACCAATCTAGCCAAATCAAGCACAACATGATTAATCAAGCTTCCCTAAACTAGAAAATGCCTATTTTCATGGAGATCCTAGTCTAGCAACCAAACTTAGTTTATTCCTAGCTTCATCTCTCAATCCTTCACTAAGAATTCCAAATATGCAAATTGAGTGGTGATCAAGCACCCAACAAACCAAATCAAGCAAGTTTAATCAACAAGTTCAACCCCAAAAGTTAACCCCCTAACTTAGATCTAGAATCCAAAGAGTAAATGAAGGTTACATCCCTTCCCCTAGTAAGAAACTACTCACACATTATGGAAATAAAACAAAACAAAGCTTGAAATAACTTCATCACCATAACCATGGAGGAAAAAGAGAAAAAAATGCAAATAATCAACTAATAAATAAGATCTAAACAAAACAAGCATGAAATAAACAAGAATAATAGAAGAAAAGAAGAAAATAAACAAAGATTACCAACTTTAAGCTTTCATAAATGAAGAATGGAGATCCAAAAGCTTTAAACCTTCACTTTCTCTCTCCTAGGGTTTGTTCTAGAGTTTGAATGCTAAAACAAGATTTAATCTCTCTCTAATCTCTAATTAAAAATTACCTAAGCAAAAATAAGGGGAATCCCTCTTATATAGTCATAAGAAATAAAATAGAAAAATTACAAAACAGCCCCCGCATAAAAAGCACCAAAATCGCAAAACGTTTCTGGAAAAATAACCCGACCCCGGCGGGTGAGATGACCCGAGCTCTCGGATGGCCTGACCCGGGTGGGTCAACTGATCAGGAATTTGTTGGCTTCACAAAAACAAACGACCCAAGCAGGTTTGTGAACCCCCGGGCCCTCGGGTTGCGGACCCGAGCCCTCGGGTTGGCGCACCCGGAGCCCTCGGTCTACTAAAAGGAGTGTGCTTCTTGGCCGGGCGGCCGACCCGGTGGGTCCACACACCCGGACCCTCGGCAAGACCTTCTTCTATTTCTTCTCCTCTTCGAGCTCTTTGGTGCTCCATTTTCTTCAATGCTTTGCCTCGGGTTTTGTGCATAGACCCTCCAAGCGCGCTTCCAAATCCCGAAATGAAAACAAACACCCAAAGTAAGAGCGCAAAGGAGGGAGAATGCACAAAAAGTTAGAAAAGGAAGAATAGCCTAAATTAGCCTAAAAGCTATCACAAAAACTATTAAAAACTAATCATAAATCAAGCATATAAACCAATCATCAATTTACTCGTTACAACTTACATGCATCGATATTGCATCCTTTATGAATCTCATTTTTCAGGCAGAAAAAAATTATGAAAGTCATTGGGTAAACATCTTCTTTTGAGTTCCCGAAACTACTCTCTTTGATTAGTTTAAACAATATACCTTGTTCTCGAGCATGTTCAATATTATCTTGGGTTGTGTTCCCAACTAAGAGTGTTAATGAGCATGGCTTGTTCAGGCTGATTCCGGATCGGCCTTGGCCAAAGCTCGACTCATGGTGGCTTGGCTTTGATCTCTGACTCGGCTCGAGACTTTTACGAGCCGAGCTAGGCAAAGCTCAACCTAGATATCACACAATAATAAGTTAATAGTTTCATTGCCTAAATGAAAACCTATAAACTCAAATATTAAGGGGCGTTTTGTTTCATGAAAGGGAAAGGGAAAGGGTTTAAGAAAGAGAAAACAAGGGAGAAAGGAAAAGAAAACCCTTTGATTAAGAATGTTGTGTGGTTGAGAACTCATCTTCCTCCTCTTACTATTTTTCCCTCTCTCTCCCCAGTACCACCACTCCCACCACCCTCTCACCGCCGCCCATCAACAACGGCCTCTCCCACCGCCGCTCACCGCCACCCCTCACCGTCGCCTCTCACCGCCGCCACCTCACCGACGCCACCTCACCCGGGCCCTCCCCTTCCTTCTTTTCCTTCTTTACCGCCATTAAAGGCCACATTTGAAGTTTTAAAGGTCAAATTCCGACCATAAAAACTTCAGTCAAGATTTTATGGCCGAATCCGGCCATCTAAAGCCATAATCAAGGATCGGAGTTGGGTTTTTAGTTGGGTTGGGGTTTTTTTTGTGTGGATGGATTTGGACTGGGGTGGTTGAGTCGGCCATGGGTTGGTGGTTTTCGGTGCGTGGGTTGGTGGTTTCGGCCATGGGTTGGTGGGTTTCGACCATGGATTGGTGATTTTCAAAGCATGGGTCGGGTGGTTTCAACCATGGGTTGGTGGTATTCCGTGCATGGGTTAGTGGTTTCGGTCATGTGTTGGTGGTTTCGGCCTTGGGTTAGTGGTTTCGGCCTTGGGTTGGTGGTTTTCGGTGCATGGGGTGGTGGTTTCGGTGGTAGATGGTAATTTTAGGGGTTGATATGGTGGTTTCATTGGCGGTAATGGTGGTTTCTGGTGACTGGCCGTGGTGGTTTCAGTGGCTGTAATGGTGGTTGGGTGGTGGTTCAATTATGGGGTGGTGGTTCGGTTGTTGGGGTGGTGGTTTTGGTGGTTGATGTGGTGGTTGTGTGGCTGGGTTGGTGGTTGAGGTAGTGGTCAATGATCGGGTCAAGGCCATCATGGGGTAGAAGAAAGAAAGGGTAAGTGAAACCTGGGGGAGGGTGGGGAATGAAAGTAGAGAGGACTTTGGGGGAAAGGAGAGGGTAAAAGGAATGATCGATATGTCTTAACAAACAACAAGTAAGGAAATCAAGCTAGTCGATTCTCTTACCCTTTCCGTAAAACCCTAAACCAAACGCCCCCAAAAAAGGAAAACAAAGAAAACATGTAAAGACTGGGTGATAAAGAGTCAAGCCTCGATCCTGAACAGTTCGAGCTCGGCTCGCTTAAATTTGGTCAAAGCTCGGCTAGAACAAAGTTCGGCTCTCTAAGCTTCAAGCTCGACTGAGCTCGAATAAACTTAACCGAACACAAGCCGAAGGCCCACAGTTGGAGCCTCGGCTCGTCCGATAAGGCAACTCCTATTTCCAAAGACAACAAATGCAGAGATAATAATCAAGAAAAATCTTCTTTTAACCTCCTCTCAATAAAGCTCATTACTTTTGACTTTTTGTTTTTGGTATGAAATTACAGACAAAAGAAGAAATTTCTTCAACGATTTTTCGATCTTAATTTGACAAAGTCTCCAAGAAAATTATTTAACTTTTTGAGCGGCTTTTACGAGTTGGAGCTATGCTAAAAGTCTCTTGCTGGCCATTTGTAGTGAAGAGCCAACTCTAATTGCTAAGGCTTAAAGGTTATGCCTATATGGACAAATTACATGATACGTGTTTTGAGGCAAAGGGAGAAAAAGATGAATAGCTATTACATTTCCTTTGGCAGCCCTTACAAGTTTGACATCTTGTCGACTTGATTTATAGTGTCATCAATCATTAGGTGCATCATATGCTTAAACGGCACCTCCGTAACTTTTATTATTATAAAAAAGATCAAAAGCAATAATCGGTTCTTTGATGAGGGTGAGGGATAGGTGAATTGGTTAGAGTTTTCCTCCCAATTCTAGTAGATCTTGTGATCGATTCTCACCACTTACCTTTGTGGCTCTCTAAACACCAAAAAAATCGGTTCTTTGATGCTTGATAGCACTTGCAATATCATACTGATTTATATTTGGATTATGGTTTATTTTTTTTTTCGGCTGAAAGTTACGAAATCAGTGGGCTGAGGTGGGACTCAAATGTCTGAATAATATTTCTATTTGGTCTTGTGGTGGGACTGGGAGAGACATTGTATGTATCTAGCAAACTATTTATAATTCTAATCATAGAATTTGTCTTTCGAAATATCGTTTGAGCATTTTGAGGATCATCTCGAGATTCCCCATGGATTGATTTTATGTATTATTAATAACTCTTAAGAGATGTTACATAGTGATAATGAAGGCTGCAAATGTTTCGCAAGAACGCTAGCTAGATTGAACAAGCAATACAATCGAATCGAATTGTGCTTTCAACAAACTACTTCCAAAAAGAACAACTTGCCCTTTGCTTGCGTTATGTTTGCAAGAACACTAGCTAGATGAAGATCTTGGCAATGACTTCGTTGATATGTTCATAAACTAGACTAGTTATGTGTCCCAAAAAAGAACAATTTGCCCTTTGCTTGTGTTATGTGAACGATTTCTTGATGTTGTACATGTTCGTAACTCCATTGCTTTGTCACTTTAAAGTGTAATTGAGACTTTTCTTATGGATCATTCACTAAATGAGTATAGAATCCATGGACAAGATTATCCTCTGCTAGCAATATGAGGGCCGAGAGTGAGATAAATGGCCTTAAAACTTTGATCGTAGATGTTAAAAATGTGTTTACTCTATCCATTGCTTTGCTCGCAATCCCCGACATTTGTAGGTATTGCTAAAGATAATGATGATATGTTTCCCCTTATGAGGTCATGCGTGGAGAATTTTCGAGTTCCATCTATATTAGATGTATTGCCTGGTGCAACTCCTGTGGCATTTACCTAATATGCAAACAATTCAAAAGTAAGGTCTCATAAGCATCTTGATACCGTGACTTCAAATGACAAACGATACTGCTTCTCTAACGAAACATTTTAGAGGCAATGCCACAATTCTTCGTGGAACAAAGTTATTACATTGGGGGGGGGGTTAATGAGCACTTTAAATGGGATAGTTCTTTCAAGGAGTGGCTAAAAACGAAAAATAAACTAGTTGTTATCGGGTAGGCTTCGCATTTGTAGCTCCTACGAAGGACATGTATTTTCCGAGGTTGCTACCTACAAGTACGTGGTCGAAGTCATTGGAAGATATGCTTACAATTTATGGTTATAAATGTGCAATCTTTCAAGATAAAACCCTTAAACTTTGGTTGCTTGAGGAAAGTCGATATGTGCTTAGTTAGCATGTGAAGTGTAGATGCCTTCTACTTTCGACCGCCTTTTTCAATGGTTATGATTTTTCGCTAACCAAGCTGACCGAATGCAATATGGCAAAAATACTATGGTGTCTCTATGTGAAGATTTTAGGCAGCAATTTCCAAAATTTGCGAGATAAAGTTAAGCACCGAACCGCTAGATCGGTTAAAAAAAGTATTCGGAGGCAGAGACAAAACGCTTAAAACCTTTGTCTCTGGAATACTTATACGAGCTTCAAGACGATGAATAAAAAAGAACCAAGGATATTATCGATGCACTAGATGCGCTGATACCACGAGAATACATTTGTCATGCCAAGCTACACTCGACACAATAGATAGGAAGCCTTTGACGCGGTAATTTACCATGTCAAACAAGGCAAGTCTAATGCATTCTTTATTAAACGGTCCTCGTGGAACAAAGAAGATATGTCATGCACTTTATGTGAGAGGTTCGCTCGATGAAAAATTGTTCTTCCAATAGCCACCTCGGGTATCGCCACGTCTAACATACCATGTGGAAGAACAACACACTATAGATTCAAAATTTCGTGGATTTAGATGCTTCCTTAGCTTATGATGTTCTTAAAGGGGTGGTAGGCCATGTGCATTAATAAAGGAGAGAACTTTTATCATTTGGGACTTGGCGTCAATGGCAAGGGAAGAAAAATTAGAGTTCGTAGATTTGCTCCTCCGAGACATGTGTGATGCATATGTAGCCTTTGCGAGTAGCTCATTCTCTTTGGTGCAGACTTCCGCCAAGTCTTACCTATTGTACCACGCAAATCACGAGAGAGAAGCAATTGATGTTAGCAATTGATGCAAATGTGCCCTTTCGTGGTTAGCTCAATGAAATAACCACAATAGCGTTTCCTTAACTAGATTTTATCATCTTCACATCAAATATATTCACAACAAGGGTGATACTAACTCCTATGAATGATGATGTTGAATCTATAATTACGTTCTTTATGTAGAAGTATCATGGACAAGTTGTTATGTATAAGCTTTTAGATATACAATTATGCTATTTATTTTTTTACGGAGTTCATAAACAAGCTTCAACCTGGTGGAATGAGCCCGGATGAACTTGTTTTTGAAGGAGCAATGCTAGGTCATTTTACTCCATATTATTCTACATTATGTCCAGTTATGTAATGGAATAAGGCTTATATGCTAGAGGTTCTTCCCCAATGTGATTGAAAACTCACATTCCTAGACATGTAGGTGGTTTCTCACTGGAAATAATTTTCTTACAAATAAAAAGGCAACGAGCATGTTTCGCCACTAACGATAATCTGATAGCGACAAATTGTATAAGGCGATGGGCGATAGGCGATTTTATTAGTTTGGTTTGATTAGTTGTTGTATAAAGGTGTTTAATAAGTAGTCAGATAGCTTATTTCTACTTTTTGTAAAATGACCAATAAGGACATGAGCATAATCCATTATTGGACTTTGATGTACCTTGGTAAGGGAAGTTTTTTCCAAGAACTTTAGGACATAAATGTAATTTTAGCTCACTCATTATTTCTAAACCTCTAATGTTAAAAAGGTCGCTCCCCTCAACTTTTTCGAAGGAGCTTTTGGGCCCATTAGAGGATTAACTAGTCAAATCCTCTAATACGAGTTCAAACCTAACTTTTCCCCCAAACCTCTCTTTACCAAACACCGCCAACAAATTACCATGCCGACCACCACTGCTTTCAAGTGGTTCAAGGATCCTCGACCCCGAATTTAGCATGTAGAAATGCTTTTCTTCGTTGCCATTAGAACCCAAGGATGAAGTTCATCGGAGCAAATAACATATGCATTGACCTTGCAAAATTAATTTTCATATAATAAAAAATGACTAGTTGATATTATAAGTATTTCTTTATAATTTCTCCTAATTCCTTACATAAGTAATAGGTACTAGATCGAACGAATAACAACAATAGGACAATTTCCATTATAACATTCTCTTCTTCTCAATTTTCAACCAACACTGAATATGGCAATATATAAAGTGTTTTCATATCATTTTAAAATATATCAACATTCAAGCTTATAAAACTGGTGAAGTAGAAATATTAGAAATAATCATAAATGCAAAAACTTGCCACTGTAGCAAAAAGGTTTTAGAAAAGGTTTTTTCACCATATATTCCCAACAAAAAAATGTATTCACCTTATACCTCGCCGATACGCCAAAGTTATACGTTGTATTTACGTCATTTTGGGTGCACTTTGCTAAGGAGTTCGCTTATACTTGTTGACGTTTGCATATATAGTATCCTTAGCGTAAGTTCGGAGTTTTGTGAGAAAATTTGTGTTAATGTCATGTACTCCGAGCGTTTAAGGTGAAATGCATTTGAATGATGTTTGATTGAAGTTGTCTTTGGAGTGCTCGGGCAGTGTAGCATCGTAGCATAATTACAATCATCGCAAGCCCAAGCAAAGCACCAAACTCCACCGCAAGCCCAAGCCAAGTAGCGCACGAAGACAACAAAGACCGCCAGCCAAGCTCAAGCACCGCAAGCTCGCAGGCACGAGCACGGCGCGGTCGCGACTCGCGAAGGAGGTCGCGACTCGCGACGACCGCTTCGCTTCGCACCTCACGAGCCTTTCGCGACTCGCGACGCCCTTGTCCCAACCAATGTTGTGCGGATGACAGTGAGCTCGTCGCGGCTCGCGCTCGTTGTCGCGACTTCGCGACGCTTTAGTCTGCTTCAACGGCTATGTTTTGTGCGGGGTTTAAAAGCCTCCCAAAACCTATTTTCAAAAGGGAGGGGGAGCAAGCCGAAATGTAGGAATTGGAGCAAAGAAGCTTGAGGGAGAGAGGATACTCCTCTCTTCATCTTTCCTTCTTCATACTCCTCTTTTCATCTTTTCCTTCTTCATTCCTCTTTGTTTTTCATTTCCTAGTTTTAGTTTTCATTTCCTAGTTTAGTTTTTAGGGATTTCAATTATGGGATTTGGTTTATGCTCTCGGATTGGAGCTTGAATCGTTCTTGAAGAAAATTAACATGAAGCTTCAACCGTTATTGTGAGATCTTTCCTCTCATCTATTTTCCTCGATTATGGTTTAATTTCTATGATTATACTTTATGATTATTGCATAATTATGCTAGGAACGTTACTAGTTTGATTGTGTAATTAATCTAATGCTAGATTTAAGAATAGAATCGGATTATTTTATTCTTTTATCAATTTGTAGCAAACTAGGGAGTAACTTAGATGCGCATCGTCTTGGTTATTTCTTGGGGAAATTGAATCAACTGTTGAATGTTTATCGCGTGTATGACATTAGCGGGTCTATTGGTTCTCTGTGTTTATTACGCTATTCGATTGAACTTAAACGCTAATCGGACTAGGTTATCCTTTAGTTAGGGTTTTATAGTCATGCCGATCGTGCTATTCAACTAAGAATAAGGAGAATACGAGATTAATTCTCAACAATAGATAATTATGGAAAAATTAGAGTTGAGGTTCAATGATCGATAATGAATTGAAGTGGATGTTAATCTGATTCAAGATCTTCCCATATTGATTTCTCATTTTATTTATATGCTAGTTAGTTTTAGTTTGTTCGTAAATCTATTTGAAACCCCCCCTTGTTATTAGGTTTTCGGCCCTTACTTAATCTAACCGATTCACGCTAAATATAAAACTCGTCCCTCGTTTTGTGGATATTTAACCTTACTTCCCTTCTACATTTAATTGTAAAAGAGAGTAGGAGAAATTTTATCTTTGGTTAGGTGCACACTGCAAACGCCCTACCAAATTTTTGGCCGTTCGGGGAAACGGTGTTACTTGGCTCTGTATTTAGCGTGATTTTTGGATGGTATTGCTTGTGCTCTTTGTTTTGGTTGACACTCATAGCACTAACGATGCATTGCAAGAGTTCTTCTCAATTAGTTTTGTGTACTTGAAGTGGAGATTGACATGGAACCACCATTGTCACACATGGAGCACAAGTCCAATGATTTGAGCTTAAGGTACTAAGTCGAGCTAACGACTTTAAACAACAAGCGCTTCTCGGGAGGCAACCCGAGACCCCTTTATTTCCTTTCTTTTCCTTTATTTCTCATTAAATTTCCACCACCACAACAAACTTTCTTTCACCCACCGCCCACCCACTAAAAAAGAACCACAACCAATCTTAATCCGCTTGGAGCCAAAATCCACAAAAGAAACCATTGGGAGGAGTTCAATAGCTAGGAGTTGGTAACACTCAGAGGATTGAGATTGTCAATGTATCTTTTCGATCTCTTAAGCTAGGTGCAAATCTCAAAAATTTAAACAAAATTTGAATTTGTCATTTGTTTGAGTGATTCGAGGGAGCGGGTTGTGAGTTGATTTATGAGATTCGAGTTGGTGTTGTTAAGAAATTCGAATTTGACTGGGATTGTTTGTCATTAGTTTTGAGCATTCGATCTTCGATTTACCCGATTTTCAAATCCCCCCATTTTCGCTTTACTTTTCTTCTAATTGTCGTCACATTGAGGACAATGTGTAGTTTAAGTAGGGGGGAGGGTATTCTCATTCTCATGTATCTATGTTGTATTTATTACTTTCAATTTGAAAAAATGAAAAAAAAAATGAAAAAAAAATATTAAAAAAAAAAAAGTGATGAAATGAATCCCGCCATTGAAGTTGAAAACCCGCAAGGGCGGGCGACTCGCGCAAAAATTGGGGGCTCGGATAGGTCGAAAGCTGGGATGGGCGCCAATGCAAAAAGGGCTAGTTGAGCGGGTGGGTTTTGTGAGCCGGAAAAGAAGAGAGATGAAAAAAATGTGAGAAGCTAGGATGAAAACCCGAAAGGGCTCCTAGGCAAAATGAGAGATTAAGAGAGAATTATGTATTTGGAAAACTCATTTGCCGGAGATGGTGTCATAAGGTGGAAAGCGTTTTTCGGGTAAGGTTGGTGAATTCATCCTTGATTTTGTGAAGATTTGTTTTGGCTTTCACATTCTTTTGGTTGATTGTTTGTTTTTAGGAGTAAGCATGGAATTTATCCCTTTTTGTCTTTGTTCCATGGCTTGCTATTCTAAGTTAGTTGTAGTAGTAGTAGGTCATCTTTTGAGGTTTGGAGAAGTTTGGTAGTTTAGTGTGTCGTGGTGACATTTTGATTCTTGTTGGTGTTCTTTGGTTATTATTGTTGTCGCGTCTTTGTATTTTTCAAGTGAGCTCAAAGCTAAGTGTGGGGGAGTCATTGTCCCTTACGTTTAGGTTTGAGCTGATGTTGTTAAGATGTGATGATGATGATGTAGATGGTGGAGAGTGTAGGTCGGGTGTTGATAATTTGGGTGAAGATTTATTGAGTGATCCTCATTTTGAGTTTACTCGAGGTCGAGTAAAGTTCAAGTGTGGGGGTATTTGATACGCCCAAGTTATACGTTGTATTTACGTCATTTTGGGTGCACTTTGCTAAGGAGTTCGTTTATACTTGTTGACGTTTGCATATATAGTATCCTTAGCGGAAGTTCGGAGTTTTGTGAGAAAATTTGTGTTAATGTCATGTACTCCGAGCGTTCAAGGTGAAATGCATTTGAATGATGTTTGATTAAAGTTGTCTTTGGAGTGTCTCGGGCGGTGTAGCATCGTAGCATAATTGCAATCATCGCAAGCCCAAGCAGCAAAGCACCAAACTCCACCGCAAGCCCAAGCCCAGCAAAGACACAGCCACGACAAAGAAGCATCGCCAAGCTTGGCTCGCAGCACCGCAAGCTCAGCCAGCACGAGAGCACGCCGGTCGCGACTCGCGACCCTGCTTGTCGCACCTCGCGAGGCGCCACGACTTGCGACGCCCTTGTCCTGGCCAATGTTGTGCGGATGACGGTGAGCTCGTCGCGGCTCGTGTCGGTGTCGCGACTCGCGACGCTTTAGTCGTTTCGGCGGCTATGTTTTGTGCGGGTTTAAGCCTCCCCAAAACCTATTTTCAAAAGGGGAGGGAGCAAAGCCGAAATGTAGGAATTGGAGCAAAGAGCTTGAGGAGAGAGAAGATACTCCTCTCTTCATCTTTCCTTCTTCATACTCCTCTTTTTCATCTTTCCTTCTTCATTCCTCTTTGTTTTTCATTTCCTAGTTTTAGTTTTCATTTCCTAGTTTAGTTTTTAGGGATTTCAATTATGGGATTTGGTTTATGCTCTCGGATTGTAGCTTGAACTGTTCTTCAAGAAAATTAACATGAAGCTTCAACCGTTATTGTGAGATCTTTCCTCTCTATCTATTTTCCTTGATTATGGTTTAATTTCTATGATTATACTTTATGATTATTGCATAATTATGCTAGGAACGTTACTAGTTTGATTGTGTAATTAATCTAATGCTAGATTTAAGAATAGAATCAGATTGTTTTATTCTTTTATTAATTTGTAGCAAACTAGGGAGTAACTTAGATGCGGATCGTCTTGGTTATTTCTTGGGGAAATTGAATCAACTGTTGAATGTTTATCGCGTGTATGCCATTAGCAAGTCTATTGGTTCTCTCGTGTTTATTGCGCTATTGGATTGAACTTAAACGTTGATCGGACTAGGTTATCCTTTAGTTAGGGTTTTATAGTCACGCTGATCGTGCTATTCAACTAAGAATAAAGAGAATACGAGATTAATTCTCAACAATAGATAATTATGGAAATAATTAGAGTTGAGGTTCAATGATCGATAATGAATTAAAGTGGATGTTAATCGGATTCAAGATCTTCCCATATTGATTTCTCATTTTATTTATATGCTAGTTAGTTGTAGTTTGTTCGTAAATCTATTTGAAACCCCCCCTTGTTATTAGGTTTCTCGGCCCTTAGCTTAATCTAAGTACTGATTCACGCTAAATATAAAACTCGTCCCTGGTTTCCTCTGGATACGAACCTTACTTCCCTTCTACATTTAATTGTAAAAGGGAGTAGGAGAAATTTTATCTTTGGTTAGGTGCACACCGCAAACGCCCTACCACTCGCACTTTTCATAATTCACTTAGTGTACCCTTGAGCTTTTCAAATATACATCCGAATACCCTTACTACTAACCGGACGTTTGATTCGTTAACAAATTAACCCAAATCTGTCAAATAGCCATTAAACCCCTTTTAGCCTTCTTCTTCTTCTTCCTTCTCTATCCTCTTCCATAGTAAAATTCAAATTTCATCTCTTCCACCATTAACTCTCTTATTTTACCATCCAAATTCAATCAAATTCACACATTTAATCTAGATTTTTTCATTCGATTTCCAAATTACTCACTTATATTTTGAAGATTTGAAATCTAAAACATGAATTCTCTCACCTCCAAACTCAAGAACCCTCCTCACCTCATCTTCCATTTCTCCCCATGGTGTGAGCTCTTAGGTGAGCCACCATTGCTTGCCAGTTGCCTTACTCCCCACTTTCTTTTGGAAGTCTCTCTCTCCTTTTTCCTCCTTGTGCTATCTCTCCGCCGGTGCTCAACTTTGTATTCATTAGGGTCATAGTTGTCCGACTGAGGAGAGAAGCGAAGATAAGGGAGGAGATGGTGGAGGCGAGAGGAGGAGGAGATGGGTGGGAGGGCGGAGGGAGGAGGTGATATTGGGGCCAACTAGTTTGATGTTGGGCGGAGGTGGTCGTGGTGCGCTAACCCTAGTAAAGAGGTTTGAAGAAATGAACATACCTCTTGTTTGTACTAACCCGAGTAAGAAAAATGATGCGGGTGGAGAATTGGAGTGTGAGGTGGTGGAAATCGAAGAAAAGTCAATAATTTGTCAAATCCTTCAAGTTCTCTCTCTTTGAGAGTTTAGGATTCTTGCATCGTTGTTGGCGCCGCGCCCGCGGCGTTACGCCACCCTGAACGTGTTGTCGGTGCTCTAATATTCATGTTCCTTTGTTCTCCTTCCTTTGTTTTGGTGTTCTATTCGAGCTTTCTCATCCTCTGTTATTTTCCACCAAGAGCAACGACCAAAGGTGGAATCTTCGGCCACCACACAAGTCAGCAATGAACTTGACCAAAAACTTCACTCAATTTGTGTTCTTTGGTGAATTTTCTTTGGATGAGCTTTAAAAATGGTTAGAATGTGAGAATTTGATTGAATTTGGATAATAAAATAAGAGAGTTAATGGTGGAAGAGATGAAATCTGAATTTTACCATGGAAGAGGATAAAGAAACGAAGAAGAAGGAGGATAAAAGGGGTTTAATGGCTAATTTACATGATTTGGGTCAATTAGTTAACTTGAAACCAAACTAGTTAGTAGTAAGGTATTCGATGTATATTTGAAAGTCCCGGGGATGCTGAATTCGAAAAGTGCGGGTACATGGTGAATGAAATAATTCGAAAAAACAAGTTCATCATATAATAATATTATTATAGCCGACAAAATATACCCGCACCCATTGACCCGAGCCGAGACCCATCTTTCACCCGAGATAGATCCGAAACACGAAATAACTCAGCTCGACTCTCCCCACTCGAAGTGACTCGAAAATAATGATCGTAACCTAAACCGAAAATAATAATGAAATAATTTTCACAAAGATTAATTTATGTGTTTTTTTTATTTGTTGAGAAGAAAGTCGTCCTTATCCGGAATTGTCCCAGGCCAAACTAACTTGAACCGATTGGAACCACTCGAGTGTTGACCGGTTTATCACGCACTGACCCGAACATTAAGGTGACCCGTTTTGCCACCTCTGGATATTATGCCAATTGGTGGTCAAGGTTGCATTTTCAAGCTAACAACATAGAAATTGGATCAACAAATTCAATTGTCTAGTTCTAGAAGTCTTCATCAAAATCCATTCTCCCAACATTTGAATCCAAACATGGAGGACCTTGCAAGTCCCGGTTGGATAAGAAATTATTATGTCACTTTGGTTTCGGGCGCAATGTTTTCGCATAAAAACAAGCTGGCAAGCAACCGAAGCGAATCGAATCAATCCGAGCGAATCAACGAACCGAGGCGAACTGATTGCCGGTTGAACTGCCGAACGAAGCGAAGCGAGGCGAATCGGGCGAATTATAAATAATAGTAATGATAATAATATAATATAATATTATATTATATTATATTATTTAATTCTTAACAATGATGATGCCGCAAATGGACGAGGCTAATCAGTTGAAAATTATCGTAGCTTGTTTTACCCTACACAATTTTATTCGTTTACATGATCTAGGGATTCCTTTCACACACCAAATTGAAGTCATGGAACAAAGAGCTGATCATAATATGTACGATGATAACAGAAAAATAGCTATGGATAGTGTACGACAAAAGATAACTGAAGAAATATGGAATCGATGGAATAATCACGAGGTGATGGAGCAAACTTTTGGACAAGAAGAAGACGAAGAATTAACCGATTATGAAAACTAGTTAATGTTTGATAATACTATTATTTTGCCTATTAGTTAAACTATCAAAAACGTGTTTTTTTTTATCATTTCAACAATGACAAGTATTATTGTTGTTATTATTAATAGTATTATTGTTGTCATCTATTAAAAAGTTTATACTTTGAACAATGAGAAATATTATAGAAATGTGTACGTCTTAAACTTGAATTATCATTTCAATATAATTAGCAAAATCATATAGAAAAAAGAATTACCAAAATAATAATTAGCAATATAATTATTATTATTAATAATAATTAATAATCTACAATTAATAATAATAATAATAATATTAAAAGCAATAGTAATAGGAGTAATAATAACAATATTAATAATATAATAATAATTGTAATGATGATATTAATATTTATAATAGTAATAGTAATAGTAGTAATAATAATAATGATAATAAAAATAATTATCATTGTTTTATTATCATATAATACAAATTTGACCGACGCAAACCAATCAGGCGAATCAGCCGGGGCGGACGAATCAATGCGGCGAGCGGGCGAACGGGGCGGGCGAAAATAAGTTGGGGAGAACGGCCTGGTCACTATGAGTTGAGTGATAAATCTTACACGTTCTTTAGGTAATAATAATATGATTAAGATTTCTTTAAATCGAGAATTAAAAACTCACATTGTTGGGTAAAGAAAAATTGAGTTAAAATAAAGAAAGCAGCTCCATCAAATCAAAAATCATCTGTAGGCAAGATTCCTTTGGCTCTCTACATCTGTAGAATCTACTACTAGAACTCAAATCACCGATTTAACTTAATCCTTGTGATACCATTCCATACTTATGAAACTCGTTATTCGTTAATAACCCCTTGACGACGAATCTAGTTGCCATACACGACGCCGATGATCGATGACTCTGAAGTCTGAACATGAACCCCCTTCTCTTGACTCCACTCCCTCTCTCCTCCCAAAGTGGGGGAATGACGGAGGAAGAAAGAGAGAGGGGCATGCGTGCAGTGATTCCACGTGTTCACCCATCATTTGCTCAAGAATTGTCCCTTTTTTCTCTCTCTCTCCAACCAAACCCAAACTCACCCCCTGTTAATGCCATGTCAGAGTGCGAAAGCCCCGGCGAAATCGTATTAGCTTCTCTCTCCAAAATCTGTCACTTTAAAGTAAAACTAAAAACTAAAAATCTCTCTATTTTATGTTTTCTCTCTCCTCCTCGATTCTCACACCCGTCCCATTTCCTTCTCTCGCATGCCCCAATACTCCCCTTTCTTCCTTCTCCCTCTTTCTCTCTCTCCTCCCCACTCTTCAATTTCAATTTACAATCTCATTTACTTTCAAATCTTTGCTTTCTTCCAAGATTTCGTGAGTTTCTGCTTTTTTTTAAATTTAATTACTTTGGTAGGGAAAATTAACAACAAAAGAGCTAATTTTTTGTTTGAACTGTTTTTGTTGATTTCCTTGCCTTGTTTGCTGTCCTTTTGGTTGATTTATTTTCTAGATTTGCAG
>CANSZD010003721.1:0-25000 GCA_947648045.1 Beta corolliflora
CACTTTACACCATACGGGAATCGGTGTCGGTGTATAGCGGCATGTGTCCCTCATACGCGGAGATGTGATCCTCGGGATCCGTCTTACCGTCATACTTGCATGTCGGCATCTTAATTTTCTCCATGGGCTCATGGAGTATAGCGATGAGAAGGGAGAGTTTCGGAGAGATACCGCGCGCCCGCGACCGGCAAATCGGTGTCCCTCCTAGAGGGCTGGGATGAGTGTTGGACTTGAGTGTCTTATTGCTCATCCTCGTACCCATCCCCCACCCGGCTCTGTGGGAGTTTTCGAATGCTCGGCGTGCTCTGGGTCCTGCCGACTTGGTTCGCCGTGTCGGCCACTTATCATGGACCGCATCTTTCTGACAGGGCTATACGACCGCGTTGGGGGGCGCTTGCTAGCGTGACCCGCTGGCGGTGCTTGGCTTGCCATGGCCTGAAAGACCTCGTCGACACTTCTGAGTTGTTCAGGGCTGAACATGTGTTGCAGCGCCTCGAACACGTTGGGAGGTGTAGCCTTAGTGGTCCCTTTCTCGCCCTCCGCAGTGGGCTTGGAAGATCCCACCATTGGATGTGTGGTCTTGAACCCGGGAGGTGCACCTTCCAAAATAGTATTGTTCTCATCAGTTTCCGGCATCCCGAAAGTCTGCTTAGGATCCATTAGGCGAGGAAATGGGCTGGATCGATTGCGGCTTGAGACCAAAGTATAGTTCTTCCCTCCTTCTAGCGCCAATTGTACTGTTCCGGTATGGAATAAATGGTAGGGAGTGAACCGGTATCTCCTTTGTTCAATAAGCCGGTTTGATGTCCTGTAAGACAGAACACATAAACTAACCTCGGGGGTTGATCCGAGGAACGCCCCTCCGATGCCTAAGTCAGTAAGAGATAAAGACGGGATGTCTCAAGTAGAATGTATTAGTATATGTGGACGTACCTTATGACTCAGATCGTGTGGGTATTTATAGGAGCCGACAATGTCCTTAGCAAGGTAGGACTCTGCTCCTATTGGTTGGATACAATTCTATCCTCTTTTGATACTTATCTTTAGGCCCATAGGCGCATTGAGTAAGTACCGGATCAACTCAGGCCCATTTGGCAGTGGCCTAGGCGATGGACACCGGCAAGGTATACGAATCTAACTGGCATGATGAGTTGACCATGACGGTCAATGGCGATTTAACTGGACCGGTCGAAAAGTTATACAGATCCCATACAACAACTATTTCGAACGGAGGAAGTATTTTCAAAGAATCAGCCTTTTGTAATTTTTACCAATTGATAATCAAAGTTGTGCATTGTGATAATTAAAGTGGTGCAACTATTTTGAAAACAGTGGCAATAAAACTAATATTAGTATATATTTTTTTTTAAATTACAAAAACTAGGGGGGACAGACCTCCTGAAAGAACGATAAAATAAACTAAACCAAGAAAACTAGGGGGGACAAAACGTGGCATGGCCACGCCTACAACGTCCTCAAACAAAATTCTACCTAAATTTAAATGGGGGACTTGAATCAACTCTATTTTGTTGTTCTCATTGACTCCTTGATTCGCTAACCAATCTGCAGCTCTATTACCTTCACGATAGCAATGTATAATTTCCACTTTCCAATCTTCTCCCGCAATTAACTTCTTGCAATGATGAATAACATGGGTGCATTCACCACCATAATCTTCTGTGCCTTTAAGAGCTCAAAATGCCGCCTGATTATCCATTCGTATTTGTAAAACTAATGTATAATTTCAATATAATTAGCTTTGTTTATTTCCTTTCTGTTGACTCATATATTTTGTACACACATATATCACGAAGAGGAATCACGAGGGTATAGAGAATTGAGCAATTAAGTCTATAATAACTAATCTGAGTGAAAAAAGTTACCAAAGAAGGAAGAGAATCAACTAAGATAAACTATTCTATAAAGAAACAAGTTGCTCATAATCTTTACTAATAGATAATTAATTAGAGATATTAAACTGTTGCGTTTCTTTTGACACAAAGGTAATATTTTTCTAAAAATATTTCCAATCGCTTTATCCCTCCTCCATAAATAGAGATTGATATGGAGCCATGGAAGTATTTTATTTATTTTTTGATTAATTTTATTTCTAATTGGTGATGCGTTAGTAATGGTGGGTCTTGATCACCCTCATATTCCACATGGATAAGATCATGCATTGGAATGTGAAGGGGTAAAATAGCCTTAATAAGCTAAAAAAAAGTTAGGAAATTTGTTTATGAGTTCTTTTTTGCTAGTTAGCCTCCTAGAGACTAGGGTGAAATTAAATAATATGAGAAATTTATACTTAAAAGTGTCCCTGGATGGTGTTTGATCACCTTCAATTCTCAGCACCTAAGGGCGGCGGGAAACTTTAGTTGCCTGGAATACACACTTATTCTTTAGTGAAATTACCATTGTATGATTCAACAAAACATGGAGGTCATATTCTTAGGAACTTTAATTTGTTTATGCATTTAATATTATTCTTAGAGCAGACATAATTTATGGCAGGATCTGATCTAACTTCATTCTAGTGAAAGATCGTTATGGATGGATAATTTTAACTTTGTCTCAAATATGGATGACAGAATTGGGACATATCAAGCTGCTCACTTAGCGTATATCTCCTTTCTGCAATAAAAGGCAAAGATAACTTGGCTAAAAGATGATGATGGTAACATCAAGCTTTTTTCATATAAGTTTGAATACCACACAACTTAATGATGTTAGACAGAGCTTACGAATCGAAAAAGTGGATGCAAGTACAACCGGATGCATTTGTGATGAATTTCCCTATTATGGTCTCAAATCATAGTCCAATAATCATTCATATGAAACCAATTGGTCATAAGCGAAAGAGTTTTATTAAATTTGATTACTGATGTTTGCATTTTGAGGAAATTCGTAAGATAATCCAAGAAAATTGGCAAAAAGAATGGCAAGGATCTCTAATGTACAGGGTGTCAAGACAAATTGGCCAAATAAGATTTCAAACTTTTAAATGGTTTCGAGATTTCAAGGAGAAGATGTGCATCGATTGGGAAGCTGTGAATCATAAATGTGAATCAGCTCAAATGGATATCGATGATGATAATCATGGTGTTTTGGAAACTCGAGTTAGAATGGACAGTTTGAAGGATCTCAATGTTCAACTAGATTATTGGAGGCAAAGAGTTAAGGAAAAATGGATTGCATTGGAAGATTCTAGTAGTAAGTGGTTTTTCAGAAAGGCAAAGGCAAGGAAAAAAAGGAATGAAATTCTCATGATAAAATATAAGGATGGTTGCTAGAAAGCAGAAAACAAAGATATTCATGCTGTAATTTTGAGTTATTTTGGCGATCTGTTTCAGAAGGATCAGGATTATAATAATCAAGGGTCTCTGCAGTTACTGGAAGAGATTGCCCCTAAAGTGCCATGTTTATCTGCTGAGCAATGCCACGAACTACAAAAAAAGGTAACCTCTCAAGAGGTGAAGGATACGATCTTCCAGTTGGAGGCGCTTAAGGCGCTAGAGCCTGATGGAATTCTGGCTGCTTTTTTCCAGAAGTGTTGGGATATAGTGGGAGAGGATATTATTGCAGCGGTGCTGTATTTTTTCGACAATGGTTATCTCCTAAAGGAATGGAACTCTACGTTGATCTGTTTGATTCCCAAGGTGGAGAGGCCTGAAGAGGCAGGTCAGTTTCGTCCCATAAGTCTATGCAATGTAATTTATAAAATCATTTCAAAAGTGATAGTCAATAGACTTAAACCTGTCCTTCAATCCCTTGTTTCTCCTTTCCAAAATGCTTTCATCCCTGGAAGATTGCTTTCTGATAACTAGTTAGTGGCACATGAGATGATCTCCTTCTTGAAGCGTAGAAAAGAGGAAATGATTACTTGGCTGCATTGAAGATTGATATGTTTAAAGCTAATGATAAGGTGAGTTGGGAGTTTCTGAAATGGTTGTTAGATCATATGAGCTTTCCTCTTATCAACAGACACTGGATAGTGCAGAGTATCACAACCGTATCTTACTCCATTCTGATTAATGGCGAAACAACATAAATATTTAAATCTAGGTGTGGTCTACGACAAGGAGATCCCATCTCACCTTATCTTTCCATATTGGTAATGGAGGTGTTTTCTTGAATGATATCAAAGCGGAGGAAGAGTCTTTGTTTCATGGGATTAAAACTACAAGGAGTACTGGTCCATCTGTGTCCCATCTTTTTTGTTGCTGATTCTCTCTTGTTTTTTAAAGCGAAACCTGCTCATGAGATTAAATAAAGAATTTGATTAATCGTTTTAGCAAGTGCTCAGGAGAAGTTATCAATTTTAGAAAATTTGTCATCATGTTAGGCCTAATACCCCTCAGAGATTGACAGGCTTCATGATAAGCATTATTGGTACGCCTTCAGCTGCTAGTATTAGTAAGTATCTTGGGAACAATATTGACATAGATAAGCGAAGCTCGAGCAAATACCTCCCATTGGTTGAAAAAATCCAAAAGAAGGTGTCCAGTTGGAATAATATGGCTCTATCTCATGCAGGTAGAATTATGCTTATTAATGTTGTTCTTGCTTCTCTTTGCCAACATGTGTTTTCAGTCTTCCTCCTCCCAAAGAGATTGCAGATAGTATTAACTCAATTTTTGCTAGATTCCTTTGGAGAAATGGGAGGCTCTCTACCTATTTTTTGGAGGAGGCGTGATGTTATTGAACTTCCTAAAGGAATGGGAGGCCTTGGAATTAGAAATATTAGAGCCTTTAACACTGTAATCCTTGCCAAACAAGCTATGCGTATACATGAGTGCAATGATTTGCTTGTTTCTAGGGTTATGCGTTCTAAGTATACAGGTTTTTCTGTATGTATTGGTTTGGCTGGAAAGCATCTAAATAATGCTTCGAGGGATGTGTTGGGCTATTAAGCAGAGTAGGGAGTGATTTGCGAAGGTTATTGGAAATGGTCAGGGTACTCATATTTTAAATGACAGATGGGTTAATGGGAAGCCAATATTAGCCAGGCAAGGGATTGATTTGGAGAATTTAGGTTTCAAGTAGGTTAAGGACTTAATGCTTCTTGGTACAAGATGTTGGAATACTTCTGCAACATGGAAACTCTTCTCCAAGGATTCCGCAAATAGAATTCTGGCTACCCATATCCGTGAGAGTAATGTTGATGATCATTATGCTTGGAGTAGAACAAACTCATGAAGGATCACTACGAAGGATATACATTCTCTCTTAGTTGGTGAAGGGAAAGCTTTTGCTTCTGGTTTGCATGACATAATATTTTTGGGAAAACTGTGGGCGTTGGATATTTGCCCAAAATGGAAAGTTTTATTTAGAGAATCATAAATAATGCTTTGGCGTTAAATGTAAATCTTAGGAAAAGAAGCATTGAAGTCGATTCCAAGTGTCATCTCTACAAAGGAGAAATTGAAGATGAGGCACACTTGTTCAGGGATTGTTCAGTTAGTGCTCGGGTTTGGTGTGACTCTTGGCTTGGCAATCAAGTACAGGCGTCTAGTTTTATTCCAATTAACTTCTGAATTTCAAATTTCTTGTATAAATTTTGGAAGGATGATGAACCTCAAAACAATCGTGCTAATTGGTTTTGTGCGTGCTTATGGGCGTTATAGAATCATCGCAATAGTGTAGTTTTTCGCAACAATAATCCAAATCCAATGGAAATTCTGCGTATGGTGGAAGAGTTTGTAAAAGGAGCTGAAGAGAAAGCCAATTTTGGTGAGATGAAGAGCAGCAGGAAAATGCAGAATGAGGGAGGAAACAAGGAAGTTAAAGTTTCGTTTGAAAGCCCTGCTGCTTTGATTTGCAATTAATCTACAGGTTGATGGCGCTTGGAAAAAAGCTGTAAGAAGAGAATGCCCATCAGCTGGAATTGGTTGGGTTGGAGGCTTGGAAGAAGGTCAAGTTTTCATGGGGAATGACAAGGTCAGAGCTAGTTCGACAATTCAGTGTGAGGATCTGACGTTGCTACAGGGCTTGATGGAAGCATTTCAGAAAGGTATCAGGAATATTCAAGTTTCTACATATTCGACTTTGATAATAAATATGCTTCTAAAGAATCAATCGTCGTCCCAAATGTCTACTATAATTTCAGATTTGTATGACTATTGAAATAATTTTTTTTTCTGTGTAATTAGGAAAGTTAATAGTAACCTTGTACATGAGAGTCATGACCTAACTATAGCAGCTAGGAACGGCAAACTCCTTTAGTTTCTGGTGTGTGTTGTGTTTGTTCTTGTTGTAAAAAAAAAATGAAGCATGTATATGGGTGGATGATTATGAAGAGGTTAATTAGGCTTTCTTACAATTTTACCTGAAGTTACTTAGATGTGTTTCATATAACAGAAGGAAGGTGAATGCAAGAGTGGTTGATATTGGTCCTCTATTCACATCTACTTAAGGTGAATAGTTGATGGTTCCCTTAACTGGTGTAAGGTGAAATGAGTTTTAGGGTCTATCCCAAGGGATATTACCCCTGGCCCTAATGGTTATGGTAGTTCGTTGTTCAAGGATGCATAGCATATAGTGGCTGGAGGATGATTTTGTGTTTGTAGTTTTGGACTCTTCATAAGTGGGAAACTCCTTAAAGATGTTCCACTGCCATCACTTTTATTCCTAAAGTCAGCTGTTTTAGACATGTGGGTGATTTTAGACCAATCTTATTTGGTAATGTTAACCTAGACAATTAGACTTTCATGCTTGCCAATGCATAACTTTATCTTTTAATATCTCTTATTTTTTATAAGTGACTTATAGTAGAATTGATGTAAGTTTGTGATAGGAGTTCTTGATATACATATTTGGATTTTGTAGACATTTTCTACCAGCCTTCTTGGTAATTGAAAAACTTTTTTGTGGTGTTATAACGTATAATATTGTTATTCCTTAATTAATTACAATTATAAATATATTGGGTTTTTAGTATGACTTTTTGACGTAGGAAGGTTAGCTGCACATTTCGACGAAGAAGTCCATCGTCGAAAAAGCCTAAAATGATTCCTATTGGTCAAACTCCTGGTGTTAGATGGCTTAATAAAATACCTTTTCTGAAAGGGAAACGGGCCAACTAGTCCAAATCACCGCTATGCTGTGACCTACAGGCTTTTTAAGCCATTTGAGTTCGTTTAGGACCCGAAAACAACTTTTTAATAATTTACGGATTCTATTTTTGCCTAATTTTATTGTTAGGGATTTGTTTAGACTATTTAAATGTTTTTATCCGTCATTAAGATGCAGCTTTTATCCTGGTAATAATATTTGAGAGTTCAACTCTTTTTCTGGTGGATTCTGAAGTTTCCACAGATTTATTGCTGATAAATCTGTTTGTTCGTGTTAGGAATTGTGCTTGCTTTTCCTCCATTAATTTCGACTGTGTCAGGTGGTATCAGAGCAAGCTTTCTCCTGTTTCTTTTCGTATCTTGAACAGCCATGAGAGATCTAGTGACCAGAGTAGATCTTGAAGGAGTGATCGCGACTTTTACCACGACCCTTACTGCTTTGTCCGATCAGATGACAACATTGACTACACAGATGAACAATATGCTGAATAATATGAATAAGCAAGGAGACATGAGAGGAGAACCGAATAAGGTTCCACGGAGTAGAAACAAACGAACTATCATTGCCAATAGTTCGAAATCTGAGGAAGAAGTGCCCTTCGAAGAACAAAGGACTGATGAAGGTAATAATTACCATAAGCATGATTATCGAGTGAAGGTTGATATTTACTTCTTCTATGGAACTATCGGAGTGGAAGAGTTCCTGGATTGACTAATTGATGTTGATAGATTTTTCGAAGTGATGGAGGTTCCTGAAAATAAACAAGTTAAGATGGTGGAGATTAGGTTGAAAAGTACTGCTGCTGTTTGGTGGGATAAGCTGGTCGTACAGAGGCAAACACAACAACAGGGGCCAGTCAAGACTTAGCGGAGAATGAAACAGTTAATGTTAGAGAGGTTTTTGCCAGAAGACTATGAGCATATTCTGTACAAGATGTATATCGAGTGTGTTCAAGGGAAGAGCACTGTGACAAAATATACAACAGAGTTTTTGCGTTTTTCAGAGCCTAACGATTTGGGAGAGTCGGAGAGTCAAAAGATGGCTCGATACATTAGTGGCTTGAAGAGTTCTCTGCAAGAGAAGATGGGTTTGCAAATTGTATGGACTGTTGCGGAGGCATCCAGTTTAGCTTTGAAAGCAGAATTGATAGAGAAATCCCCTCGAAATTTCTCATCTTTTAAAAGGTATTCTCCCCATAATAAATTTGATTCAGTAGGTGATAAGGAGAAGAGTGCAGTAGCTAAAGAATCCAACCCTGAAGTTCTAGTAGTGCGCAGCAGTGTAAGACTGTTCAGAAACTGAATAATCCGTACGTTAAATCTAGTGGAGACACGTGTTATCGCTGTAATGGCAAAGGTCACAAATCCAATGTTTGTCCGACCCGGAGAGTAGCTGCTATTTTAGAAGGAGATGTGGAGGAGTTTGAAGGAGAGAATGATGAGTATGTAGATGCCGAGTTTGCAGAGGAGGAGTCTAATGAGAGAGTTAACTTTGTGCTGAAAGGGTCCTGTTATCATCCAAAGATGAGGGCCAACGCAAGAATCTGTTTAAGACTCATTGTTCAATTCAGAACAAGGTTTGTAACTTGATCGTGGATAATGGAAGCACATAGCATCTGGTGTCACAGAAGTTGGTAGACTACTTGAAGTTGCCCACAGAACCTCATGAGAAGCCATACACCCTCGGCTGGGTAAGCAAGGGGTCTCAAGTTCGAGTCATGTTGACTTGCAGAGTTCCCATCTCCATAGGGAAACACTACAAGGAAGAGGTAATATGTGATGTTCTTGAAATGGATGTTTGTCATATTTTGCTTGGTAGACCTTGGCAGTTTCATAACAATGTTACTTTTTGGGGAAGGGATAATGTGGTGATGTTTACTTGGGGTAGTACACACAAAATTGCTATGGCTCCTGTGTTGCATTTTGATAAGAATCCAGGGGGGAAGAAGTCTAGTTTCTGAGTAATGACTTATAATGACAAAGAACTTGATGAAGCTGTTAAAGAAACTGATTATTTCTGCCCAGTGGTGATTAAGGGGTTGTTTAGTGCTGAGAAGGAAGAAACCTCAATTCCTGATGAAGTGTTGAAAATCCTAGAGGATTTCAAAGTGGTGATTGCAGATGAGTTACCTAATGACTTACCTTCCATGAGAGATATACAACACCAGATTGACTTGATTCCAGGCTGTATTTTAACTAACCTTCCTCACTATCGCATGAGTCCTAAGGAGAATGGTATCTTAAGGGAGCATATTGAGGATTTGCTGAAGAAAGGGTTTATTCGTTAGAGTATGAGTCCATGTGTAGTACCAATGCTTCCAGTTCCTAAGAAGGGTAATCAGTGGAGGATGTGTGTTGATAGCAGGGCAGTCAATAAGATGACTATCAAGTATCACTTTCCAATTCCTCGACTAGAAGACATGCTTGATGGGTTGTACGGTTCTAAGGTGTTTTCGAAGATAGATATGCGAAGTGGGTACCATCAGATTAATATTAGGCCTAGAGATGAATGGAAGACAGCTTTTAAGAGCAAGGATGGACTGTATGAATGGTTGGTGATGCCTTTCAGGGTTGTCAAATGCCCCTAGCACCTTCATGAGGTTGATGAATCAGGTTCTTCGTCCTTTAACTGATTCTTTTATAGTGGCAAGTGAAACAGGTGTTGCAAGTTTTACAAGAGAACCAACTCTACATTAATCTGAAAAAGTGTACATTCTGTACCAAATTTCTTTTCTTAGGCATTGTTATTGTTGAAGAAGGAATTTAGGTGGATGAAGAGAAGGTGAGTGCAATCAATGACTGAAGTTCGTAGTTTCCATGGCCTGACCACTTTTTATAGGAGATTCATCAGGGATTTTAGTACCAATACTGCACCTATAACTGAATGTTTAAAAAAAGGAAAGTTTCAGTGGGGAATTGAGCAAGAACGGAGTTTTACCTTGATTAAAGAGAAGCTATGTAGTGCCTTAGTGTTAGTCCTTCCAGGTTTTGATAAAGTGTTCCAAGTTGAGTGTGATGCCGGTGGGGTGGGTATTGGAGCTGTTTTGTCTCAAGAGAAGAGACCAGTGGCATATTTTAGTCAAAAGTAGAGTGATGCTCGGCAGAAATGGAGTACTTATGATCAGGAGTTTTATGCGGTATTTAGGGCTCTGCGTCAGTGGGAGCATTATCTGGTCCAGAGGGAATTCATTATGTTCACTGACCATCAAGCTTTGAAGTTTCTTCACAGCCAGAAGGAGATAAATAAGATGCATGCTCGGTGGGTGAGTTTTCTGCAGAAATTCCCTTATATTATACAACATACATCAGGGGATTTAACAAGGTGGCAGATGCATTATGTAGGAGAGCTTCCTTGCTCATTACGTTAGCTTAGGAGGTTATGGGTTTTGAGTGTCTAAAGGAGTTGTATGAGGAAGATGTTGAATTCAAGGAGTTATGGGTTAAGTGCAGTAAAGGGTAGCCTAGTGTAGACTTTCATATTCGATATGGCTATCTTTTTAGAGGGGATCAGTTGTACAATCCTTGTTCATCCTTAAGAGAAAAGTTGATTAGAGATCTTCATGGTGGTTGACTTGGCGGCCATCTGGGTATAGACAAAACGGTTGTTGGTTTGTAAGAGAGATATTATTGGCCTCACTTGAGGAGAGATGCTGGTGCGATAGTTAGGAGATTCATGCTTGCCAAGTGTCAAAAGTTCAGTCCCAAAATACTGGTCTTTATATGCCTTTGCCTAATCCTGATGACATTTGGCAAGATTTTGCAATGGATTTTGTGTTGGGTTTACCTCGAACTCACCGAGGCGTGGATTCTATTTTTGTGGTAGTTGATCGTGTACACTTCATTGCTTGTAAGAAAACTGCTGATGCATCAAATGTAGCCAAGTTATGCGAATTCATGGGGTTCCTACCTCTATCACTTCATATAGGGACACCAAGTTCCATAGCCACTTTTAGATTACTCTTTGGAGGATATTTGGGACAGCGCTGAACGTCGACGCTCCACTAGCTCAGTTTCGTCAGGAGCTACAATAGTGGACATAAATAGCTTTGGGATGTTAAAGGTTTTGGACAAAAGTAAACAACATCGTGGAGGAGAAGTATGAAACTCGGGACTGACGTTATCATCGTGAGGATCATCGCCCTTATGTTTGGAAGCCATTAAGCCAGAAAGTGGAACTTTGATTGATTACAATTGAAAATTTTAGGGTTTCAATAGGAAAGAATGACGGGAAAGGGCGGGATCTGAGTTGTCTACGCATGTTATGATTTCCAAAATTCTTTGGTGGTGGTTGTGGTCTAGAGTTCTGATGGTGGCGTCAGGTGGTGTTAGGGCGGGTTGGGGCTATTGGTGGTAAAGGGTGGTATGGGTGGTTGTGGGATGAGGTGGGTGGTGCTTTTGGTAGTTACGGGTGGGGGTGAAGGCGTGTGGTTTTGGTATTGAAAATGATAAAGAAATGATATGGCACAGATGACAAATTGACATCAAATAAAACAATAAACAGATTGGCAATGATAAGATACAAATGACAAATAATGACATCAAACAAAAGTCAAATGACATAAAACAGATTAAAATTGATATGACACAGATGACAAAATGAAATCAAACAAAACTGAAAAAATAACATGAAGCAGATAAGAAATGATATGAAATAAATGACAATATGACATCAAACAAAAGTGAAATGACATGAAATAAATCAGACATAATAGGAAAACAAATGACAAAATGACATCATAATAAAACTCAAATGACATGAAATAAATGACATCAAATTCATGTTATTATTTGTGTAGTCCATATTATTTTTTGTTGAGTTTGTGTCATTGTGTGTCATTATGTACGTGTGAGATTTTGTTACACCCAAGACGCACTTATGTTATGGTGTAAATATTCTTGGGCAATATTGAATAACATTGCAGAATAACCAATTATCTTTATTATATAAGCCAAGGGGGGAGCTCTATAATTGCATATTCAGATTTTCTACAATTACATCCTTTCCTAATTTGAAGATGGCGTCATGGTGTATTGGTGTCTCCTTAAAATTTCAATAATAAACTAAATAAGCATTAACAAAGTAACTTATCATATCATAAAAGTGTTTACTCAATAAAAAAAAATTGGAATAATTGTCAATAATAAGTTGACCTTTGTCCCGTCCACTAAAAATAAGTCATCTTTTTGATTATTTCATCAATAAGTCTACCTTTAGTTAAATTACAAATAATCTGATTTTTTTCTTTCTTTTTTGTAATTTTCAGTTTCTTTTTGTTTTCTCTCATTCCTTTGAAGAGTTATACATATCATATTTAAGCGGTTAAATAAGTTAATAACAAGCAAGGACTTGTTAAAAACAGATTGGTATTAAGGGTTGACTTATTCAAGGATAATCAAAAGGTTGACTTGTTTTTAGCGGATGGCCTAAAGGTTGACTTATTCTTGATAATTTTTTCAAATTTTTTTTACAAATTTAATTTGGTTATAAGAATTTACATCTAAATGTTAATCATAATTTCTTAACACTTTATAAATTACATTAGTTTGTACTACAGTTACACTTTCAAAATCATATTTAGATGAAATTTATAGCAATTGACGCACGCATCGCGTGCGTAGAAGGCTAGTACTAAAATAAGGTAAGCTTATAACATTGTGTTAGATCAACTTGCTAAGCTATTACATCCTGATTATTTGGTAAGGTTGTTTGTAATATATGGACTATGGTAAGTTGTATTTTGACGTCTTAGTATGTTATTTTAATTAATTTGATACATTAATTTTATTCCTCGGATAATTTTACGTTTACTTTTTGTTATTATAGCTTGAAGTTGGGAAGTAACTCATGATTTAACGGAGGAGCTAGAAGACTAAAAAATATTTTTTTAAGATCAGAAATGTTTTGTATATATATTTAAATTCAGTAATTGATGTATACTTTGTAAACTACTATTGGATGTAACAATATAATTTTGGATTCCTTTAACGTATATAAATTCTCATTTTATTTATTTTTCATTCAATTTAAAATATTCTAAAGCAACAAGTGCATCAATTATACAACATACTTTAAAAAATCAGCTAAATAAATTGTTGGAATAAGATTTAAAACTCCAACACAAATACAAAACAATTATATTCTTAAGATTGTAAATTGTTCTATATATTGATTGTTGACTATTTAAAGTTTAACACTTACATTAGAAATGTAATACAATTATTATTTAACCAATTATAAAATACATGCAATTAGTCAAGTGTAGATTGTTTTTGCCACAAATCCGCATATTATTCATTATATCATAATTGAATGTAATTTTTTAAAATTCAAAGTTATGGATTTTAGATGAATTCAGGTTATCTCAGTTTCTACTAGCTTTTTAAGCACGCGATGCGTGCGACGATTAATTTTTTCATTGTGATATTTCGTAATGTCGAGTAGCTAGTTTTATATGCAGGCAATACATGCAGTGACAACTCATTATCTCTATTATATAAGGGAAGGGGGAAGCTATGGTGTCCCCCTGTAAATTTACTTAACTGCGCATTAGTAAATCAACTACTACCATAAAAGGGAAAATCAAAGTCAAACTCAAATATAGCATTAAAAAATTAACTTATATATTGAAGACAATTAAGTTATAATTGAGCCACCAAAAAAAGAAACATTTACTATAAGATTTGGTACATTTATGCTGAAAAAAGTAAAACGAAACATTACATCAATAAGATATCTTATCAATCAATTCACAAACACAATAAAGTATTACATCAAAACGGAAAATTCAATCAATTAACAAACTGAAATGATTTATTTAACACAAAAGACTATGTTAAGAATTTATAAAGATAATATTTTTAGGAATAAAACCTACAGCTCTAATTACCACGTTGTAACACCCCAAATTCCTCCCTACTATACAAAATATCATTCCAAGTAGATTAGAGGAATCTAAAGGTGATACCACCATAGTGATACGCATATGGGTAAATAATAATTTTAGAAATCAAACTTGCTAACCTCTAAAAATAACACACCGGAAATTTTAACTGAAAATAAATTCAGTACTTAACATTCTTTTATCGTTCATGAAGGGTTAAGTGATAGGGGCTTCACCTACGAAATTTAGCCCAAAAAAATGTATGATGTTCAAAATTTTACCCCTGTTTATGCCCAAAAAGGCTAGAATTTACGTTTGAAAAAATAAAAAAAATCAGACACGCATCGCGTGCATAATTTGCTAGTAGTAGTTTAAGTTGACAGTTTTTTTCAATAAATGCTATGTTTTGTTCAACTTATTAGAAGTTATTTTCAGCAAAAATAAGTTCAAATCAGTTTAGATAAGCAAAATTAAGTTGAATAGAACGGAATCAAAGTAGTTAATTAAAGAAAGCATGCACTTCTAATTAATATTTTTAACATAGTACTAAAAAATGTCCATAAGAATATTGCATAATCACCTCTTTTGTCAAGTTTATCTAATTTGATTAGCAAATTGGTTCAAAATAATTGCAAATATATTTATCTTTATTTATCCGTGGAAATCAAATAAAAAAAAAGAATCTTTCTTTTCTATTTTTTTTGCTTTTTTTAATCCCAAATTGATTCAAATTTATGTTCTCCATAATTGCAAAAATGACCTTCATATCTTTGTGCTTTTCTTTTGTCTTCTTTCGAGTTTTGATTTAGTTGTGAGCTATTTTCAATTCTAGCTCTTATTTATCTATTATTGATAGTATAGCTAAAACTTCAAATGTAGTACGTTGTCTTAATCTGACCTTATTATCCTCTCGGTAATTGACTTACACAAATTGAAATTATCTAAACACATTAAAATGACCATTTCTTTACATGACTATAATGTTGTGGAAGTATATTGCTGATTTTTTATTTTGACAATTTTTCCTTTTGATGGAAGATTTTGATATTCTTAAATGAATTTGTTATCTTCGTTTTTTTGTAAACTTTTTTAGTCTTTCCTTTTCTTAAACCTAAATTTTAAGTTATTCTAATTTTAGTTTTTTAAAATGGAAAATATTTTGATTGATTGATTGGCTACCCATTATTATTTTAAAAATTTAAACAATATTGATGTAATTAAAAAAATAAGGGTATTATAGTGGTTTAATAGGGGGAAACCATGCCTCCCCCTTCACTTATATAATAGAGATAAATTAAGGCGTCATGTTATTGTTCGTTAATGATCTAGAAAAGCAAATAAAATAAGGTAATTAGTTGTTATATTTTTAAACAGTTTAAAACACTTTTCCGCTTACTGCAATTTAGCTTACTTCAATTTAGTTTAAAACGGTTTGAAAAAGTTCTAAGTTGACTTTGATTCAATTTAAAATAGTTTGAAAAAGTTCTCAGTTCACTTCGGTTTAGTTTCACTTCAATTCCATTCTGCTTAAAACAGTTTTTCATGCAATTAATTTCAGTTAGTTCGTTTTTGGTGTAGTTTCAGTTAAGTTAAGTGCAGTTCACTTTAATTCAATTGGCTCTTTTTTCATTTCACTTTTCAGTTATGGATCACTTTAACTTAGTTTATCCACTTTAATTGACAAACAATTTGCAGTTCAACCAGGATTTTTCAACCAAACTGACAACTCTCTGTATATGCGATTACTATAATGAGGAAGAGTTTGTAGTGCAATGGCCTTTAAGGCTCTGGGGTTGAATCCTCGCCTAAATAGCTTTTTACCCTACCAGCTTGCTCCAAAAACACTATGATATTAGTAGGATCTGCCAATGTACCCTGTTTTTTCTATATTTATACACACATGATGACATGATCATTAAACTTTTAGAACACTTAATCTCCTTATAATATCTTTTTCTCACTTTATACCCTTTGCGAAATAAAATAAAATTACAATACTCCTAATAGTGTTTCATAATATGTAATTTTAGTTAGGCAAAAGAGATTAATTAAACGGCTAATAAAAAAACAAAGCGTAAGAATTATAAAAACTCATAATTATTATGTATCCAAAATTTCCTCTTTGGAGTTAAACATTATAATTTCTATTATACCTTCTATAATTGTATACCATGTAAATTGGATTATCTAAGGCCCTCTCCAGCTCACCTTTAATAAAATTTTTTTTTGACAACGTGGAAAACATACAAATCAATCTAAATAAAGACAAAAATTTCAATGATAAGTAAAAGGGAAGCTGGATTTGCGACACGCCTTCGCGAGATCGTGAGCTGGGGTAACCTCCTGCCGACTGACCTTCATGATTTTGCACCATTGGAAGGTGACGGTCGGACGCTTAATATCCTTAATTGTATGTTGGATGACAATATCTCGGAATGTGGAAGACCCAAGAAGGCGCACTAGAAGGAGTCAGTATAGACCAAAACACTTGTGAAAGAAGCTGTTTTAGCCCAAAGAAGAGCAAGAAGACAAGCTTTAGCTTCAACTTGATGCGCCGAAGAAGCACGCAACACTTGAGCATGAGAAGTTGAAGTATTAGAAGTGGAAAGCTCTGAAATCCATGCTGCTGCCCTGAAAAACTTGATGATGGAGATTTGGGGAAGCTTCGAAATATTCATCCGAGGAGCTTTCCGAAACTACATAGTTAGCAAAGAAGTGGGGGTACAAATAGGGATCATGGTAATGGATAATCACTGGGGGATTTATTTGACGTAGATTAATCCTAGGATTACGATGAATAAATCTATCATTCATTCCCCTAATCATATTAGTATATAAAGGAATACCTTCCTGCGTATGTAAAACCGCCATACCATCATCTTTAAATTCCCGGACGCGTCTCTGAATGAGTCTTTGAGCGTCATAAGCCGACAAAGTTACATCGGCCGATGTTGTGCCCCACACAACCACACTCCTTGCAGAACCTATAGATTCCTTCATAGCGGAAGTAATCCCACGAAACTCGATCTCCATCTATTGGGACGAAGCAGCCCGACACTAATGGTTGGGCGAGGTCAACAACTACCCGAGCTCGAAGATAGGGGTTTAAAGGCAGCCCCTTGCCATAGTTGTCAACCGACTCAACATAGCCTACATGGCTCAGAATTCTAACCATCCACTCAGATTGAAGAAACCTCCATGGGAGATCCTGGACTCGTATCCATATTCGCGCAGTATTGAAGGCTGGCAATTGCCACTATAACTAAACTGTCTTTAACAGCTGAAGTCCCAAGAATCTTTCCCCTGGCTTTCCTTGTTAGCCCAAGATCCATCCTTTAAAAAGCAATTGCTGTTACGGGACTTTGAAATAAGTCACTTACTTTTGGTGTAAGAGACAGAGACAGGGGCTTAAGCTGGCTTAGACAGATAAAACCGCCGGTTCCTCTCAAGCTAAGATGCCTTCAATTCATACCCCCTGGGTTGACTTTTCGGCTCTGGTCTCATCGGTATTATAGACCGAAGGCCGTTGTTGTCTTAGAAAGGATGCATCTAAGCCGCTTGAGAAAGTAGATAGAGAGAAGGGAGTGTTGATCCAGGCGGTTTCAACACGGGTTCCTCTGTTATGGCTCGCTTGAGCCCAATCGGTTCGCATGGACACGCAATCGGAAATAGGATGATATGCTTCTTAACCGGTCTTGTTCAAAGTGAAACTATTTCAAGATCTTTTCAAAAAGATCGATAAAGATGCTATTCCCGAGAACACTTACAACAATAAAGAGTAAAAGAAGACTAACTTGAGGATGTCACGTGGAAGCTTTCCAAAATCCATTTAACCTGGGAGACGGGATCAAAGGAGATGATGATGAGTTCTTCTCGCAGCTAAATGCCCAATTCGGGTAGGGATATAGGATATTCCATCCATTTAAGGGCGGCATCGCGCCGTAACCCCAAGGGGGATTGGATTTGAGAGTTTGGGATCCTAAACCGATAACAACCACACCAAAGCGGGTTGGACCAAGACTTTCTTTAGGATGGATTGAAGAATGAAAGCAAGGGCGAAATGAGAAAGAAGGGATTGAGTAAGGACAGGGGTGATCGTCGAAGGCGGTGCTCCCAACCACAAGGCGGGAGGGCGAGAGCTCATTAACCACCCTTGGATCGGTTCATAACATATTATGGATTGACTTTAAGAATTAATAAGTAAAGTAAATAGTCTCCGTCTTCTCTCTTTTATTGAACTAAGTAAATAAGGTAAGATCAAGGAAGTATAGTAGATTAGCTCCATACACGTATTAAGGCTAGAACTCCTTTCTTCCTTATCTTATTCCACTTGCCAAGGAAGGGGAGCAACGAAGAGAAGACATTTTCTTTAGGATGGATGGAAGCGACCTTCGCTTACGGGTCATTACATTAACTCAAGACCTTTCGGTTGTGACCATGAGCTAGCTTAGGATTTCCATATTTGGTTAACGCGGGAAGGCGGGTCGAGCGGACCGGCTCTTGTCACCTCTTGGAAGTTTCGCCAACTAATACGTAAAGACATAAAGTTAAGTCTCTTTTACGTCACACGAGCGAGGTCGGACAAACTCCTTCTACCGGTTACAAGAGGGATCCCGAATCCCAAAGGGTCTTTACGGAAGAAGCTTCATCTACACCTTTCAAAGGCGGGATCAAACAACTTGCTAAGTTTTGGAAAAGTTATGCCCCTCCCGGCCAAGGCAACTACGCTTCTTCAAGTATCATCGTTGGTTTTGAATCTAAGCATTCAATGGTTTGTGCAAGATCATTTGCTCTTCCATACCGAAAAAGCGGACTCCTTCTTTCTTTAACCGCCGACTTATACCTAAAAGCCCTACCGTCAAGGTTTGGAACTAATGGAGGAGCGCTTAGGCCCGCATAAGCCAATTCTTTAATGGAAGGGCGCAGCCTTCAACTCTCGAAGCAGACCGAATCCTTTAATGAGGAGGCCTTTTGACATAACTCACCTAAATTATTTTCATTCATGGCCGGAAAAACCCCGGTAGAAAAGACCAAGGATAGAACCAATTAATCCCATTCTTCGGTTGAAGTCGCTAATGTTTTTTTTCGCCCCCCTTCATTAAGAAATTGGTTGGTTAGCCATTTTAGGTAGGTTGGCTACCCGTGATAGACTTATCGGATTTGGAAGCCAATGTATTGATGTTTTGTGTACTATGTGAGAACAAAGTGGTGAATCTCGTTAACCACTTATTCTTTGACTTTTAGCTTGGGCGTATGGGGGAAGATGTTGGTTTGGATGGGTTATATGAGACACACCGAGTGTTGGCGGCTTGAACTTCGGAGATTGATCGAGACTATAGCAACAACAATGCCAAGCACCAGCTATATAGAATGGCAATTGTAGTGTCCATTTACCATTTGTGGAAAGAGAGAAATAGAAAGCAACAATCTAAAGCATTGGCGCCGCCCGTAGTAGAGAGAAGAGAACCTAGCTTTGGAAAGTGAATTAGTGATTCACTAGAAATATCAAATCTTCTTATACCCACAATCCTTTAGTAAAAGATACCATTCGTAGGAAATCATCACTCAAGAAAGAACAATCAAAAGACATCTTCTAACTTAAGCTAAGACTTTACTTAAAAAGGAAGAAGGGTATAAATACATTGAAAGTAATGCTTATCTTTCTTATTGATCGATGAGTTAAATAATACCTAAGGAAGACTTTTCTACTATCTCTTAATAAATGAAGGAGTTTATTCTAGTGTGAGCTACGACTTTTTAATATCACAAATCCTCCCTTTGATTCACACAAAGAAGGGCCTTTATCCAATAGAAAGGGTTAGGGACCATTCTTGCTAATAGTTGCTACTTGATAAGTCTTCCCTAGTCGGTAGAAGGCATTATCCCGTGCCCCTTGTCTTTCGCTGGCGCAAGCGCCATTAATTCCTTGTCCACTTTTCATGTATTTAGGACTCTTTCTAAAGATGAAGAAAGCTCCAACCTCTGTTCACCCATAGAAGGCACTTTTACAGCGCGAGAGTCGTTTCTCTCGGGGGAAGAGGGAAGTAGTGCCATCTACTCCCATACGAGTGCACATTAATCGAATTGAAATCGGTAAGCGACTTGATCACGCTACCCGGTCTCGAATGCTTTGTTCCGGTGCCGGTCCGGTGAAAGATTGGTTTAGAAAGATCTAATCGACAATCTAATAATAGGGTTAAAAAGAGATGGATTCCTTTCGGGGCTTGGGCTAGCTTCGATCTTTTTCTCGACTTTGATTGATAGTAAGAAGGAAATGCGCCTTCTCCGATTAGAAGGTTACGGGACTCCTTTTCATACAAAATGGACTACGATAGGATAGGGAGGAATGGACCGAGAGACTACGAAAGTGAGTCAAACCCACGAGAGAAGGAAAGAACTCAATCCTAATCACTCCCGGGAAAAGCAAGTGCATCTTTGAGAATCCGACTAAAGGTTAGGGGGATGGGAAGACAACTACAAGCACATAATCTCGCTATACGAATGGTTCTCCACCCGCTTACACATCTCCTCGATCTCCTTACCATTTGCCCGAGCGGACGCGAGACATAGTCCGCCCTCAATAAAGATTGATTCCCTAGGAGCAATTTCCACAAAGAGAAAGTTAGGCGAAGGGGTCATCGGTCTTCATCGCCCGCGAGCATTGGGCCAAGAGTCGCCCAGCTCTCGCTCGTGTCCAATTTCCTTATCCTTTATTTAGGGGCGTAGTAGGCACTATGTCTTTTTGGCATGCGGACCCACTTGTGAGACTCACGAAATGGAAGCTAAATGAAAATCGGAACTTACCTTCTTACAGGATCCTTAAGGTACGTGAACTATTGCACCTTTCTCTTTATCTAATGAAATTGTCTCTGTATCGCCTACCGGGAAGGGTTTCCTATTTTGACTTTTAGATTGCCCGGATGGGATATAGGTTGGATACTTTTATTTCGGTGTCTGATCTTTTTAGTACTCGATAGGATCAATTGATTTGATGGAATCAAATGTTTCAAGGAATTCTAAAAGCTCGGCTTTTTCTACCATCTTGGGGAAAATAGGAATTTCACTCTTTTTAGCTTCGGTGTAGACTCGAATAGTCATTTTATGAACTGAATCTCCTTCATATAAATAAATATACTTAGATATTGACCGCTCTAAATGAGCGTCGATCTCATTCTTAGGAAGAAGGTTCCGTCTTCCAAAGTCAAGGGAATAGCATTACCAATCGTAAATGTTATATCCACCCCATAGCTTCTCTTCATAGTAAATAAAACATTGAAAATAGAGTATCCCGCTATGGTGGGTAAGCATATCTTTGGATCAATAGATCCATCATTTTGTAAGACACGGGAGATCGAGTCATGGTTGACAAGAGGATAAGGCTCCGTAGCTACGGCACCGCTAGGATTAACACCCCGTGTGGGTTCCTCTCAAAGGTATTCTCAATACATCCTAAGTATTTGGACAATAAATGAGAAGCAACATTCTCTCCTCTTTCAGTTGAATAAAACCTACATGAGATTGCTTTACCAGAGAAATCGCTATCAAATCTCATATCATACCTAAATGAGTGAGCACAATTTAGACCTTTGAGTTGGCCTTTTTACTTTCCCTACATTTTTAAATGGCCTTCCCATGTGTTACTCCCACCAGTAACACTCTTACTATATCCCTTATAACACTCAGTTAGTTTATCCCGCTTATTTTCCCATGCTTCACGCTTCTTCTTATCTATTTTGATGTGATCCGGGATATTCCAATTTATAGCAATATTGATATCTTCTTCGGTGAAGACATCATTATAACCTTCACTAAAATCCATCTTTTCTTTCCCTTGGATTCTTCTATATTTACTATCCTCAATAGGAAGAATAAGATTCTCGGATCAAGAAATCATTAATTATTTTAAGGGGAGGCCCCATTTCCTTCATTACCTGTAAGTAAATATGCGGGAAATTAGTACAATTCGATACATTGGTAATAAAGTTATTGTGAATAGTGTAAATAGGAGCATTGAGCTTCATCATATTCTCTACAACTTTCATTGCAATGAAGGCATCCTTCTGATGGATGAAGTTGACGTATGAAGTCGCTAAAGCGAAGTTTTTGGAAAGTCCTACTTCCATTTCTATGTGTTTAGTGCGTTGATGTTGAACAAGGATTACTCGAAAGGTATATGGCACTAACATTTTCGCAAAGTAAACCAATGTAGCCTTATGGATAGGAAAATGTAGTTCCGTAAGAAGCAATGAGGATGATATCATCCACATAGAGAAGAATGTAAGCTAATGTCGTACCATTCCGGTAGATGAAAAGAGAGTTGTCGGACCGACTTTGAGAGAACCCAATAGAAGAAACATAGCCGGCAAATCGTTTGTACCGGGGCTCGAGGAGCTTGCTTGAGCCCGTATAGAGATTTCTGCAGAAGACATACATGATTAGGACGATCTGGGTCCTTAAAACCCAATGGCCGATGCATGTACAGCGTTTCTTTCGGTTCACCATGTAAGAAGGCATTCTTTACATCCAACCGATGAATTGGCCAAGATTTAGAGAGAGCAAGACTTAGACACGGTTCGTATGGTTGCCGGTTTGACTACGGGCTAAAAGTCTCTCCACAATCCACGCCAACTTGTTGACCTCGCACCATCGCCTACAAGTCGGGCTTTATGCCTCTCAAAAGAACCGTCATCTTTTTTCTTGTGTCGAAAATCCACATAGACCGAATAACATTAACATCGGGAGGACGGGGCACTCAATCCCATGTCTTATTTTTAATTAGAGCATTAAATTAATCATCCATAGCCATTTTCCAATTCGGGTCTTTAAGTGCGGACACGGGGTTACGAGGGATGGGAGATATTGTGACATGAGTAAGTAAGCCATGTTGGTCCTGGTTTAAAAAGACCGTGTTGGCTTCTCGTAACGGGTTTGGTTTCGAACTCAAAGTGGGCCGGGACAACGGCGAGCGGCCGGGTGGGACCCGACCAGTCCGTTCACAAGCCGGGCCGCCGAAGAAGAAGATTTTTTGAATATTGAGGAATTGGACTTGGCATTCTTGCTATCTCTTGAATGCTTTGATCCATCTAAGCCCATTGACAAGCAAGAAGAGGAGAAATTGGGGGACTCATGGGATAATTATGGTTTTGAAGATATTGAATTGCAAAGCCCACTTGATGGTTTGAAAAGCCCACGTCCGGTCCAAAATGGAATGGAATTACTTGGGAAGAGTTGATGGGGGACACGAAAATTTCCAAGGTATGTAGTTGCTTATTAGAAGCATGAGGAAAGCCCCAAATGAAAACAAATAAGAGTGGTCTGTAGAAGGGAACTCATTGATCTTGAAAAAGCTAGTGCTAGTGTTTGATCGACTTACTCTATACCTGGGTCTTAGTGGACCGATAGAGTGAGCTGGAAAGGGGGCTTTTCCGTCTTTCCGGGAAATCTAATCAAGAGAGCTAGCTTCGGTCTCACGTAGCTCACCTAAGAAAGGACGGAGTTTGTCGAGTAAGGATTGGGCGAGGGGAGTTCAAGATGTACCCGGTACAAATCAACCAATAAAAAAAGACAAGTAGAAGCGAGTTCAATCGGAGTAGGCGGGGGCTAAATAGTGCAAGTAGGTTACGTAAACGAGGTATGTAGTCGCTTATCATAAGGTTAAGGACAGATCACATGCTTTTTTTGTAGGTCGGCTTTTTGAGGTGTCGAGTAAGGAGTGCTCTATCTCTAAAGAAAGGGGCTTTGGAAACCTGCCTTATTAGACGAGAAAGGGGAGTACTCTCTGATGTGCGTTCTATTATTACCCCATTCTTTGTGAGCGTGGATAGTGAGGAGGGAAAGAAGAATTAGTGAGTTGGATTTTTGCTAATTATGAGTAGTAAATGCGAAGTGTTGAATGAATTGCCGCAAGAAAACTTTATAGAAAGATCTTCAGGTGAGAGGAGACCAAGCTAAGGATATTGACACGATAACCTTACTTGCATGAATTACCTCTGTCAAGGGGGGCGACAATTTGTAGGATGGATCAGCTGTGCGGCGGCTGGGTCAGATCTGGTTGGATGAAGAAGCGGCGGATGAGAAAGGAGGAACTTCACTTTTTCAGTGAGATATTCTCGTAGAGAGAATTTTCCCTAACTTTAGGGTTTTGGTGAATTTCTTATAACAAATTAATTCTAAACATAAAAAAAAAGTTTATAGTAAAGTTAAGTGAAGTTTGATTCAGTGAAAATAAATTCGAGTTCGATAAAACTAAGTCAAGTTCGGTAAATACAAGATTTTCAATCAATTACGTTCAGTAGATTTAGTTTTAATCAATTATCAATTGGAAGATTTTTTTAGGAAAAAAAATACTATATGGTAATAACCTTGTGTTTTGAAATATTCCACATGGTCTTCATGCCCACGTGATACTTTTTCTTATTAAAATCATCTACTAAATGACCTTATTTCATTTTTTCGTTAATATTTTGTTAAATTATTGTTGTTAAAACATATACATTTCATTTCTTTTTAATAGTTACACATTACCTTTTCACGCTTGTCAATGTAAATGTTTGAACATTAACATCTCTACATTTGCATTTGTAAAAATTATAGAAAGCTGATATTCCAAAAGTACATATCTAAATGAATCAAACAAGATATCACATGACTATACTTTTTTTTACTTATTAATCAAAATGATAGTTAAACATAAATTTATGAATTGTGTCAAAACTCAAAGTGTAACCATTAAAAAGAAACGGATGGAGTATTTTCAACAATCTCACTGAGTAGCCATTAAAAAGTTTTAAAACAACCATTTTTAAAAGGAAAAATTGACAATAGAGGTCTGAACTTTGGGAAATAATTTTTAAAAGGTATGAACTATTGATTAACCTGTGTAGGTCCCTACTTTAGGGGGTCTTAGCTTTTAGCAGGCCTCAATGACTTGAAACTAACGACTGTTTTTAAAATCTCACCTACTTCCTACTTCTCTCCCTCAATTAACCCTTCTGGTGTGACCCATGTTTTATTTACAAGTTATGACCTATTTAGCCAGCTTCAAGT